>JACSYO010001460.1:192500-310000 GCA_016806645.1 Ophiodon elongatus
GGGAACTAAAATTAAATAAACTTGACAAGGACAAAACCACTTTTTTTCAGTGTGAACTCAGCAGCAAACACAGCAGTGTAGAAATGTACCAAACAAGATTACACACCCAGCTGGAAGAAGAGCATCCAGTCACACAGGAGAGGGTGTGTGTGTGTGTGTGTGTGTGTGTGTGTGTGTGTGTGTGTGTGTGTGTGTTTGTGTGTCAGGTAAGAAGGCACAAGAAACAGGTTTGTTTCAAGTGAACACCACCCAAACACACCGCCATAGGAACAGCGTGTGAGAAATAATGTGCAACACATTTCTTACGGCCGATAAGGATATTTTAGATTTACTTTTCTCTGACAGTTCATTTTGGGCTAATTTCACGCGTAAAAAAGAAAAAGAAAAAAAAGAAAAAGAGATAACTTTTCATGCCGTCAAACGTCTTTCCTGCGACACCCAATCACAATTAATTAGAAGGAAAAAAAGATGGAAGCAGAAAAGTCCCAAAAAAGATAATTCGCCATTTGATTTCACCTTGTTAACGAAACGAAACGAACCGTTAGGGCGCGCGTGAACACAAAGGCCCCTCCGACCAAACCACTTCTTAAAAAAAGTTCCCTAAAAAACGAAAAAAGGTATCAAACATTTCACTTCGAGCGATACAATTGTCCGGGTTTGTTTTTCCCTTTTCTTTCTGGACTCACCCGTTTTCTTTTTGGAGGCGAGGAAGCGTCCTGGTCGACTGGAATCCACCGGCTGAGCTGATGAGAGCCTTCTTCTAGCTTCTTCTTCTTCGCCGCCTCGACTCCTTCTCGCTGTCTACCTCTGCGTGCGCGTGGCACACACCCTACATCCATGGGCGCACCGGCGGGACAGGTGCATCATGGGAACCCCCCTTCTTCTTCTTCTTCTTCTTCTTCTCTTTTTTTCGAGTTCAAATAATAAAATGTACCGGGGAACTTTCACATTGTCGAAATAAAACCCCCACTGTGTGGCAGTTAAAATAAGATGACACTTATATTTTGACATTCTATCTGTATTATTAAGCATTCCATCATAAATCTTCCCCCATCTGTGGTGCACGGTGACCCCTATGAGTGTGAGAATGTCGACTAACCAGAACCATTAAGGGGACCGGGCCCATCAAAGAGGACCCGTATTCCATGGCCAGGCACATGGTCCTCGCTTCAAAAATAGACACATCATTACAGTTGGTTATCCTAAAAGATAATAAACAAGGTTATCCACAATTTCAATACTTTTGGTCTAAAAAACGTTTTTCAATTGAGGTGATCCCCCCCCCCGCCCCTTAAATCTTAATTTGCAAAAAAATCAGCTGAACCTCGATTTTGATGTGTCAGATGAGTGAAAGGGAGGTTGGAAAAATGTGTGACAATGTAGAGTAAATCCAGGCTGCTGGGTTGACACGTGGCTTGAGCCATTTATTGTGGCGACAAGGCCTTTATACAGGGCGACTGTGGCTTAGTGGTGAGCAGGGTCGTCCTTCAATCAGAGGATCGATTGAAGGTTCGATCCCCGGCTCCGCTAGCCCATGTCGATGTGTCCTTGGGCAAGACACTTCACCCCAAATGTCTCCCGTAGCTGTGTCTTCCGTGTGTGAATAGCTACTCCTGATGGACAGGTGACACCTTAGCCCCGCCCATCAGGGTGTGAATGATGTCATGTAGTGTCAAAGAGCTTTGAGTGGTCTGAAGACTAGAAAAGCACTGTACAGGTCCATTTACCATATAAACCATGCTTTTGTACCATATTTTGTTATCGATTGCTTTATGCAAACACTATTAGGGGGTGATAGAAAATACTTATAAACTTAGTGGCCAACAGACAACTTCCATTAGTGTTTCACAGCCACACCTTAAGGTGTTACACAAAATATATTTATTTATTTATTTTACCCCCATCAGCAGCTATTACCTCATAATATATATTTTCAATAGTGCAATACTTACAATTGTTTTACAATAATTCAACTGCGGAATATATATTCATTACTTCTGTACATTTAAACTAATATACTTATTTATACTATTCATGCATTTTTACAGATGTACTCATAGATGCCATGTTTGGCATTATTATTTTTTATCTTTTATATATTGTAGTATACATAATTCACATATTTCTTATCTGTATATTTTTTAAAGAAAGCAGAGTTGTGCTGGTATATATATGTATAAATATATGTCTATATACATAAGTATAAATATAAGAACTATGTTTGAAAGAAAATAGTTCCTGCATGAAACTGCTCACAAGGTCTGTGGATTATCTCGAGTAATCAGGTCAGGGTTTCTGGAGAGAGACATTACTGGTGTGTTCTTCATATGTATTTTATTTTTGGCTCTTCAAGCACCATAACCGGAGTGCCATATGGTCCCATTATATTAGAACGCAGCCCCACTGGCCCTCATCACCCTGTGTGACTCCCCGGTTGCTGCTGTGGGCTCCATCTTCACCCGGGACCTCGAGTGGGAGCCCAACATCAGCTCCATCACCAAGAAGGCCCAGGAGAGGATCTACTTCCTGAAGGCAGCTGAAGGAGTTCAACCTGCCAAAGACAATGACGGTGCACTCCTACACCTCCGTCACCGAGTCCATCCTCTGCTCCTCCATCACCGTCTGGTACCCTGCAGCCGACCCCTCTCACCCCGGACACAAACTGTTGGAGTCCCTTCCCTCTGGCAGGAGGCTGCGGTCCATCAGGACCAAGACCTCACGCCACAAGAACGGGGTCTCCCCGTCTGCAAACAAAGCCTGGGACCCCCACTGACTGGGACCCCTTTATCCTCAGGACAATTAGTGCACAACTCTACTCTTTTAATACACACTAGTCACTTTAATAACGTACTTTGTCTCAACATACTCTTTATTTATTTGCTTGTTTATCATATTTTACTAGAGAGAAGGCAGATAGCTCTACTGCACTAACACTACAGGACATACATACATACATACAGTTCCTTTAGGGCACTTTTCAGAACCGCATATACTCGACTTTAAGAGACTTGGGGATCGTTTGCAAAGCCATAAAACCCCCCCCCCGCCCGAAAAAGTCCCGACATTTCCCAACCACTTGTCCTTGACCTCCCGAAGCGTCCCATCGAAGATGTGAAGGAGAATTTACAAGGTGGTGCGAAGAGAATCTCACTGCACTTGGGCAGACAGATCCTTTTTTTTAAATTATTTTTGTTGCAATTTTATTTATAATGATGCCCCGCCCTCCCCCAGTTGATGAGGGCTAAAATGAAAAGATGTTCGATTCCCACTATCCTACTTCAGCTTTTAAAAGACGAGAAATAAAATAAACTGTGGACGAATACTAAAAGCTGGTGCTGGCTAAGTTCTGTTTGGATTGACAGTGGGTGTACAAGAACAAAAAGAGTCGTATGTATCAGGACTGAACAACATTTTTATTCTGTACTTCTCCAGAACGTCTGTACGATACCGACATTTTCTCAGACCATGAAACCATCTCCTCCAGTGATCCAGGCTGTTTTTTATAGAGCCCCAGGAGAACCCTGCTTAAGCACAAACACAACACAAACCAAAACAGGGACATGAGCTCTTCACTTCCACATCCGGGGAAGTGTGACGCAATTGCAGGTTTTGGCCATCACATATATTCTCCTTGGAGACGCTTATCTGCATAACCATTCTACAACATAATAAAAAAACTAAATAAAAAAAGGAATGCCCTGCATTAGTAATCCCATTCGAGCCGGGCGGACCGGGGTTTGGACAGGACAGCCGAAGCGGGCCGCTCCTCTCTTCGTCGACACTGGGGCCGTGGAGAGCTAAAAAAAAGGCCAGACACCGGAGGACGATGGACGGCAGAACGCAAACAGCACAGCACAAGACAACATCTGTCCGACCCCTCGTTGAAAAAAAGCGTACAAGAACGGCGTCATGTGGAAGTTAAAGAGTCTGCATTCGGACCGAGGCGTTGAGCTTATTCCCTTTCAGGCAGAGAGTCGAGTTGCTAGCGCTCACATATGGGCTAGCTTAGCTTAGCTTAGCTTAGCTAGACACGGTCACCGACACTAAAAAGGTAACAATGTCCGTTTACCGGCACCTTCCAATGCTCACTTCTTAACACGCCGTATCTTGTTTGTTTAATTTATGCTTTCATCGGTGGGTTGTGTACCGCGAAGCATAATCTCCTGGAAAATGTCACTTTTACACTTTGTTGTTGTTGCAGATTAAACAGCGGAGCTATAACGTGCTAATTAGGGAGCCTCGGAGGTGCTAGTATGTGGATTTTGTCGCCTTCAGACTGCGCCCGCCCCCCTCCCCCCACGGTTTACAGTCTTTATGCTAAGATAACTAGCTGTAGCTTCATATTTACCATTCAGATAGTAGAGCGGTATCAATCTTATCCAACTCTCGGCCAGAAGGTGAATACGCGCATTTCCCAGAAATGTGGAACCACTCCTTCAAAAGAAGGTTACTCCGTGTGACCCGTCCTCCTGTTCATACCGGCCGTGAGCAGATGCCTTCCTCATGTTCAAGTGCAAAGTTAACCTCAAGCCTCTACGAGGCTCCAGAGTGTCTGCCGTCTTTTATTTTTAGCACAAATGTATACTTTGCACCGTCGGCTGAGTCACGCTAGAAGTGGATCTTTTCGCAGCCAGCGTGAACAGGCGGAGGAACGGCAGCAACCGCTAACGCGTTCAACGCACGTAAAGCAGGAGCGTCTCGTATCAAGAGGTCTCCTCCGCCCACGACGCCCCACGAGCTCCGTTCCCTCTGCGACCGCGCTGCAAAACAAAAAAAGGCGCCAACAAAGTCATTTTTCCGTTCTCTCGTTGGCGGGTGAAACTTGCCGGGCTGCGAGCAAACCGTTAGCAAGGAGAAAGCACGCACCGGAAAAATGGCAAATGAATATGGAGTGCAAAAAAAAAAAGAAAGAAAAAGTGATGAGGGGGGTTTTGTAGATCGGGAAGTTAGCAATCACTCCGGTTCCCTTCGACTACATTTTAAAATTAATGACTGGAATTTTTCCATTGGATTCTGGATTGTTGCAGGAAATAACCTCTGTGGCAAACAAATGTTGATACTGAAACGTTTTGTTCAGCGACATAATATTCTCAAATGAACACCACTTTTAGGAGTTTTGAAGCGTGAATGCAAATCAGCAGAAGTAACAATCCAACACTGGACTATGAAAGGAACTACGCCGCGGTCACATGACTTCCACTAAGCTAAAGGAGGACTGGTTTAGTCGCCTCATTTAGCCACTCGTTAGCGACCGCCTTTATTAAAAGACGCTTAAAAAGACTCCAAAGTCACGAGGGGGCTATTGACTGATGCATTTTACATCGTAGAACGAAACATTAAAATCTCAGAGCTTATTTTGGCCGTAAAAAAAAACAAAAAACAGATTGGCTTTGTGAGGAGGGAACAGGAAGTGAAAAAAATGCTGACTCATCTCTGGGTCATTCCTGCAGCTCTCTTTAAGTCTACGAAATTACTGGAGTATCGGGTTTCTTTTGAACATATAGTATGAATTTAAATGATGTAGAAAACGAAACTAAAGCGGGAGACACGCGCACAAAGCTTTGGAATGGACACTCATTACAGACAGTAAGACTTGCAACGTGAGCACATGGGAAGTTACTTATGCTTGCCGCCATCACTTCCCCCCTCCCCGAAGCCTCGGGGGCCCGATGTAGCTGAAGCACAGCGATGGTCTGGAAGAACAGCAGGGTTGTCCAAGTAAACAACGCACCCTGCAGAGGTGAAGCATCAGGGACAGCACAGCAGAGGGGAAACGGCACAACCAAAAGGGGGCGTGAAGGTGGAGGTCAACGAGAGGCGACATGTCTCTCTCTACCGGCTTCTTGTCTGGTGAACAGATTCACCGTCGACTCGACGGCACGATTAGAACCGAAAGCTAAGCAGAACTCTTTTTCTTTGTACAACACACGGGGCCTCGCCAGCTGATGATGTTCTTAAAGTGGCCCCCGGTTGCGGAGACCTCGGCCTCGCCAAGTTGTCCAACTACATTCTGCTTGTTAAAAAGGTCCGTCGTTGGATTTAAAAGGAGGCGGGGCTGCTCTGCCAGTATGCGGTCCCCTCGCCTGGCCCCAAACCTGCCCTCCGCCTCAAAGCCCCAGGGAGCCCCAGGTTTGATCCCCATCAGATCCTAAGTACGGAGTATGTGAGAGAGACTGACTGGGCTCGTGGGTTAAAGTGGAGCAAACTCCTTTTGAATGATGCAATATCTGCATTCAGCGGCTCGAGCCACGAAACTAACCTTTTATATGCACGGTGGCTGGTTGAGCTCAACATCTATCAGGCTCTTCTTCTCTTTTTAATCAAACGGGACACCGACATGACAGCTGGTTAGCTACACAAGTAGCACAACTACACCGCTCCAGGTCAGATTCACCGGGCATTTCACTAGCAGATGATTTTCACTGTAAAGAGAGGACTACAAATTATTCTCTCTCTCTCTCTCTCTTTCTCTTTCTCTCTCTCTCTCTCTCTCTTTCTCTCTCTGAAACGTCCAACAGAAGCTTCATTCCTCCTCTGTGACGTCGTTCCTCCACTGCACACAAAACAAAAAGAAAGAAAAAGAAGAAGAAGGTCCCTTTGCCCTTAAGTTCTCGGCCCGGCTCTCGAGTCCAGCGCTGTCCGGGGGGAGGAGGGGGGTGGGGGGAGGGGGCATCAGGGCTGGGAGCTGCCCTGGCTGTCGGGGTCCGTCCCCGTGGAGCTGGTGTCTGAGTCTGAATCCTCTTCGTTGCGCTCGTCCTCCGCCTGGCTCTTCTCCCGTACCCGCCTGTGGGTGGCGCCGAGGCGAGCCAGCAGGCCCTGGTAGTCGAAGCGGCCACGCTTCTCACCAAACGGGTCCTGGGTAGAGGGGGGGGACGACAAACAAACAGAGGTGAGCGGCGTCTGGGCATGCGTGGTCATATCTTATCATCATAATAAAAATGATAGTGCATTAGTGTTGAGTTTTAAAAAAAGAAAAGGATATCCTGACAAATGATCTGCAAACGTAAAATGTGGATGTGCATGGATTAAAAATAAAGAAGAAATATAGTCACCTGCATGTTCTGTCCCTGTAAATGCAGTCTCTCCTTGCAGACGCCCTCGTAGAAATCGTAGTACTCCAGGAAGGACTTTTCCATCACACTCCTGAAAACACACACAAACCAATCAGCTGATATGCAGCCGGAGGGTGGGGGGGGGTGGGGAGAGAGAGAGAGAGAAAGAAAGCTGAAGACAGATGGACCAAGGAGGGAAGAGAAGCTCACCACAGGGCTTCGGGACACGGGACTTTGCCCTCCAGCATGTCACACACAGCCACCCTCATGGTTTCATGGCGGATGCACTCGTTGTAGTTCTTACTGTCCCCCGGGTGGCGCTCCTGAGAGTGAGAGTGAGAGAGTGAGAGAGTGAGAGTGAGAGTGAGACTTTAATTACAGTGCATTCAAAACCAAACAAAGGACTTCATTATTGACATTATTCAACTGAAAAAATGTCAAATGTTAAAATCGGTCAAACGATGTCGGACATGGGCTCTGTTCAGACTGCAGGCAAATCCCAATCGGATCTTTAAGATAGACTCTCTGAACTGAGAGTGATCATTTGGATTTGTGTGTCCAGACCCCCCCCAGACACCTTCCCTTCCCTCCCCCCCAAACAGCAGGGTTTTTTTTTTTTTTAAGGCTGCTGTGTCCACACTCTTTGCGAGGACAAGAATGTAATGCATGCCCTGGCTCACTACCCCACAATTCTATATGTTGCACCAGAGACGCCTAGTGGTGTAGAATGTTATTGCATTTGTGTTCTTATATTTATCCCTCCTCTCTTGCCGTAGTCACTGTCTGGTAGCCTTTAAAGATCGGAGTCTGGAGGTATTTATGTATGTAGCATGTAAATATAGCTAGCACGACATATTCTCAGTGTATTTGCTGTTCTAGTAGAACATTTGTGTTGTAGTAATTAGCATTTTTACTTTTACGTCAATGTTAAAATGAGCTTAGACATTAAACTAGTCAAGAAACCATTATCACAAGGCTTTGCCTATTTGTTCTTGCATGACGGCTATATGCTAAATTAAGGTTCATGTATATATGGGCAATTTGTAAGGCCATATTTTGAATGTTTCCACAGTTTTACAAAGAGAAATACTCTCACAGAGCCCTGGGCTCAGATTCCTGGTTCTACTGTTAGCTTATCTGCTGAGCTTACCTGTGCAAAGCCAGAGCGCAGTATTAACCATAAACAACTAAACGCCTGAACCCGACCCAAGACCTAAGCAATACCAACGGAAATATTTAAAGAAGCGTTTTCAACGTCGGTGCCTCGCATGTCTCACAAAACAGACACACTTCCATAAAATTAAACTTATCAATCTGCCCTGAAGCGCTTCTGACTGAGACCCACCGCGGCTCTTTGAACGTTTCAAGTATTTTCCTATTGCGTTTCATTTCTTCTCATGGAGCCGACACGAAAAGTACTTTGGTTCATAACTGTCTGAGCAAAACGAGTACACAGACAGAGTACACAGACAGAGTACCTGTTCAAAGCCAGGTTCATTGTGGTAGGGGTTCTCCGTCATCAGAGACTGGATGGAGATGAGGACAGAGGAAATGCTCTGCGCTGGGCTCCATGCTGGGCCTGTCCATGTCCTAAACACACAGGTTACAGCACCATACGGTAGTTTAGAACTCCACGTTGGAAGACAGGAACACACCAGGAACACCCACCGTCTCAGATGGGCCCCCTGCGCGGACCAATGAGAGACTCACCCCAGGATGCTGAGGCAGACCTTGCCGTTGCGGTAGAAGTTGGGGTTGAAGCGGACGGTGTTGTGTCCGGTGGTGATGAGCTTGACCCGTGGCGGGTGGATGGGGTAGTCGGGGGGGCAGCGGAACAGGAAGAGGAAGAAGCCGCCCTCGTACGGCGTGTCGAACGGCCCCGTGATCAGGGCGTGGATCTGTGCAGGACATAAGGGGACAAGGAGGGGACGGTTTAGGGCAGTGGGTCTCGACCTTGTTTTGGGCCCGCGCCCCCTATCCACTAACCAGGTCTAGTACTACTACTCCCCTGGTCTCTCCTGAATATTCATGATTATCATTTCTATAATCATAATTTTTTTATAAGTTATATCATTAAAAAATCAACATGTCATTAATTGCCAAATAACAGATTTGACTAATGTGGACAGTTGGAATATTGTCTTTAGTTTCCCAGGGAGCAAAAAAAGCCACGTGAATAAAAACTTGATTTATGAGTCAGTTAACCTGGTGAATTAATATGCGCCACATTATGGTGGAAATGTTATGTCTATTAATCAACACCAAGTTTAGGCAGCATCCTGAACTTGGATGCGATAGATAGATAGATAGATAGATAGATAGATAGATAGATCAATCTATAATAAAGCTTTAATATTGTAATATTACCAGAATTAAGCCATGAGGGATAACACTATAGTCTGCTGAATAATTACGTCATTGCTCTGATGCTATGGCAGGATTCCCTTCAGACACACAGAAACCAGTTTGGGACTTCTCTCTGAATGAGACAGTTTAGAGAACCTGATTGGGCACAAAACTCACCATTTTCTAGCTTAATGCACATATTGACTTCACCCCCTCCAATAAAGAGCAGCTTAAAGCTGCCCCCCCTCTCCCTCCCGAGCTTTTCAGAAGCACGCGCAACGACGGCAAAAAAAAAAGAAAAAAAGAAAGGTAAAAATACAAGATTTTCCAGCGATCTTCCACATCCATGGACCCATAGAGCAAGCCCCGCCTCCCAGCCATCGGTCCAGCTTCATTCACATGAACGGAGGAAGCAACTAATGATTTAAATAAGGGCTATTCGTGTGTTTGTACAGGGAAGTAAACATAAATTATCCCCTGAGCTACACACTCTCTCAATCCAAGTCTATGGGAAACTGTATTTTGTGGCCCAATGGCATGAAAATTGTAATTCCTCCCGTTCTGTCACTATGTAAACTTTGCTTCAAAGCCCGGCGCTCCTCCTGGAGGCTTGATCATGAAGAGGTGCACAAAAAGGGAGAGATCGATGCTGGGGGATGAACAGAACACGGAGCAGAACATCTGACCCAGAACCCAACTGATAACATCCACATCAGACCAACAGTCTTCCTGCACGCATGGAAGAAATCAGGATCTTTTTTCTTCTTCTGTTTGTTCTCTTTGGGGTCTGTGTGTGTGTGTGTGTGTGTGTGTGTGTGGCTATCCAGAGTACTGAAATGGAGCGGTGATTCACTCTTTCATAGCTTAAAGTAATAATTAGTGCTCTGCTATGTGAACGCTCCCATTTCTACATGTATTCTTTGATTTTGGAAACGTAGCATTGCTCCGATGGTGCCACAAATTTAGACAGTGCAACTTAGTCCACGTGGAGATTTAATCACGCACACCATGGGGATTGATTTGATTTCAAAATTTGATTGACGGTATTATTAATAGGCTGATATTTAAACCAAAAAAGGCTATAAATCAGGATTTATTGGGGGAAACCAAGCAATTCCGTGTACAAATCTGACATTCAGAAAACCCCATATGGGTGGAACGATCCCTCGTGTCAGAGCCACATTATTCCGACTGGGATAGTCGCGTTCGGATCAGGCTCCTTAGAATCGAATCGTCAAATAGAACGACCCATTCGTCAAAGTATGGTCTCGGCCCAGAGAGGACAACTACCAGATACAGAAAACAGCACACATGAACACACGACATCTACTGTGCTCCTGTCCATCCTGGGAGACGGGTCCCTCCTCTGTTGCTCTCCCTGAGGTTTCCTGGACAGATTGTAAAGCCCTCGGGAAATTGGGGATTTTCGTCCGTACAATTGAATAGAAGAGACAGACGAGCTGTCGTTTTCTCCCCGTCTCGCTAATCAACAGGCAGAGAGCGACTGAGGCGCACCGAGCTGTGGTCGTGTTTCTGATCCCTGATCAGATGGACGGCTAAAAGAATGAGGGAGCGGCGTGAACGACAGCCGGTGAAGGTGACATAAAATGTCACCTCACGCGTAGTCATCCATGTGTTTGAGTTAGTTCATCGCTACATGTTATTCTGGTGGTTTTTTTTTTAAGCTGTTAACAAGTGGCAAACTCCAGTTCTGCCGAGTGAAGCCAATGAGGAAGTGTCTTAAAACCTGCATTCTCTCTCCTGACCAGCAGGGGGCGATTCCTCTGGTTGTATAGAAGTCTATAGAAAATGACTACTTCTCTCTTGATTTATTCCCTCAGTAAACATTGTCAACATGAGTTTATGTCTCAATCTCTAGTTTCAAGTCTTCTTCAATACAGCATGATGTTCATTTAGTACATTATGGTCCATTTAGAGTCAGACAGACCATAAAGCAGGGGATGCTTTAGGGCGGGGCTACTCTGATTGACAGGACGCTGCCGCTACCAGAGACTATATATATACACGTCACTCCTCCGCATTCCAAATATGGTAACTCCCGTTCATTGGCTGCGCAAAAAACAACAACATAGCGACGGCTGTAATCCAAGATGATGATGTCGAAATCGCCGAACTCGATACTTCGTAACCAAAAGGTGTCGATGACTACATCGGCTTCTATATACAGTCTACAAAACAGCCTGCGGTACATTAGCACCTTCTGGCCTGGAGTAGAGCAGACTCTGATTTACATGAAAGGAAAACCAACTTAGATTTGGTCCACGGAGGACATCTGCATGTGGCTCAGTGTATTAAATATCACGTAGATTTCTATCTACAACTAATCTAATCTATTTGAAACGACAAGTGCATACGGGGTCATAGCCTCGTCACAGGGCACCTGGCCTTTTTTTTACCTTGGTCATGTCTTGAGGATCAGGGACGACAAACATCCCTGGCGGAGGTTCCTTGTAGATGGACATGATATCCCTGCAGAGACAAGACGGACAGAGGGAGACAGATGAGGTTCCTGAAAGGATGCTAGAGAAGGAAGACTGACGCACAGCAGAGATCTCCAACAGAGTTACAGTCAATTCAATATGCTTCATTGGCATGAATGTAATAAGGACAGTAAGGCCAAAGTGTCAAGTAATGATTAGATTAGAAAGAAAAACAACAAGGGGCAATTAAAAAATAATAATCCAGAAAATAGGACAACATATAACCCTTCCTGTATGTCCCTGGTAACACAACCTTGCTATAAACATATTTTATGATGACTATAGAAAGTAGTTCCAAAGATCGGAGTATTATCTTTTGTACCAGGGAAACCCCAAACCATCGACCTGGCTCAACACCACAAGAGGCAAGTGGAATATTGCAACTGAAAAATAATTTAAAAAAAAGGAAAAAAAGTGTCTTCCATGGTTAACCAAACTAAAGTGAGGAACCTGACATCTTTCTCAATCATGTGTTCTGTATATTGTTGTCTAAATTACTGCAATTGCTGAAGTTTCCCATCATTTGTTAAAACCCAAAATGTTTCTAGTGACGGAAGAAACTTGATGCAAAACTTTCACTTTCGATTTGCCCTCACCTGGCTGGGGTTTTGGGTCTGAACACACCGGAAATATACATACAACCGTGAGAGTGAGTGTTTGCATGAGGCCCACCTCTTTATCCTCAGGATGCACTGCTGGGACGCCTTCTCGTTGTCCCAGTCCGTGCTCAGGGTCGGGTCCCACGACGTGGCGTGGATGTGGGACAGAAGGTCCGCTCCTGCCACCCCGCCGAGCCCGAGCCCAACACCGGGGAGAACCGAGGAGGCGTGTAAGGTCTGAGACACGGCCACGAGCGGTGACGAGGAGCCGGGGGTGAACGTGTTGCCGAACCCGGCCGTGGTTGCCGTGACAGCGGACATCGGGGGCACCAGAGCGGTGAGGCCACTGTGCGCGGCCGCCGCGGAAGGAGGGGAGGCCGGGTTGGTGCTGGTGTGAGCGCCGCTGGTCGCCGGGTGTCCCACCGGTAAAGAGTTGGCCAAAGTCGGCGGCAGCGAAGCCCCGCTCCCCTGTCCGATGACGCCTAAGCCATGGGCACCGCCGCTGGACTGCTCTCCGAAGCTGTCCGCCATGGCTCGCGAAGCTAACGAGCGGAGAGTGAAACCGTCGGGTGTGGACTAATTTATAACGCGAGCTGTTAGCTGCATTGGGCGGCTGAGTGCGAAGTTACCGGGGCTTGTTTGTGTCGACCAGCGGGATCAGAGAGCGGGCGAGCGGGGCCGAGGCGAGCTCAGAGGCGAGGCCACAAAACGGGGCATTTCTTCCCACGACATGGTGGCTACTTATCGTTAGCTTATCGCGCTGTGTTTTCCCCGAGGCCTCCAGAAAAAGTATGAAGTCGTCAGCAAAATGTCCTCGTCCACCTTCTCGCGGCTCGTGACGCCGACTCACTGTCCGCCTGTTGTCGGCGTGAATCTATCCGGTGTCAGAATATTTGGGTTTTGAAGCGACCGCATCCCCTTCGCTCCACAGCGCAACTTCAGGGTCTGATCTCTCGCCAGTTAAGCTTCGCTGAAATGATAAAAAACGGGACATCCGGTGGGAACTTCAAAGTAAAAGTCCTCTACGCATTTGGAAGTGGCACAATGAAGACGAAGCATTACATTATTAAATCAAAGTATTTATGGTGGGGGGACTTTGAATCAATTTAAATAGTTATATAATTTGTATCTAATTAACTTAAGTCTACAAGGTTTTTATTTTTATATTTAAAAATCAACAATCAGCTCCTTGGTTTCACTGACGTTGAGCAGCAGGTTGTTCTCTGAGCTCCTCACGGGGCAGATTGTGTTGTAGGCTGAGCTGAAATCAACAAACTAAGCCACAGAGCAGGACTGGGAACAATCTGCCGATTTCCAACCAGCTTTGTATCAATATAATGTGGGTAGTATATGCTAGTGAACGATGTTCAACTTCCCTCCATGTTGACAGCACCCAAGGGCCCCTCCTCCACTATGTGAATTTAACAGGATCTACAAATCATACCTGTTCGTTGCTGCACTGGGAGCCAGGTTTGCTAACAGCAGGCGTCCTGCTTTATGGAGGCCCCGGAGGGTCAAAACCAGTGATCTTCAAAACCAAAATCGATCTTGTGCGTTGCGACAACCAGACCAGTAACTTTTTCCACAGTCACTGTAAAGACCTGCACAATATCAAGTCCTAAATTATGACTACTAAACTTATGAGGGACAGAATCTGGCATAACCACCAATACTGTAATATAACTACCTTTGTAGTGTGAATAGTCAAAGCCCTAATTAAGTGCCAGTCAAGTTTCATGACTCCACAAATGTTTTTTTTCATGGTTTATGGAAGGAAAAGCTTAACCAACTGTAATTTGTATTGAACAGGCTCAAACATACGTGGGGTCCTTTTAAAATGACCGTACAGTAGGGTCAACGTCCCCATTAAGACCAATAGAAGCCCAGGTAAGAGTCCGATAAAAGAAATAATTCTTGCTGTGGGACTTTTATTCCAATGAAGCAGATTGTAACAAAAGTGACACTTGTTTTTGTGAGCCAACGCAATTTGTCAATGAGTTATGGAAGCCCACGAGTGAGTCATGCCCACTGATCTCAGAAAATGAAAAAAATTGAATTTAGTATCAGAAGATACCTTGTTTTTGTTGCATATTTCTGATTTTGGTATGCTCAGTTAACATTTATGCGATTACCATTTTGTTGGAAATATGTTATGACAAAACACTGATACATTAATACAGTGTCATATAGTTGTATGGTTCATTGCAATGAAAAATCATAGTCGATAGTTCACGTTTGTATGCAGTGTATGCTTATCTATATTTTTCTTCTTGAAGGGGCCGGTAGCTAAAACATGGTCTGGTGTGGATGTAAATGAGTAGACATCTACTTTTCTGCATGATTAAGTTTCATGTTATGTTAGTGAAACAGCTATACATGTATTTGTAGTTGGAGAATATGTTCCCTTTAAACCCACCTGCTCTCATTAAGTCCACTTGACTGTTTCAATTGGGATTTTCTCCCCCACACTTTGGACCCATTGTCCTCTCCACTTCTGACCTCATGACTGCTCCATAAATCAGATAATAGCCATATTTAAATATCAGTGATATAGCAAAGATAATTTCATTCAGGATAGGCCTATATTCTATATTTTTGCCACAGTTGATCCCAATACATTTACACTGTACAGTAGGTCAAAGAGGAACCTTTGGACAGTTCATTTTCTTAGCTATTAAAAAAAAAAAAAAAAAAAAAGACAAAAACACTGCAGACTGATTTTTTTTTTTTTTTTTTTAGTTATCCCAACCATTTATTTTGGACAGATTTCAACCGAAGTGAGGTCTTACATAAAACTTTTGAAAAACAAAAATAAGCGTAGGAACAAATAAAACGTACGATTAGAGGTTTGTTAACCTCAGATGTGAATATTTTTTCCATTTATATATATATTTCCTTTTGGAATGGCCCATCAGCTCATTCAGCGTTACCGTTCTGGAACACCCCCCCCCTACCCTCCCCCTCCCCCTCCAGATGGAAGGAGGGGAGGCAGGGAGCAAGGGAAGGAAAAGTAGACTGGGAAGAAGGGGGTAAGTGATGGGGAACGGGGCCGCGGTGCGTCTTCCGGGTTTTTACATGGCGAACAGGATGAGGAACGCCACCATCAGACAGAAGAGACCCATGGCCTCAGACAGGGCAAAGCCCAGGATGGCGTAGGAGAAGAGCTGCTGCTTCAGGGAGGGGTTCCTGTGGAGGGGGTCACAGGAGGTCAGACATTAAACTTCACTACAACAAGAAAAAACGTGTTCAAAATACTGTCGACCCAAAGATGTCAGGTTTGTATGCCAACGCTGAATCAAAAGTCACTCCACAGATTAAACGAGTGGGGCTTTAGACACGTTGTGATGAAATCAAGAATCGTGGGATAAAAACACAGGCCGTGACACACGAGTGCGCTTTGAGGCAAGATGGCGGGCGAACTGACATGCAGAGAAAAAGGTTGCTCGCGTATTGCACCGGGTTTCCAGCTGTGGCCACATCAGGCGATGGCGTTCTCTCCAGTTTGGATTGGAGAAACCAGTTGTGACCAACCGTGACTCCCTTTTGATTATTTATACATGTTTTCTATGTGTGCTTTTGGATCAGGTCCAAAAAGGCATATGAATTGAAAAAAAAAAAAGAAAAAAAAAAAGTAGTTTGCTCGTTACGAATTAAGTGACTTGAAACTCGTAATAACTTTAAAATGTCTCGTCTAAATAGAACATTTTGGGAAAATGTGCACTTTTGCTTGTCACTTTCATGAGATCATACCTGTAAGGTAAACGTGTATCTAGAGCCAGCAGCCAGTTATGTTAACTTAGCATAAACATTGTACAGACAATGGTAACTAGTGACCTTTAGAGGCGTTGGTAGGCTTACTTCGATAGCTTTGGACAGAGCCACGCTAGCAGTTTCCTAGTTTTGAGTCTGTATGCTAAGCTAAGCATTTAACTGAACTGACGTGCAGCAATCAGAAGACAGAAGAGTTTAGAGAGTGACTTCTGTCAATCAGAAGATTGATACACATCCAACTAGCCAAATTGTCAAACTACTCATTTTATTTGATAAGTGGGTGTTCATCCTGTAGACGTACACAATGTTTGAAATTACTTTTCAAATCTTGCTGGAATATCTCACAGGACTTCTGCATGGCACTGCCCCAAATCTATATTCTAGATCATCAAGTTGTTTTAGCAAAGCAGCCAGTGACATCTTTGGCCTCTAGTTGAGCCGAGCTTTTAGAGAGTGACGTGAAGCCAAGTTATCACATTCATTCCCCGTCCACTCAACAGGAGTAACACGTACACGATGCTGCGCTGGACGTAGTTTCAAAATGTTAGATTTTTAGATTTGGACGGACAGTTTTGAAGGCCAGCGTTTGCGCGCGAGTCACAACTGTACCTGGCGTAGCCGATGATGAGGCTGCCGAACACTGTTCCGATCCCAGCTCCTGAGCCGGCCACACCTACAGTGGCAGCACCGGCGCCGATGAACTTGGCGGCGGTGTCGATGTCCCGGGAGACAGCGCTGGTCTGGAAGGAGCGGCTCAGGACTGCAGACTGGCTGACTGGCAACAGGGCCTGGAGAGGTGGGAAGGAGAAACCACTACAGTAAATGCCACTGCTGCATCGAGGGATGAACCACTTTAATGTTTGTCTTTCATTTGGAAATTTCATACCTATTATGCGTTATAAGCTGTTTAGAGCTGGTGTTAGGAAGCTAAGCAGGGCATACCTTCCAATCTAACATCTATTTTATATTGCTGTGAAAACATCTTTCAAAACTGGATTCAAGTTTAATCAGCAAAAACTACATTTTAAACACGTTATAATTTACCTTTGCCTAATACTCATTTTTACTCAGTAGAGCTTGAATGCAGCATAATGCAACCTCGGTCAATGTTAGATCCAGACTGAGTTGCCCACAGGCATGTTTTGGTAGCATCTTCTGGCCAGTGAACGAGGTGGGAGACGGGACTACAATACCCATAGAGTTGGACTACAATACCCACAGAGTTGCTACTGTCAGTGTTGAACGTGTGTAGGACTTTTTAGATATTTAGCCAGAATCTGTGATGTGCCCAGTTATCTCATGCTGATGTGGGTTGGAATGACGATACAATATCCAGTGAGATGTTTCTCTATACATTTATACTGAGGTAGCTATTGCCAAAAACAGTACCATAGCCAGATGTAGAGCAACATTGCGATACAAGTGATGGACTGCAACAGATTAGATGATATTAGCCAGCCATCCATACACACAAACTCAGGTCAGGTGGCCAAGGAAATTCAAAAACTGGGTGAAGGCGGCTTGAAGGTCAAAGGACTGACCTGCTGCTCCGCTGTGGCTTCAGGTCTGTTGAAGAGGGAGACGGAAACCGGCCGGGCGAGGATTCTGGACCCCCCACGCAGCTACAGGCAGACAAAAACTTATTAGCACTGCTTCAACAACTAGTCACTCTGAAAACATTTTTCTACTGCAAAGACCAAAACTACCCATCTGATCATTTTACTTTTAGCTGAAACTAGCAGAATTGCATTCAATTATGGATTTTTTGGAAAAAGGACCAGCTCCAGTGTAAAGTAGATTATGGGCAAAAAAAAAAAAAAAAAAAAGAGGCAATTCTGCTGATATGCTCCAACATTTTCAGAAGTGCAGCCTTTTGTCAGTCCATGACATATGTCAATGGATATGAGGAAAGAGCATTAGGATTTGTGAGTAACAAACCATCAAATTAAATAAATATAGTAAAACATAACAGCATAAGCTAAGTGAAAACATATGACAAGAGTTTTAGATTCTGTTCAAATGAGGAACAGAATACATTTTTTTTAAAAAAGTCATTACAATTGACTAATAAAATTGAAATTATGGCAAAATATCCACTGTTGCAACATCAAAATGTCTTGTTTCACACAGTGGTGGGGGGGATGCAGCTACACAAAGTCAATAGTGATCCGACAGTCTGTAGACTACCTTGGCACCTTTAATCTCTGCTTTTAATGAGATCATAGCAGGGAATTATCAGAGCAGTGAGCATGACTGATTGAAAGCATTTCAGTAGCCACTTAGCTCACCCATAGAAACACTCTGGAGATGTCCTGCTGAACAGCGTGTAACTGTGTCCTCCACAACACCTCCATGACTGAGATGACCTACATGCTGAAGGGTCAGCTGACGTGGAAATGCCACCAACTGTGCGACCATTATAAAGAGCATGGGCGAAACATGACTGATCCCCAACGACTGTGTCCTTGAAATCCAACAAGGATGCCAAAGCTCATGCAGCCATTGAACTGTAGTCATGCAACCGGAATTTTACATTTCCCTTTTCTTTCCACAGGTTATTTTACACCTTTCACTGACGTCGGTAAACCAGATAACCACATGTAACTGCAATTAACAGCTGATGCTGCTCATATAAGCACTTTCACATGTCTTAAGCACATTATTGCCAAAAAGTATTTCAGCTCACGTACCACAGCTGGAGAAGTGACGAATTTGGCGCAGGCGTACATGGCTGGGAGCTGGAGAGAGAAGGAACAGATTACATTCAAAGTCAGTGTTCTTATGCACAGGCGGCCACTTGAGGATGATCAAGTGGCAGATTGAGATTGACTGGTTAAAGGCCAATTCAGGACCATACAACTACACAGACACCAAAAGCCGTCAGGTGTTAAGGGGACAGACAAGTTGTATATACACATCTTAGGTGTTGAAATTGATAGTCTACAATTCTTGGTAAGAGTCATCTTAATGTCAAGATGTGAGCATTAAAAGCCAATGACACGGGGATTTCTAGTATATTATAACTCAGGTGACTTTACAGGGGAATCTAAAAAGAAATTGTGCAGCCTCGCAGAGTCTGAAAGAACTGTGATTCAATAGCAGGCTTCAGCTCGGTGCCATAGTTTGTTCTTCACTGACCTGCAGTTTTGACAGCTACCTTAGGGACAGAGCTCAGGGTCAAAGTGTACACACACTCATCTGGGTTAGTTACCAATGACTTCCATGTGAAATAAATCCGTTGCAAGGTTAAAAAAAAAAAACAATCAATGGAGGGAGTCTCTTTGCAAAGGTCAAGTCTAGCACTGAGCAGACCAGGGTGGATCGAGAAGATCCACCCTGGTCTGCTCAGCCAGACAGCCTAATCCCAGCGCATCGACTGCTAAAAAGGATCAACTCTAGATAAACCGCTAAATATCCACACATGCTGGGGAATGAATGGCTTTAACGCTCTCCAAACGCAAGACGCCATTAGCTGAAACCTCGAGGGCATTTCTGCTGTCAAGTTATGCTGCAACATGTTGGAGGATGAGGGGGGGCAGCAAACATTTCGCCAAAACGGCGTTACGATTCAATTCCAAGGTTAGCTCGCACGAGTGTGTCACCTTTTCTCAAACCCGAGTCCGGTTGACAGTCCTCAGAGGAGAGGGGAGTTAGCGCAAGGAGCTAGGCTAGGCTAAGCTGCTAAGCTAACCAGTCTGCAGACTTGAAGGTCAAAAAAGAGCCATAGACGGTCACATTGGGCCGCTAAAGCAGAGACGGCGCACCACCCCGATATAGTCAACCTTAACCGTGCCGCGGTGCAATGACAAGGGGCGACGTGACACCGCGGCTCTCCCACGGGGGACGTCCTTGTAGCGGCGGGTTGATCGGGAGCACGGTAGGCCCACCGCGTCAGACATTTTACCTTCAGGCGTCTCTTCAACGCCGCTTGTCCGCGCTGAGGGCGTGTGAGACCCGCTACTTATACCGTTACAACAACCACAGCGGCCGGCAGAAACACTCACCTCACTACTGCTCCATTACCTGTTGCATAGGTAAACCAAGAGCACAGGTACTGACGGACTCAAGTCATTTCTAGGGACCAGTTCATTCAATGGCCGACCTAGCTAGCCAGCTACCGACTGTTAGCAATGACAGCTAGCTTCATAAGCGTTTCCCGAGGACACACACGGTGACGTGTAAATGCGAGACGCGAATGCATTTACAGCATGGACAGAAGTGAGTGTATATGAAGTGTAGGAGATATGAAAGGCAAATATTACCGGTTTGTTACGGCTTTCGGAGGGTCCGGAATTAGCGGGTTTCGCACACAGCGGCAGTCAGTGAATGTAGGATGAGACAACCTGTCACCTTGCACTTTATAAGATCGGCGTCGACGTCCTAAACGCCCATTGGTTGACGCCAACCCTCCTTCGTTCATAATTGGCTCGTCATCATGTGACATCCGTCACTCTAGCCAACCGGATAGAGCGTTATTTAGGTTCAATGTTTTTGATTGGTCAGGAGGTTTACAAGGGCGGGACTAAAGGAACGTTCATTAATTCTATTGGACAATGTTGCCGGGAAGGACGAGTTTACAAGGGGGAGCAGCCTGACAGCAGGAGCAGCGAAGGAGCAACCACGGAGCAACCTTTCAAAGCACATCCAGTGTCCTATGTACCGATTGGTTGGTCTGTGGGAAGTCCAGCCTCTTTATCAGCTCCCCACAGTGTCAGGAGTAGTATCCATGAAGTGTCCTGAAAGTCAGAAATGGTTTTGCATTGAACACTATCTACACAGATATGTAACGCATTAAGAAAACATTGATTTCTTTCTAATATTGTTTTGTTGTATAAAAAATTGTATTTGACCAACCTATACGTCCAAAACTAGCCTCACTTCACAACATTTAATAATTACTAATTAAAACATGCCTTAGAGAAGCTAAATTCAGGTAAACCTAAAGACAAAGACTACATTTCAGAAATATCTGAAATAGTAAAACAGTTGAAGTAATGCCACAAACATGGGAAGTCCTTGAGCATGCAAAATATTATGCAGCAGGATGTGAGATTAGCCGTGGACAGAAACAGAGACAGGTGCTCACTCACTCACTCGCTCACGATGAGTGATATGCTCCCCCTGCTGCAGATAGTAATAATGAAATAAGAGTTGTGGAAGGAAGGATGAACGTACAGAATGAATGAGGATGCAGTGTTCTGTCATTACAGTGGCTGGTGGCTGATTACAGAGAACCCAGTGAGAGACGGACAGACAGATGTAGGCCAGCAGGAAGTAGATGGGTTCTGTTGTATCGGTGACAGCGCTACTCAATGGTCAAATAAATGTAGCAGAGTAAAAAATACGTTATTTTCCAGCATGCACCTTCTGTTAAGAGGTGAAACAAACATTCACTTTCACTAACTTTTAGATATGGTATATCTTCATGCTTTAACAACTTTGATACAGTTTGAGTCAATCTTTTCCTTTAACGTTCACATTTTGACTTCCTTGGCGGAAGAGACACTATACTTCCTGTCGTAAGGAGAAAAGTTTCATTGGGACGCTTTAAAAAAATGTCCCTTCCCTTATCTCTTATATGGAAGTCTGCAGCTGACAAAATTTCAATTAAGATAATATTTTATTTTTTCATTTGTGTGCACATGATGTGTGACATCATATTAAAAATGGAAATACAAAAAAATTAAAATAAATAATGTTCAAAATGTCATTGGGAAATATGTCATAGCTACCCATTATGAAATTCACCATTAAATGGCCTTTAAATAGGCAATTTTCATTTAATTAGAAATGAACTGACACCAGAACATAATTCACATGCAAAAGTCCACTCTGCCCTTTTTTTGCCTGCAGATTGCCCGCATCACCATGGCAGTGTTATTCTTATTCAAATCCTTTAGCGCAACCGACAAAAAAAGAAAATACCAATCTCCACCAATTATGTGGAAAAGATAAGAACAGAAGAGAATGGAAACCTTTTGATGCTGCTGATGTCAACGTGTCTTCATACAACGGTTCGTATGAAAATTCCATGAAAAGTGAATCCTCATTTTTTGTGCGTTTTCCTATGAAAGCCTGCAACACGTGTCAATTTCCGCCTGCAACATGCGGTCTTTTAAAAATAAACTTCTGTCTTCACAGGATAGCTATCGACAAAAAACATTTTTATGAGGTAAAGGGACTGTACTTATATATCTCTTTTCTAGTCTTCCGACCACTCAAAGCTCTTTAACACTACCCATCAGGACTAACTAACCATTCATACACCACAGGAACAGCCTGCAGGAGCATTTAGGGGTCAAGTGTCTTTCCCAAGGACACATCGACATGGACTAGCGGAGCCGGGGATCGAACCACCGATCCACTGATTGAAGGACAACCCTGCTCTACCACTGAGCCAGTTTATTATTTGTTATCAATTGTGTTTTGTGTTTCACCTTATTTCTTTATTAATTATGGCACTCTAGGCTTGTTTCTACGTTCACTTTATGTTTATTTGTGCTACAAAGGTGCAACACCTACACAGTTTCCTATTATTTTTACAATACTTATTAATATTATTAACCTTTGGGTTTTACTTCTATTATATTATTTGACAAATAAATCTTTGAATCCTTAAACATTTTATTTAATTATTGGCAGCCATAGTCTTCCATACGCTCCCTCCCTGTGACCTCTGACCCTTGCCCCCTGTACTCTGATGTTCCCCGGCCATCACACAGCAGCTCACACCTAGAGCCCCCATCCTAACTCCCTCCAGATGAAAACCTCAGCTAAATGTTGAAAATGTAAATGCAGATAATTCAGTGTCATTTACTGCCACCGCTGAACAGAGGAGGCGAGCAGCCAGCTGATTTACGCTCACCACGCTGCCAGCTGATTGGCTGATCTCCTACGAGGGTCCCGCTCATAAATATTCATTACATCCTGTAAAAGAATTACAGATTCCTCTATAGAGACCCAGCAAAGGGACGCACAGACAGAGGTGAGACGTGGAGCTCATTTATTCACACTCAGGAGCAGCAGAGAGCGCCAGAAGATAAGACGCAACCGAGGCCGCTTGGAATTATGTCTCATGTTGAAGTAAGGAGCCAATCACAGGACGGGATCGCTGCATGTGCAACCTCTGAAGTGCAATAAGTAGAAACTGTGTGCCACTAAAACTCAAAGCATGTACAGAGTGCTCGTGGTTTTCTCTTTGATTCTGACTCATGACACTGATATAGGCTGGGTTGCACCTACACGGATACATCTAATCTAAGATTAGCTCTAACAAGGGTTTAGCAAAACTAGGTTTAATATGAGTAAATCTAGAGTTAAGATTAAGCATGCCTCTGTTGCACACTTCAAAACTCAGTTCAAAACATAATGAAATGGGGTTTAATCCATATGGAGATGCTTTTCATACCCAAATTAAAGTCCAAGCGGTCGTTTGGGACAAATTTGAAGAAATTCTCTCGACGGAGCCCGGACAGCCCGAAACACAATGCCTCCGGTCATGTGACGGTATAAACAGTTACTCATGATGGCTCGGGTAGAGAAGCTCCGATTTCTCCTCTGTGGGGGGAAGACTTGGTGGAGCAAATAATAGAAGCTGAAGCAACGGACAACAGCACAAACACTTTGTTTCTCAGTAAGAAAAGGAAGAGGTCCAATCTTCCTGCTCAGCCTCAGAACCGCTTCCTTACTCAACCCATGTCGTGAGAGAAATTCTGGGAGGGGGGGTGGTGATGGAGTTCCACATGAGCCCAGTTTACAGAATGAAATGGTTTGTCCAGGACGTTTGGCCCCGCGCTGCCTTCAAACTGTCCCCCAGCCATCCACCAGAGGCCGTCCATGGGCTGGAGCCGACTGTCACTGGGCCGGTGCAGATAACGACTGAATGCATGGCCTTTAAAGAAGAAGATATTTACACACAAAGATTGTGGATGGACCTTAAGCGTTTCATTTGGAGAAAGACTCTACGGGATGAAGACGTCTTTGTTTTGGAGGCAAGGCCACGGACAGAGATCATATTTTCTTTGTGAGATTGTTTTATTGTGGGGGGAATTCTACATCCATAAGAAATGCGTATGACACCATAATTACATTAAAAGAAAACATACAAAACAAGTTTTTTGTAGTATTCTCAAAAAGGTGAATTTTTCAGATAGGAGGTTTTGCTCTTTGGCCATCGATACTTTATTATTTATTCTTACACTCTCTTGTTAAATGTGAAGGTGTGTGATAACTGTTTTTGTTGACTGTTCTGTTCATTAATAATACATAAATATACAAATAAATATATCAATGAAAAACAAAAAAACAAAAAAAAAACATTCAAATCTGTATTGAACATAAAACTAAGTGTTCAGAGTGGAAATAACTGTTTTTTTTTTTTTTTTATTTAATCAGCATTCATCAGTCATAAAATAGGATTCCAACAGGTCAAGAAACGCGATCAATCAGACTGAAAACCAATCTACAGATCAGTCACACGCATCAGAAGAGAAAGCAAAGGTGAACAGTAAAATAATTGCCCATAATGAGTCGTGTATGCTCTCAGTTTTTGTCTGCAATGAGGGTTTGCTACATTTTGACTGGGCTCACCTTCACATTGACTCCCCAACACTGTAAAGTAGGCTATTGACTGAAGCACTTGTTTGCAGCCTGTCTGGTAATCTGACTGCTCCCTCATGTCTGACAACATGTAAGCACAATATATAATTAGATAGGACTACAGTATAATTCAAAAATAATAAACTATATCTTTCAAGAAACACGCATTTTACAGCTAAACAAACATTTAAGGCCAGAAGTAGGCAATACAGTAACCCAAGATTGATTAAATGCCGAGTTTGACAGTTTGGATCGGAGTTCACGAGCTGAACGGTCAGTGATTGACAGCCGCGTTGGAGACTCCTCGGCTCTGATTGGTTGTTTCACTTTGGACGCGGTGGAATCTTGCGCATGTGATTAGGGGCACTACAAAGAGGCAGAGGAAGCTGGATTTTTTCACAGATTATCTGTCTCATGTACTTCTGTCAGAATATAGTGACAGTTTCAGCACAAATGACAAAAAGTAATTTTTTATAATGGGTTATAAACTGCAGCTTTAACAGGCTACATCCAGGTGTTGGTTACAAAGTGATAGCTACTCTTGGTGCCCGCCCACACAGATATTTAACCAATCAAATTCCAGTACCGACGTCTTACATAGACTAATGTATGTATACGCTGTCATGGCACAAAAATAAATCAAACACACACACACACACACACACACACACACACACACACACACACACACACACACACACACACGCACACACACACCGAGACTGCCATCTTCATTAGTGCTGAGTGCCAATGTGGCCTCTGGATTTATTGGCAGGCAGAGGGGAAGCAGACATGTACTCACACACACACACACACACACACGCACACACACACACACACACACACACACACACACACACACGCGTGCACACACACACACACACACACACCTCCTCAGCATTCCACTCCAAAGTAGCCTAGTAATAATGACCAACCTCAGTGGGATCAATAGACTGGAGACAGATGAGCCTGGTTAGCGCTCACACACACACAGACACACACAGACACACAGACACACACACACACACACACACCTTCAGATCTTCACCATGCGGGTCCGGTCTGAGCTCAGGGAGATGGATAGCTCTATCCAAACTGCAATTAATAATGCTTTTACAGGACTGATAGCAGTGTGTGTGTGTGTGTGTGTGTGTGTGTGTGTATATGTGTGTGTGTGTGTGTGTATGTGTGTGTGTGTGTGTGTGTGTGTGTGTGTGTGTGTGTGTGTGTGTTTGAGAGAGATCTATAGCACTGCTTCTCCTGTTTATGGTGACGGGGTTCTGGAGCATATCCCAGCATGCAATGGCTGAGAGGCAGGTGTTACTACATGGTCGTCACTGTAGAGTTTGTAGTTCCTCTCGGCTGCGTGTCCTCAGGACGTGTAAGACACAGGACATGGGAGGACATGCCAGTCTCATTTCTCCCTTCCTCTCGCAACAGACAGGTGTTCAGCGGCCTCGCTCCAACACAGATTACAGACCCCCGGATTGCTCCTGTCAGTAGAGTTTAGAAGTGGGAGCAGACATATTCCCACTGTTTGTTGTTTTTTTCCTCACAGACAATGTGCTTCAATTGTCAGTGCTTCTGCCGCTTGGAAGTGGGCATGGAAGGTTCAAGCTAGATTTATTATGGGGATTGTGAGTCGGAGCAATGCTATCTTACAATATCATTCGATATCTTACGATATCTTACGAAAAAGTTACTCCTTCTCCTGCGTTTTTTCCAAGCGTTTCTGAAGTGTGAAGGCGATGCCAAAGTGTCTTAAAACTTGCATTCTCAATCCTGACCACCAGTGGGCGACTCCTCTGGTTGTATAGAAGTCTATGAGAAAATGACTCACAATATGCTATGTCGTGTGATTGGCCCACTACTGCAGCAGCAGCTACAAACCACACAGGAGGGGTCGCCTGCCTGCACGCGGCTCTGAACACGGAGATGTCCGAGCCGGGCGGCTAGCAGTTAACGATGCTAACAGTGCAAATGGCGCAAACAGCGCTAACAACAGCAACAGTTCTGAGAGAGGTAACGTTTTTTCCCACGAAAGTCCAGCAACATTTATTTATTTATTATTTATTTTTCAAAATAAACTTCCGTTTCCACAGGAAACAACTAAGTCAAGTTTAGGCAACAAAACTACTTAGTTAGGTTTAGGGAAAGATCATTAAATCCTTGTTGGACCCAGGAGGCAACCTCCGGTTCTGCCGAGTGAAGCCAATGCGGAAGTGTCTTAAAACATGCATTCTCCCCACTGACCAGCAGGGGGCGACTCCTCTGGTTGTATAGAAGTCTATAGAAAATGACTCTACTTCTCTCTTGATTTATTCCCTCAGTAAACATTGTAAACATGAGTTTATGTCTGAATCTCTAGTTTCAAGTCTTCTTCAATACAGCATGATGTTCATTTAGTAAATTATGGTCCATTTAGAGTCAAACAGACCATAAAGCAGGTTATGCTTTAGGGCGGGGCTATACTGTCACTCCTCTGCATTCTAAATATTGTAACTTCTGTTCATTGGGTGCCAAAAAAACAACACTGCGATGAGTGTATTCCAAGATGGCGACGGCGAAATGGCCGAACCCAAGGATTCAAAACATCAGTCCACAAACCAACGGGTGACGTCACCATGACTACGTCCACTTCTTATATACAGTCTGTGTTTTTTTCCTTCGAAAGCCAGCAAAACATGTCAAATTCCGCTTCTTACATGCATACAGTATTTTCAAAATAAACTTCCGTCTTTAAAGGAAACAACTTCGTCAGGTTTTGTAAAAGATCGTTAAATAGCTAGGTTTAGGAAGATAAGTATAACAATAATAACTATGGTAGCGGAGTTACTTAAGTATGAAAGTTACATGACAAATAAATCAACTTCGACGTCTCATTTCACATGGGACGCGAACAACGGCCTCCTGGGCAAAAGAACACTTTATTTTCATATTTCTGAAAAACTTTGGTTTTACTTGTTGCCTGTCGTCACTGAAAAGTCCTATATTTGTCACAGTCAGAAACTACTGTCGTCTGTCCTCACTAGAAATTACTTTTATATATTAATTTGTTTAGCTGGCTAGGTTTCTGAGGGAAATCATATGGGAAGTTATTTTCCATGTGCCGCTGTGAAACTGTCCCTCCTGAGCCACTGTTTGGTTAGATTCTAGGCAACAAAGGCACTTAGGTGAAAGATAGTGAACGGTTGCGGTTTTGGTTGAATGTTAATAACGTAAACACGTCAGGCCTCACGCTTACATCCCTGTTTATTAGATTAGGAGATTGAACCCAGACCTCAATCTTTCACTAACTTTACAGAAATAGTTTGACATTTTGTAAAATAACGTTATCTCATTTGTTTAATTTGTAAAAAACGAACCTGTTGTGGTTTTCCAGGGAATTATGTGTCTATTTCTTTCCTACAATACACTTATTAATTTAACCGTATGCATTACTATTAATGGTTTGATCATTTTGGCTGGTCTAACCATTCAAGCCCCACCATTTATTCTTCAAAATAACCCTAACCCCTTACCCACCAGTATATTTTAAGAGGTTAATCATTCTGGCATCAATTTTGGCATGGGTGAGTTTTTATGTCTTTTTTTCTTTCTTTTTTTCTTCAGAAGTTCAACCCTTAGCACTGATAATAAGTCTACAATAAACTGTGTAGTCAAAATACCCTTGGAACGTATTAAAACCAAACTTTTCCAACCCATTACAACATAGAATCCTGCATTCTATTATCTCAGGTTTTCAATCTAAACAATCTGGCTTCAAAATGGTATTTATTACTATTTTCCGACAGATTGAGCCACTTTCTCATGTTATCTCTATGGAGCAAATACATGCTATTTTCCTGCTTTCCACTAGGGGCATTGCTGCTGTATTATGCGTTTGATGCAATGCATCAAAACCAATATTATGGCTAATTATTGACATATCCCAGAATGTGAAGAAAAGAAATCCTCCAAAGAATTGATTGTTTTGTTCATGAAAAACAACACTGACACTATGTAAACAAACTAGTATTTTAAGGGTTCAAATTCTGAAAAAAAAAAAATTTGATAGTTAAGATCAGGTCTGAAGTTTGTTAAAATATTTAACTCAGTTTTTTATGCTGACATTTTTGTCCTCTAAGGAGCAACTCTTTCAAAGGGACGCAGAAGAGTTCACCTGTAAATGAACCGTTTACAAGTAATGTATAACTATTTACTGCAGAGCCATTTGCATTACATTATATTGTACTGGATTTTTTTCCGCCTATTTAGACATGTCTGCTCCAATTCCATTATTATTATATGAACTATGAGATGTTCATGGAGCCTTTTC
This sequence comes from Ophiodon elongatus, assembly GCA_016806645.1. NCBI lineage: Eukaryota > Metazoa > Chordata > Actinopteri > Perciformes > Hexagrammidae > Ophiodon > Ophiodon elongatus. The sequence goes on from JACSYO010001460.1 coordinate 221,686, forward strand.
TGTATACGTGTGCGTGTGTGTGTGTGTGTGTGTGTGTGTGTGTGTGTGTGTGTGTGTGGGTAGGGGACAGTGGGATGTGTTCTAATAAAGTCTTTGTTGGTTGGCTGTCTGACTCAGATGCCACCAAAGGCTACGGCACAGAACATCAGCGCCTAATAAAGGGAGCTAATAAGACACACCCAAATAGTCTCATCATCAGACCAGAAACCCCGGACTCTGAATATTCCTATGAAGCCAATATATCGGAATAATTCATGGCGAAACACTGTGAATGAGAAATTGCCACGTAGATAGAAATGTCTCATATCCTGATGACCTGAACAAAGTCATATTCAGAGGACGCATGCTTGAATTAAGCTGTGGAGCAGAGAGACTTAAAGCCGGGTTTTGAAACAGAAACGATCTCCGTAGCAAATACCACATGACTATTCACTACTGGTGCTGGTGTAAACAGGAAGTAGATTGGTTGCCTAGTTACAGAAAATATGAGGATTATAGTACTTCTTCCTCATTCGTCGTTCTTCCTCTATTTACTCAAACGGACACATTTTATGGAAAAACTAGTTTTATTTTTCAAACTTAGTCACAACGCTGCAGGTCTTACTGTATTTCTCTCTCTCTCTCACACACACACACATTAAATGTGCTTTAAAATGAACACTTACAAATCAAAGTTGACTAGATTATTATGGGTCAATAGATTTGGTCAGCACACGTCTCTCACTCGTCTCCTCGGGTTGCTTGTTGTCCGTTCTCTCACTCGTAGCTCTGCTGGAGGCTGGAAGTCCCCGTCGCACTGGAGAGTGTTTATGCTTTTGTTTGTTTACAGTTTCTTTGTGAACTTCACAATAGTTGTGCAGAACAAAATAAGCATTACTAAGAAAAGGAAAGTCCTCCGTTTTGTGTCCCTCACCCATTGTTTTTTTTTTGGCGGGGGGGTTAAAAACCAGTGTAGTGTGGACACTAGGTTTTAACGTTGCAAAGGATATGCGTTTTAAAATGGAAACGTATGTAACGTCCAGACGTTCTGTGTAGTTTTTGTCACTGTCAGGTCTTCTGTGGTTTTCTGTTACTCACCTTGTCTCTCGTTTCAGAAACCTACCTCCCCCTCCTCGCGGGTCCTCCTCTTGCGTGATTGTAAGCCCCGCCCTGATTGTTTCCACCGGTGCCTCGTTGACCCCCCCTCCCCCCGTGTATTAGTCTGTGTCAACTCTTGGTTCTGTGCCAGTTGGTCTCAGTCTGTTACCAGTGAGCTTACCAGCGATTCCCCAGTGTGTTTCCTCCGTGCCTCGACCAGTTACCGTGTACCAGCGAGTTTTGCCTGCCGATTTTGATCCCTTTGCCTGTATGACTGACTATGTACCGACCCTTGCTCCAGTAAAAACATAGTTTTTTGCACCCGGCTACTGTGTCCTGAGTCTGCTGTTGAGTCCTGTCCCTTGTGGTTTCCAGTCCTGACAACGTAGTAGTGTGGCTGCAGCCTCAGTCCCATCACTGTAGGACGCTCAAACCCTGACTGTCTGAGATCGAAAGCCAACCGCTCTGACCCAAGACAGAAAGGGAGCGGCCGCTGTTATGATGTGATGTGTATTGGTGCGCTTACAGACAGGGAATTTCAAATTACTCTGATGGAATACGTTTTTTTTTTGTTTGCAGAAAAAAGACGAGCCAGTCCCAGTGGGACCCTCCACTGTTGTGGTGCATGCTGGCTCCCTGCATGGCCTAGTAGAGCTCGGAGATGGAACACAGCCAACTATGAATGTTAAGGGTTTCACATGTGCTTTGCCTGAGGCCGGGTATCGTTTTCAATACTGGTGCCAATATTCAAACTTCATACGGAGCAATGTCACAGTTTAATTGATGCCCACTGCGAGGAATATCAAACATGACATCTTAATCATGACTCTGTAGCAGCTCTTTGGCAATTTCAACTGAATTTATAGAAAGTCTGCAAAATAAAATTGGAAACTTATATATATGATAAATTAAATAAATAATTATAACGATTTATTAAGATACGAAACACAATTGATACGCTCTTTCAATAAGTAACAGATATGCTCTAAAAAAAAAAGAAGAAGTGACATTTTTACTGTTTACAAAACCTCGTTTGTGACGTCACACGGGGAAAATAAACAGACGGGTATACTCGTCTCCTGGCAATGGTCGCCTATTTCTTATTTGAAAAAAACCTGCACATGCGCACTAATTTTGTTAGGAGAAAGGTATCCGATGCCAGGAAGTTCTTCAGATCAGGAGGAGTCAAAGAGATAGGAACAAAAAAAGGGAACTGCCCACTAAAGCCAGTGTAACTTTGGGAGATATCCACTTGGATCTGTCCAACTCCGACTAATCTGGAATTGCTTCAGATACATTTTCGGAGTATATTTTCACAAAGAATGATGATTTTGTCCCCCATTGCTTCTGTCGGAAGCCCATTATGCAAGAAGGGATGTTTTAACAACCAGCATGAACAGGAGGGATTATTACAGCAAGTTATTACAGAGTGTTGTTTTAAGACAGAAGAAAAGAATTGTGAACATACACGTTCAAGGAGACAGGAGTTGATGAGACTGGATTGATGATAACTGAATCTGAATACAGTTCTTGTTTGTTTGGTCAGTACCACAAAAAAAAAAAAAAAAAAAATGGGTTTGAGGTCTTATCATACCTACCCACGTCTTTCTGTAACAACGCATTAACATTGCTCGGGCCTGTGTCTGTGTGTGTGTGTGTGTGTGTGTGTGTGTGTGTGTGTGTGTGTGTGTGTACATGAGTGTGTATGTTCATGTGGTGCTTATTACACTGCCTCTGTATGTGTGTGTGTGTGTGTGTGTGTGTGTGTGTGTGTGTGTGTGTGTGTGTGTGTGTGTGTGTGGTGGCTGTGAGGGAGTTTTACAAGCAATCTCTTTACTGCTTTGTGTGGTGCACACCTACTTTTACTACCCTACCACAGTGAAGAAGGAGCAGAACACACATACACATACACACACACACACACACACACACACACACACACACACACACACACACACACACACACACACACACACACACACACCGTTCCAATAAGCGCCATGTGAATGATACGGGCCGGGTGGTTTGGTATTGAGTTCTCTCCGGCTCAGTTTATGGGGAAGCTGCAGTGCGGGTGGGGGTGGGGGGTGAAGGGGTGAGGGGGGGAGGACACAGACATTAGTTTAATTGTAGGTGGGGTCTGAGACTAAAGTGAGACCTCATACAGCCTTCATCAGAGTCTCCGATCCAAACATACAGGGAATAGGAATAACTCCCACATCACCAACATTAGAAGGGACTATATTAAAAGGTCAGCGGCGTAAGAGTCGATCAGCCATGTTTAGGTGAGATGCCACTGAAGTCAGCACAAAACAATCCTCGTCTCTCACTGAGCTCCTGTGATGTGCAGAGATGCAAATAGTTTGGGTTTCATTGTCAAGGAATTGAGATATCCATCTCACTCTGGAGTGGAATTTTATTCTGGAAAATGTCATTAAAAACAAATTATAATCTAGTATTTAGTCTCCCTGCTGTTCTGATAAAAAAAAAAGAAATCAACAATTTTGATAAAGCTACGGTTGGTAATTTTCTTCATTTCTTTTCGTCATATTTGTTATATTTATATATATGTTATATTTGTTCGCATTACACCCTGACAGCAATCAATAAATCAAATGTAAAAAAAGAATGCGGTATCTGTGAGAGCTGTGAGTACTAACAGTATGTTTACGTTCATAATGATAATTTTGAGGGAGTGGCTTTGGAGTGTCTTTGTGACTTTTGGAGCTAATGCTGCTACTTTCATTGGAAAAGAGTTGTCAACACTAGGCTGGGTTTTTCAGTTGGATTATTTTCGCACTCTTGCTAGTTTCTCAAGAATACCAACCTTAACGGTCTGAAATATCCAGTCAACAAAAATATTAACATTTGGTGTTTGCTGCAAAATGTGAACATTTGGTGCTTTTCTCAAATTACTGTAAATCTAACATCATTTGGTTTTGGACAAATCAAGTTGTTTTTTTGGGAGAAAAAAATTATCATCAGATTAGTTGAGAATGAAAATAATTGTTACTTGCTAAAAATCACAGTGTGGGGGGCTTTTTTGCACAAATGCAATACTGGCACTGGGTACAGTCAGGGATATTATTTCTATATGACGGTTGGATCGCTGGATCAGAGCCAGCCTTTGTGCTGGTGGTTTTCTACACACGGCTAAAGTGAACCCATTATTACGTCCGGGTCAACTTTAACGCAGTGGTTTGTTGCAGCCTAGACCTCACAGCCAACGGTTACCTTCCACCAGAGAATTATCCCCCATGAAAACAGCGTGGATCATCCAGAGCCCCGGTCCAGTGTCAGTGTCGGAGTCCCTCGCGGAACAAATCACTGAAATCTGTCCAATCAGGGTCAAGAACTCACAGTCTAGTTTCAATAATTCCATTCCCCTTTCTTTCCGAGCTATACATTTATCTGCAAAACACAAGCGCCAACGACTTAATTTGTCGAAAACCAATTCCATCAGCTCTGGTTGTGAAGTGAAGATGACGTACTCTGAGCCAGACCTGAGAACTCAACCACGAACGCTGAAAAGTAAAACCGACAACGTACAAATTAAGATAGAAGAGAGAACCGACTGTCCCCGTTCAGGGATTATGTGTCGTCCTTTCCCTAGTAAGTGTAACTGATGGGTGGGTGTGCAGTATTGTATTTCTATCTAGCTGTGTCTCTGTTGGAGGAGATTAGTGCTGCAGGCCTGTTAGATGAACTGGTTTGGTCACTCGTACCCAGGAAAAAAAAGACACAAAGGTGAACCAGGTCGTATGGATGATACACAAAAACACACACTAACGCTACAAACCTTACTCCAAGACACATTCCAAGTGAACAGCATTGTTTACAATGGATTAATAATCAATAACAGGACAATCAGTGACTATAGAACAAGACCGGTAAAATAGGCGAGCATGTACTGTATTCTGAATTCTGCGTAGTTCGAGTAGTAGTACAAACCAATGAATAACAGATTTGAATAATGAAATATAGTTATTTAAAAAAAATATATGAACTGTAGTAGTTTCCAAATTACTGACAGCAAATTGTAAGTATTATGTAAGAATTACAGTAGGGTCACTGTTAGGTTTTCGATATCTTACCTTTTACAGTACTTACATGATTTTGGATCGCTTTTGCTTCATATTATTTATGTATTTGAAATTATTAAGAATTCCTTTTAAAACACATTTTGTTCATTGAATACACTTCAAATGTAGGCTTCATATGAAAGCTCCAATTCACTGTAACTCCGACATTTAAACCAGGCAAACGGCATCAGTTCACTTGTTTTCTGTTTTGTGTCAACCACAAAGTTTGTATATTTATTGTCGACATGAAACATCTTTTCATATTCAATCAAAGCTACATTCATGTTATAATGCAGGAGAGCATACATTATCAAATAATATTGAACAGAAACTCAGCACAGCACATTGTTTAAAGATACAAATTGAATTGCCCACTGAATCTATAATATGGTATAAAACAGGTCAGTAAGATTGTATATTGTAATCCTGGTCAATTCTTCTGAATCACAAAAAAAATTCATATTTTTACATTACCTTTGTGGCATCCATTCAAGCAGATTCTGAGATATCAATCTTTGGGATTTCTGAATGGAATGGAACACAACAATGGAGGGTGGAAGCTGCCAAAATTGAAGATGTATAAATGAGTGACTTGATAAATACATTAATATAATATAATTAAAATACATTTAAGTACCAAAAAAATGCTATAAGAAATGATATGTAGGCATTCATTTTTTCTGTTTTATTATCTATTTATTTTTGATTTTGTCAGCTTCCGTCCTCCATACACAACAGCTTTACACTGTATCACACACTGGTGTTTATTGAACGGGATTTCCATTCAGCACAAGTCCTGTTGTTTACTAATCCGTCTAATCTCCTCATGAAGCAGTCGACTCATTCATTGGTGCAGCTTTGTTAAAATACACATGTGACATGTGTCGGCTGTGTGTGAGGTGTGTGTGTGAGGTGTGTGTGTGAGGTGTGTGTGTGAGGTGTGTGTGTGAGTGTGTGCTGACAGGACCTTCTTGTGGCTTCGTGGTTTGCAGCACTTGTCTAACGCGCGCTACAGTTCCCATAACATTTTTCTTCTCCTTGCTTCATTTGAATTTAATTGCCTCAGCAATTAGCACCGGCATACCTCTGCATTTCTGTCTGATTTAAAATCAAGCTGCACTGCGACAACAGTGTGTGGGAAAGGACGACAGCACGCTCCGGGATCAAACCTGTGAGCGTGTGCACAACAGCTGGTTCACCGTCTGACAACCTGAACATGTTAACATTTCCTCTCCACAGAATAATAAAGTGTGAATGCCAGTCTGTGTAATAATCTGGTCAAGTAATCTTTGCTCTAAAAATAAAATTAAAAAAGTATTCGGGATGTGATAGAATGGGTATAGCATTGGTCTGACTGTGAGCAAGGTGCATCATTTTGACTTGGCATAAACAGTTTGATATAAATGTGACGAGGCTGTGCAGCGATTACAGATACATTCCATAACATAACATGTGTAAGACTGTTTATTAAGAGTTTATTACCAATACAAAGGATCTTATTAGGAGAATAATATAGAATTCAAACAAAATAAAACAAGATCAATGTATGAGAGCAAATAAGGAACAGAAGTATTTTAATTGCCACCGTATACTTAATATTGATTTTTTTCAATGCATTTAAATATTTTATTTTGAAAAAAATGTAAATATTTCACTTTGAAAACCATGTATCTGAATTTATTTGTTCAGAATTCACCTCTTTGAAATTTAAATATGATTTTATTTTTATTTCCAATTTCAAAAGCTGAATCAGAATTTCATTTTTTTTAATGTTCACAAATTTAGATAAAAAAATTCAAGTTTTAAAAAAGAAAGAAAAAATTAGATCCCGGTTGCTGGAAATTTAAAATAATAAAATATTGTAAATAAAAAAAGAACCACAGAGCTCTGTCGTTCTCACTGGTTGTCATATTTGGGTTTTGATTTTTGAGTTGCTTTCTTGGATCACATGACTGACAGGCCGTGCTCTGATAGGCCAAAACAGTGTTGTTTAAATATCAATATTAAGTTTACAGTGGCAGTTAAAATTCAAATATTTTTTTATTTGCTTCCATACAGAATATATTAGGAAATAAAAAATTCTATTTAAACAATTGGTAACTGACATTTCTCTATTCTCTATATTTCATACTCTTTTTTAAAATAGTGTGTTAAATTGCGCAATGTTTTTTGGTTGCTTGGTTATTTGGCTGAATTTGTGTGAGAGTTTTTAATTTTGAAAGATGTGGTCAGAGTCAAAGCATGAAAAGTGATCATCTGTGGCGACTGGGTGCAGTGCAGCTTACTGAACAACAGGTGGCAGTGCAGATATGTTGGAACCCACAGGGCGTGAGGTATGTCTGTGAGAGGACAGATCCCAATGTCCCCCGAAGGCCTTAAACCCTGAATCCTCAAGGACTTGGTAAACCCGGTGTAAATGGTTGAGTGTGAAAGACTGTAAGGCGCTTGAAATGGTGTAAATACAAATGGGACGGCACTTTGCTCCGACATATCACGTTACCGTGACAACGTCGTAACACGTTATGTACAATTGTGGGTATTTATTTGACACGTTTCACTCCCTGGCTTCCAGGCTCTTGCCTCACGAGATGAGAGATTAATCGCAAATAATATTTTTTACTCGTTTTGTCAAAACAGCTTTAATACCAAAAATGAGATGGTTGAAGAATAAACCAGCTGTGTAATAATAGTCTCTACTTGCACTCCTCTGCTTTCATATGTTTTTATGTTCCATCTTTAATCCTTAATGTTTCTGTGTAAATTGAACATGTGCCGTCCTCTTTGCTTACCCTTTTTTTCTTTTTTACGTTCCGGCTTCCAATGGTAACCTTGTGTTTAATGTCACGTCACTATGAATTGTGGGTAATTCCCTTGACTCAAAAATGTCTGCGAGAGAGCCTTCAAATAATATTAGGAACGATCAACGATTTGACAGTGGGACGGCCCTAAACCCTCACGGATGCTTACGCCTCAAAGTCCGTGAGTGTGGAGACTGGGATTGGGTCATAGGTGTGTTGCCAGGGGATAGAAGGAGGTGTCTCATTGGTTGAATGAGGGACTTCCCTCACACAGTGTCCTGCTCCAACGGTCCACATATGATGAGTGCACATAGTGCTACAGTTCATTCTGACACCCGTTACAGCCTCACATTCGCAGCAGATCATCTGTACAGGAGTGCTGCATGACACAGGTATTGAGCCAGCACTGGTAATATTTTGCTCACCTAAAACATCTAAATGCATCAGTGCAGTATCGCTACCAGCTCATCAAAGTCACCGACAGGTCACACAGGCAGTGACGTGCAAACTCGTTATTCAGTGATGATCATTATTAATTTGTTTAATTTTCACTAAGATTCTTCTTCCAGTCATTTTAAAAACACGCCATGCGGACAGTGTATCTAAGGAACATGAAACCGTTAACAGTAGCACAAAAAGTGAAAAAGAAGGTGCAGGCCAGGCGGTCTTAAAACTTTAATTCTCTCCACTGACCAGCAGGGGGCGACTCCTCCGGTTGCAAAAATAAGTCAGATTGTATAAAAGTCTATGAGAAAATGACTCTACTTCTCTCTTGATTTATTCCCTCAGTAAACATTGTAAACATGAGTTTATGTCTCAATCTCTAGTTTCAAGTCTTCTTCAATACAGCATGATATTCATTTAGTAAATAATGGTACATTTAGAGTCAAAGAGACCATAAAGCAGGGGATGCTTTAGGGCGGGGCTTACTGTGATTGAAAGGTCGCTCCCGCTACCAGAGCTGTATACGACATCTTACGTCACTCGTCCGCATTCCAAATATGGTACCTTCCATTCATTGGTTGCAAAAAAACAACATGGCGACAGCTGTATTCCACGATGGCAACGCCGAAGTCACCGAACTCGAGGCTCCAAAACGGCAGTCCACAAACCAATGGGTGATGTCACGATGACTACGTCCACTTCTTATATACAGTCTATGTTGCAGGCGTGCGTATCCAGGAGCAACAGACGACAGCACAGAGTTGTTTTTAAGTGCAGGTCTCAGCTCTGTGTAAGATCTTCACCACACGTCTCAATTGAAGTCAAGTCAATTTTATATGGAACAAATCAGATTTGCTTCAAGGGGCTTTACAATCTGTACAACATATGACACCCTCTGTCTTTAGACCCTCAATTTGGATAAGGATGCAAAATTTCGGGATCGTAACAGAAGAGGGATCCCTGTTCCAAAACATGAACAACTTATTCACAATGAGAGACATCAGCTTTACAACCGACCAACGGACGCCTGATGTTAACCCCAGCAGTAAGGTCAGCTTACTGCTCAGTGGCTGGATTAAGACTTTGTTTTGAAGCCGGCTTTCCTGCACAGGAATCCTTTTGGATCCCATACGGTGGCAGTGATATCATTAACGTACGATGATTGGTTAAGTTTAGAAAAAAAGGTCATGGTTGGTGTTAACGTAACACACTATCATAAATAAACACTTAGCAGACTTTTTGGACGCAACATTATGTATTAAGCGCAACAACATTTTATTAACGGTTTGTTTTAAAATAATAACATATCAATGTAACATAACAACGCTACTAGCGTGAATAAATAACCCTTTGCCGACGCAAAGTTACATAACGAGCGTAACGAGCCCAAAGTCTACGTTTACTTTTGGTTTCAGACGGGACACAGATAAAGGCCTCCTGGGTGAAAGTCCTGTGTTCGTTTGACGCATCCATCTTCCCCCTAGTGGACTTTCTCACTTGTTATACTCTAAATATACCACATCACTTTCAATAACGTTCGCTCAATATATGGCATCACTTACTCTGACTGAGTGCAAAAATGTCCGCATTCAACGTGGTCAGCAGGAATGTACAACGCCAACATTTGTTTCCCGGCTGTTTGAAAACATGGCTAGACTGTTGAATTTGGAAGTGTTTCTAGCTTGAGCTGCTTATTATGCATGAGGTCGTATTGGACTAAAAAAGCTTCACTGATGGGGTTTCCATCAGAAAGATGTGTTCACCTACAGCCACAACAGCTGAGGTGATCCCCACTGTGGAGGCGTTAAAACATTTTTGGGCCTTCCTCTAAAGATGGGCGTAGAGATATTATAAAGTAGGGTTGTTGGCCCTTCCATCGAGTGTGTGAGGCCAGTTTGGATTTGCTTGCTGTCGGCCAAATATTCTATGACTTCAGCTGTAACACATTCAACAATTCTCTCACAACTGTGAACTTTATCTTCCAAAACCTACAGTTAAACCTGCACTGAAAGACTGTTTGTTTTCTTATTAAAAATATTTAAACTATTGTCAACGCCTTCAGCAACATTTTGTGACGATTATCAAAGGTTTAAATATTCAGTTTCTTGGCAGGAGAGCAGAGTTGGTGAGGAGTTGGAAGAGAAGAATAGAGAAGGGAAAGTCTGTGCGTTATTGTACTGAAGCACTTTGGACAGACATCTCCACCACGTCTAAACCTCAAGAGCTCAACCACACGTTTCCTCTCTTTCCTGCCGGCGATAGTTAAACTGTTAGATCTGGTGTGTAATTGAGTGTTGAGCACACATCGCTGGCTCTATAAAGCCTGCTAAATACAAGCTGCCAATCCTCTCTAAACCCAAAATATATTTTAGGAGAAAAACATTTTTATTTCGTTCAGAATTTGTATCTTTGTCTTAACTCGGATATTAAAGACACAAAGCTTGTTTGCCCAAAGAACACTGGTTTGATAATTTGCAATGAAAACATAATTAAATATTGTAAAGTTTTTACATACATTTGTGTATTTTTACCAAATGGCAACCATTTGGAATCACTAGTTTTATTCCTAAATGTGTTTTCCAGTTTTCTTTCAAAAGGATTTGTCTGGGCAATTTCATAGAGTCATTCATTACTTGGCTGAGGCCAACTGGTGTCATCTCAGTTGATAAACAGTTTTTTATCCAGGTTGTAAGATGAGCCAACACACACCTTTTATTAAAAGATCCAAGTGTTTCCTTAATTGAGACTGTCCTTACCAGAACCATGTGAATTGACTGTGTTCCGTCAGAGCCGAACAGAAGTAGCTTAACGTTGCACTACAACACCTCTCAGGGAGGAGGTTACATGAGTACATGACTGTACAGCAAATCCTCAAACAACGGTTCGAACGAAAAGTTACTCCTCATATTCCGTGCATTTTCCCACGAAAGCCAGCAACAAGTGTCAATTTCAGCTCATTACATGACTATGGACTCTTTAAAATAAACTTCCGTCTCCACAGGAAACTCAGTTGGGTTTAGGCAACACAACGACTTGGTGAGGGTTAAAATAACCGCAGAAGTGCCGTAACTGAAGTCTGCATGTTACGTGACAAAAACATCAACGTTGACTTCCTGTTTCTCCTGGGGAAGTGGTCGCCTGGCTGAAAGGTGGCTGATTTGTTGGATCCATCCACCTGGACTCCCTCCTGCCCTGTGTGTGCTTTAGAAGCCTTTATACTTCCTCATTCATGATTTCGTGGATGACATAAGAAATGATTTCGTAGGATATCTACGAATTACGGCTCATTATTTTTCGTAGCTTTTTGCTGTGAATGCTGGATGAGACCAGCCTGGACTGTGATATGGGAGACCGCCTTTCACATCATGTTCATTCCCAACAGTGAACCACAATCGTTCCTGTAGATAATCAACTACATTAAATAAATTTGTCTCAGCATTTTGGGTTCTACACCATAGGTAGCAACATTATGGATAAAGGTGAGGCTGTTTACTGACTTTGCATAAAGCTACTGCCTTGCAGTACCGCAACCACAAATGTGGAGTAGTCACCTATTATGCTAGGAAAGGACTAGTTTGTACAACATGTTTTTTATTCAACAAGACTGGGTGCTTTGCATTTTGCTAACTTATGCTTCCTCGCATCTTCTCTCCTCCCGTGACCCGGAACTCGTTCCCCCTGCTCTGTCATTGAGGATCTGCCAATCCCTTAAATGCACCTCAAGGAGCAAGGAGAGAAGAGGCTTCTGGAAGAGCTTAGAGCGAGGAAACACAGGTGTATCCTACATAATAGTCTTTTATCAAGTGGTGTGACGGACAAATGCTGCACCTCCACATTCGGCACACAGTTTGAAGCGTGTCATAAGCATAGACTGTATATAAGAAGTGGATGTAGTCATGGTGACGTCACCCATTGGTTTGTGGACTGCCGTTATAAAGCCTTGAGTTTGATTATTTCATTGGTTGCTATCTTGGATTACGGCCGTCGCCATGTTGTTTTTTCCACAACCGATGAACGGAAGTTACCATATATGGAAAGCGGAGGAGTGACGTATGTTTACTGAGGTAATAAATCAAGAGAGAAGTAGAGTCCTTTTCTCATAGACTTCTATGCAATCGGACTTCTTTTTGCAATACGAGGAGTCGCCCCCTGCTGGTCAGCAGAGAGAATGCAGGTTTTAAGACACTTCTGCATTGGCTTCACTCTGCAGAACCGTAGGTTGCCGCCTGGTCACAAGTAACTGACGTCGCTTCAGACTGACGTTACAGAACCGAGGATTTCTCATTTGGTAGCCTCGGCTCCTCCGTCCTTGCGTTCATGCCCTTTGAGGCTGAACGAGGCACAGCAGTGCTTCGAGCTAAATGCTAACACCAGCACGCAAACATGCCCAGTCTTACCCTTTGGCCAAAGTATCTAGGCTACAGCTCTGCAAAAAAAACAATAAAAAAAAGTTTTTGCCAATGACAATTACAAATCTCATAGCTTGTGGTTTTTCCTTAGCTGATCCAAGAGGATTAACTGAATCCTGATACCATATCAGCGTCAGATGGTGTGTTGGTCCAGTATTCATGAATTATGGCTGCTGTCGGGATCAAATCTTCAAACCTTCTGGTAGACAGCTGGCTGTAGTCTCTGGCCACCATTTTCCTCAGCGACCGATGCGGATCAGTAACCTGTAACCAAGTCTCCTCCGAGACTCTTTCACTCTGTAAAGCTGGTTTGGTTTCACATCTAACAGGCTCATTAAACTGGAAGAAAAAATGATTTGCTCAGCTAATTTATGCTAATGGTAGAGACACCCCTGAACATGCACAAGGGTAAATGTTACACGGCTGATTATTTGTACCAGTCTGTTAATTATATGAAATTACACGCAAGGCCATCGTGGCTTCCTGTTGTTATATAGAGAACGAGAGCAGCGCTCAGTCAGTTTTACGAGAAGACATGTTACATTTTACCTTTGATCCCAATGTATTGTAGCTTTGAAATCAAACAGCACTTTCAGCAAATGTGTTAATTAAGTGTGTTAAAGAAATAGATCTTTTTGGCAAATATGCTTATTCATTTTCTCGCTGAGCGTTAGCTTGGCTTAGAGACTGGGACCAGTAACTTCCTGGAATCTCCACCAGTTGCCTGTAAATGGACCACGATTAGCTAGTCAGTGGGACACACACTGGCATCATACTTTTTTTTAAACGATACCCACCTCTAGTACTGGTTGATACATTTTTTTTTTACTTTGGACAGAGCTGTGCTGCCTGTTTCCCCCAGTCTTTGTGCTAACCGAAGCTAACTGGCCTAAACTGGCTAACTTGCTCAAACAACATATTACAAGGTTACACGGTTCATTTATTTGTCATTTTACAACATGGGGTTTGCACAATGGAACACGCATGGAACATATGTACACATATTTATAATAGAATAGAGTAAAATAAAATAAAACAAAACAATATATAGAGTTACTTATTAGATACATACATAGCTAGACCACGGTTTATAAATTAGAAGGAATGAGGGAAGTGATGATGTACAAAACCAGCATAACATAAAGTTATGTGTAATTTATTAATGGTGGGTTTGAGGCGTCTTACAGCCAGAGGACAAGAAGCTGCTCTGTAGTCTGCTGGTACGACAGCAGATACTTCTGTACATCTTGACAGACAGCAGCACGGTGAACAGGCTGTTGCTGGGGATGGCTTTTGTCTTTCAATATCGTTTGGGCTCTGCGCAGGTACCTCACCTCAGTAATATCACTGATGTCTGGTATATGGATACCAACGATGTTCTGGGCGTTTCTAGATCATGCAGACACTAGAGTGGTGCCCCTCTTCTCATCTCGCCAAGCAAGTAAATTATGTATTTCCTAAGCTGTTATTTCTTTAACACAAAACATTGATATTTAGCAGTGAGATTATTGAGTTCTCAGACCGGAACAGACAGTGTGGTCAACTCTGTTGAGACGGACACAAGTACAGCCAGCTGTTGGCAGAGCCGAGGAGCTCCACTATGGCCAACAGACAGTAAATGATGTCACACGAAAGCCCTTTATTCACTCTATACCTCCTCACATCCCACCCGAGCCAGTTCAGACAGGCCAGTCTGTCTTCCCCCTCTACTTATGCCCTTACATGATTATACCACATTATTATCCTCGCAGTACCCTCCGTGTGTCCCGCCATGCTAATCTCTGTTCAAACGCGCTCACCTGTAATTAACCTCCTGTTTATTGTCCTACATTATTACACACAGCCCGCATAGAGCTGCTTCTGGTTTCAAGTATGGTCGTCGTGGTGAACACCTGTCCAGGTGAGTTGGGAATCAGCGCAGAGTGTCTGAGGACTGCTGGCCTGGAATCAGCATTTTAAAGCATGCCGTTTCATCTCTCACTCGTTGCCACATTGTCAGAAAACAGTATTCACAACAGCGTTACGGCCGCCAACTTGATCTGGAATTCATTCTGCTAAAGGATATGGATTACCTCACAAAACCTCGGGACATAACCTGTGTCAGTTACTGCTTTGTTTTGATTCTGTAAACCTCGTATTGATTTGTCAGTGAAGCATAACTGATGCACTGTAAAAGCCCTCACAATGAACACACAGTTTTATTATTCATATTCTTATTTGTTCATACCCTGACTTTTCTGACCGTAAAACTTTGAGGTCCGTCTTTGAAATGTGCATCAGTGTTCTCATGCAGTTTTTGTGGGCTGAGTTGTAAGCTATAAAATAAATATGGTATAAGCCTGGTATATCTCATCCACTGCTGTTGAGCAACACAGTTCAGCGTTTGATTTGTTAGAAAACTGTAGTGTGGTTTTTATTTGTTTAGGATTGTATCTTACAACAAAAAAACAGAATAGACCATGGTGGAAAAGAGCTTGTTCTTATTGCTTGTAGCCATTTAATCTACAGGCGTGGGAGAAACAAAATATTTTTAATGCACCCTTAATACAATGGCAAATATACATATTTCCATTGGACACTGCTGAAAATATAATAAACATAAAAATAGGCACTACGAATCAACACGACGAGGAGTTTCCTAATTTGAGCTACATGCTAACATCAGAATGCTAACATGTTCACAATGATAACGCTAACACGCTGATGTTGAACACAAATAATGTTTACTGTATTTACCATCTGAGTTTAGAACATTAGCGTTCTAACATTCAGCTAATTATCACAGAAAAGCTGCAGGCTGATGGGAATTTCGTTAGGGGTTTGATCAAAAAACAATAGCATTATAAAGTTATTACGATTCATGTCTGAAACAATAGCATGGCTAAAAAGTGCAATTTCATTTGAATCTGGCTGACTTTCACTGCAGGCCCTTTTGATTTTTGTGAATGCGATATCTCAGCAATGCCTGGAGGGAATTCCTTTGACTTTGGCACAAACATTCAACTGGACTTGAGGATGAACTCATTAGAATTTGGTGGTCATAGTTCAAAGGTCAAGTTCACTGTGACCTCAAGCCTGTCCAATTCCAGTAATGCGACATCTCAGGAACGCTTTGAGCGGATTTCTTCAAATTTGACAAAAACATCTACTTGGTCTAACGGTTGAGCTGATTAGAATTTTTAGCCATAACTCAAGAATTCATATGCTAATTATGAATATTCCACCCAAATGTCTAATAGATAAAATGAGGAAGTGATGACATTTTGGACAGACATGCACGTAAACTGCAACAAGACGGATTGGCGGAGGCATACAACCATGAGGCAGTCGGCTAATTTGATCTTACCTTGAATTTCTATGTATTTATTGAAGATTGTTAAAATTCATTACATAAAAGATGTATAATTGGGCCATTGCCGTTTTGTGGATTGGAGTCTTTCACCTCCTTGAACAAATTTTTCGATTATTCATGGATGCATTTAACTTTATAATGTACAATATTTTCTTGTACATTTTCTTGATCAACCACAATACATATCACAGATAAAATAGAATATTGCAATATCATTTTTTTATACAACGCATAGCTGTCAAACAGAAATTCATGCATGCACACAGTTTAACTCTGTCTATTTTCTCTTTGTCTTTCACACACGCACACACACACACACACACACACACACACACACACACACACACACACACACTTCAATTTTTTAATCAGTTTATTGCTTCAGTGAGAGGTTGTGTTTGACTGTAAAACTCTGTCAGACCACAGAAGACTATTATAATTAATCAGTGGTATCACACTAATATTAATCAGGTCAGAGAGGATATTTTATTCCACTGTGTGAACATGGCAGATTTGTTGTAAAAGTGACATTTAAAGGTATGTTTCATTCTACTTCTATAACTAGATTTCGATCGAAGTGCATTATTACATTATGTTTCCATACATATAAATGAATGGAAACCGAAAAGATTCTAAATTATTAAAGGTTCAAGGTATTGTTTTCTTTGGAGGCCGACTTAAATTGATTTATATGTACCAATTGAGAAAACATTGCATTTAAAATGAGGAAATACATTTAAAAAACACAAACATCTAAATTCCCCATAGAATCAATAAACTAGAAATACTGTTGGAACAATAGTCAGTATCTTATTTATTGTCTAGTTGCAACTTTGCTACTGCTAATAATAATTACTGTTCTTTATTTAGGGTAGCTTCGTTGTTACGTTATGTTTTTACGTTACCGTGTTACGTTACCGTGTTACGTTACATTGCTACGCTATATTGCTACATTAGATTGTTACGTTACATTGTTAAGTTACAATGCTACAATAGATTGTTACGTCACATTGTTAAGTTACCATGTTATGTTACATTGTTACGTTATATTGTTAAATTACATTGTTAAGTTACATTGTTATGTTACATTGTTAAGTTACATTGCTACATTAGATTGTTACGTCACATTGTTATGTTACCTTGTTACATCATCAACCAACTATAACTGTAACTTTGTTACATAAAATCTTTTTTTCTAACCAACAAAGTAGTTTTGTTGACTAAACTGAAACATAGTTTTGGTTCAGAAACGTTGCCACTAAACATATCCCATAGTATGCAGAAACCTACAATGGCAAAAATAATTCTGCCAACTGGGTTGCATTCTGAAGAGCTGCAGTACAGAGTGGGCCAGTATGAACAGATGGCAAAGAGCAGCAGCAGAAGAAATGGTATCAGGACATTGTTCATCCTCTACAGCTATAACCCCATCTTGTTAATGACTTCCTGCATCTTCCAGAATACCTTTTGGTGTCAAGAGCTTGAGTGAACTTATAGTAGGTATTTCTTATGTGTGGAGGTGAATGACGTGATAGTTAATTGTTAAATACCCTCCAATGTCAAAGAGCCTCCACCTCCAATGGCTACCTAACTTTTACATAGAACCTATTTTGTTCTATTAACAAGAGCTCGGGAGGATGACACATGATAGTAGGTATGTGATTTAAGCAAAAATTCAGAAGCTAATCGATCTTCTGACTTATAAGCAATATGTACAAGCAACTTCCTCATAATTTGTTTTCTCCACTTCAAATTTTACATATTGCTTTTATAATGACAAATTTAACATCTTGCCTATGGTAAACAATGACATAACATTTACAGTGATGTTGATCAATGTGCATTGTCCCCCAAAAAAATTTATATGTTGCTCTTAATCAGTTATTTCTTCATGAGCTCTTTGTAACACCAAAAGAATAAAATAAACCCCAAATAATGTATTTTATTTTTTATGTTACAGTCTTGCCTATGAACACAATCTGTTGATCTGCGTGGATGCAAATGACTACTGGCGACATAACACATTTTAAAGGATAAAGGTGGTTTAAGAACCCCTCTTTTTTATGGGTCTTTTGTTTAAGTTACAAATTGTTGCCTGTTTGTGAATATTTTTTCCCTTTCATGGATTTAACAATAACTGTATTAAATGAATAGTCATGATAATACAATTACAGTAACTTTGGAAATGTGTGCGTAAAGGCTTTCACCAAATTCTGAGTTTTTTTTCTAAATAAAATCTCAAGGTTACTTCTTGGTAGAATTTGTTTTAAATGTAGTAATTTTACCAACGGGAATATAATCAATTCATAATTAAGGAAATGTGGTGTCACACATATTTTGAACTTCATTTATTTGTTTTTTAAAATATATAATAGATAGTGCAGTCATATTCATGTAAAGTGATGTATGCACTATTTCTAGTCAAGTCCACAAAATGACATAAAATCTGGCCACTGCGGTCTACAGTGGCCTCCACACTTTATTACATAAGAATAGCTGCTTTAGAATGAAAGTAATGCACCTCTAAAAGAAATGTGAGTATTTGAAGAAAATCCTTACAAAGAACTTTTTGTAATGGAATCTTTCATATAGTGAAACATCAATTACACAATAGTGAAGTGAAAACCATCAAATATTCTAAACAGTCGTGTGTCCACAAAATGGGGTCTTTTTTGGCTTGCAGCATTGTTTCTAACATACAAATGTAGAAGTTGTGTGTTCTGTGGCTCTGGGTGATGAGTTAGCAGCGAGACAAACCTGCCTCTGTTCTGTTTTGTCTCATGGTTTTGTAAGTCAACAGGTTATCAAAGCTCAGCAAATTAAAACAAGAGGCATATTATTTTAAAAAACAAATTCTTATGATCAGTCACATATCAGGATTATTTTACAGTGAGCAATGACACAGAGGCAAGATACATTACAGACATCTCCCTTATGATACAGAACATCTTCCACTTCGTTGTCCTTGATCAACAACCAGAGACTGTAGAAACATTGAGGGAAACCTGCATTCATTCCGAGAGCGAGATGAGAGGTGGCTGGAATTAGGACGTGGTTAGCCTAGCTTAGCATAAAGACTGGAAACAGTGGGAAACAGCTAGCCTGGTTCTGTCCAAAATGTAATAATATTCTTAGCAGCAAATATGTGTACTCAAAGTTATCAAGGGAGCGTTGCAGTTCTGGAAAAACTAGACTCATTCTGGCTCATAAACATTGGACCACCTGTATTATTCATTTGTATTACCATATCTGAATTACTGTGTCTAGGTTAGAGGTAGCACCGACAAAAGCACCCTACAATCATTATGCATACTACAAAAACGAGTCATAAGGATAGTAAACAGTGTAGTATATTTAACTAACTGTTTTTAAAGGTACATGCATTTAAATTCAGGGATCTAATGGATTTTTAGACCGCACAAATTATGTAGAAAGCAAGAAGTAATTTACTTCCTGGCAAAATACAAAATCATTCTTGGGCAGAGAGGGGAAGTTTGAAACAAATTATGTTCGCACTTATCTTAAAAGTATGTGCATATCATTTGTGGGATGTTTTTTTTGGAATGAACTGAAGGAAGAAATCAAACAATGTAAAAATATCAGACAGCTTAAAGAGATGTACAAAAAATTAAAATGTGATGCGAGGTACAGAAATGAGGAAAGGGAATATAAAGTACAAATATGGTGATGTTGTTGTTATTGGTCTTCTTTTCTTGTCTGTTTTCTTCTTCATATTGTTGATTGGTTAGCATTGTTGAGTATGGATGGATTAATATCTCGGGGTAGGACCAGATAAGATAGTTGCTTTGTCTTAATGCATTTTGGACATAAAATGTTGAAATATGCTGCCTATTCTTAGTCTGTTGCATTTTTTCAGTTGTTTTTTTTTTTACATAGTTTTTAAATTTAAGTTAAAATGTTTTAAGTATTTTCAATTCAATTCAAAACTCATCCATCATGTTGTCCTGACTCCAGCTCTGTACTTAGCCCGCACAGATCCAACTTCTCATCTCACTCTCAGAACGAAGGTATATCTCCCAGAGGCTGCAGTTACACATTTCCACTGTGTTGCATGATGTTTATTAAACACACTCAGTGCACTCAGACGTGTCAATAAATGCCTTCTGTCATGATCACACGACTGAAACTCTGATGTACACAACCACTCCGCCTCCAGTTTCATAGGAAGTGAACACATTCTCTCTACTCTCCTGTCGTTGCTACGCCGTAGCCACATGTCAGTGAATGCTACTTAAAAGTTTTCAGTTGTACAAATAAATAAAAGCAGTAGTCATTGGTGTTTCAGCAGAGAAAACATTGGATACGCATTAATTACGTATGATAAAATGTATAATATGTACATTAAAGTCTTCACTTGGTGCAATTGTGCTTTTACAGACACTGACTTCAAAATGTCCCTTTGTGTTTGGGTTATTACTTCATCTTCTGTTGTCTTCACCTAAATATAATCTGAATCACATCAAACCCCCTGCCACTGACTTAACATGGCTGTAAATTGTTTGTCTTTAGAAAACAATGCCTGCGGTGAAAAGTGACAAATCTGAGGGTTTGGTTTACATTAAAGTGCAGAAATGCTGTAATAGCCAATCATTCTGAAGATCTGACCACCAGATGTTAGCATGGAGATGTAATCAAAAGCAGTGAGTCAGGCAATGACAGCAACACGACTGAATGGTGAGAATTCGCAGACGGTTGAAAGATCCTGGTAGTCACTGGCATTTCTCAATAACATCTACTCCCTTTACTTGTATAAATAACCGGAGGAATGTTTTCATGTACTGAGGACAATCACATTTACTGAAACAAAGCTAACTTCTCCACCTGATAAGATTAGTCGTGAGAGGATATGCCAAAATACAGAAGACCACTGGAGAATTCTGAAGAGTAACAAAAAAAAAAAGTTTTAAAAGGGACATGTCATGCTCATTTTCAGAATCATACTTGTATTTTGGGTTTCTATTAGAACATGTTTAAATGGTTTAATGTTTATTAAACACTTTATTTTTCTCATAATTTCTGTCTGAATACACCTGTTTTTATCCTCTGTCTGAAACACTCCTTTTTAGTACCTGTCTCTTTAAGACAACCCACCTGAAAAAAGCCCAGTCTGCAACGATCGACTCTCAAGAAAAAAGTGGTACAGCTTTACGAATGTCGTTGTTAAGCCACTTATGGAGATACTCAGATGGGAGGTGGTATATGCTAATGAGGGTCTGTATGACATAGGAAGGGGAGCCAAATCTGAATGGCTTGTTTAATTAATTACATGTTTTCCCATCGAAGAAGCCCACAAAAAAACTGACTGGGTTTTCTAATTTCACAGTTTGTGGATCTTCTTGGCACCTAGATATATGTGCACAAGCACAAAGTTTTTCATGATATGTCCCCTTTAAAATTACAGTTTATGTCAGAAAAAAAGAGTAATTTTCCTAGAAAGTAATAATTTTAAAATCTTGGAAAAACCTTCAAGCTGGTGTCTGAAGTTACCAGTTACAAGTTTGCAGCAAAAACAATAATTTCAGTGTTATGTTACCCTTTAAGGAGTGGCCAGATTGAATATATAGCTTTTCAGAGCAGCAAAGTCAACGGACATGGTGGCACAATCTGGATCAAGGTTGCATTCTTTTAAGTTGAAATGATTTCGACTGGACTGAAAACTTGCTGTTGAAACCCAGGATGAATGTACAAAAACAATGTCTGAGCAGCTAGGATGTGCTCCGTTGGTCGACTGGTCGTTTGGGGGCGAATAAACTCGACTGCACCTACAGTCTAGTGGTCAAAGTCAGTAAATGAAAGCGAGACAAACATTTGCTCCGTGTTGAGTCTGATTGCGTCACTAGGGCGCCAGTTCGAATGCTCGACACGCTACTGAAAGGTTTTGTTTTAGCCCAGTCGCCAAGAAAAGGTATGTTGGCATCGTATGTTTCTGCAGGCCACGAATACATTGACTATTATTGAAAGCTACGTGGTATGAAAGTTATGTTGCATAATAACCAGTAAAACAAGCAAGAAAGTCTACTAATGGTGGTTGGGAGACGTAGTGGAGGCCTTAGGTTACATTGTTTACTCGTGTTGTTTAGTTACTACTTTAACAATAACAATAGATGTTGTTTCTAACCTTAACAAAGTAGTTCTGCTGCCTAAACCTAACCAACGTTTCACAATGTAAACCTCGTGGCATTGTGTGTTTCTGCAAGCGAGATACGTGGCTGATATTAAACATATTTATGAAAAGTATTTTTGGTTCAGAGATGTGTGGTCAGTGGTTTTGCAGAAATGTACAATGGTAAAAACAATTCTAGCGACTGGGTGGTTTTGTTTACAGGCTGACCAACGGAATTTGTTAAATAAAAATAATCTTGTCTCACCTCATAAACATCTGACTCCAGTTAACCAGCAGTGTCATGTGGCATTATTTGAGATAAGACCTATAAAGTGTGTGTTTCCAGGTCTTGGTTCGTGAAACCCTTAACTGTATTACGATGGAGACTGGGCGAGATCCACCATGTACACAGATTAAATTGAAGCCACAGGGACTATACTGCTGTTTGCTTGCAGCAGCTTATGTGACAGCGGTTTGACAGCCGAGGAGAGTGTTGAAAACTAGATTTAGTGTGATGGAGTTTCACACCATCTCTTCTCTCCGCTCCAGACCCGCAGGCTGTATGTTGGCCTTGGGACTACGAGGCCGGCTCAGTCCCAGTGCCTCCCCTCTGGCTTTCAGCAGTTGTTCTGGTCCCCAGTGCAGGCAGATGGGGCACGGACACGAGGCGGGATGGTGCAAGAGGCTGGTGGAGGGGTAGAGGGCTGCTGTGGTCGGAGGAAGCCCCCCTGGTCTGTTGTGGTACTGGGAGAGGCGTAGTGCATCCAGGGTCCGCATGGGTGCGCTGTAGCGGCTGTGAGCCGAGGACGCCGCTGAAGAGAGAGCCAGGGGGTAGTGGTGGTGGAGCGGGAGGTGGGGCGGGATGAAGGGGTACGGCAAGGCGGAGCAAGGAGAGGCGCGACCCATCAGGAGCGCCCCCAGGGGGTCGACGAGAGGGTGGGGCCACGGCAAGGAGTGTCTCTGCCGTTTGTCCTTCATCCTCCGGTTCTGGAACCACACCTGGAGAGAAGAGACGTTTCAAAAGTATGTTTACATGTTCATGTAATTAGCACTAAACACAAAGTATATGGGAATATCATTCATTTTGTAGGTATTTGGTCATAAACCAAAGAATTAGACCCATTCAGACCAGCCAACGGTGCTAGATGAAAAATCTTGGCAACATCAATGTTACCATCCTACAGGGTCATGTAAGTTACATCTGGAGCAAATTTCACAGCAATCCAACCAATGGCTGTTGAAATATTCAAAACAAAAGAAATGAAAACTAATGATGAGAATTGAAGAAAAGTCAATGGATCACCAAAGTCATGAGAATACATTGTGTGAAAAACCTTGAGTATAAAGTAAGGGGCCAAACTGCAGATGAACAAATGGTTTTGGTATATATTGAATGTATATAAATATTCTAATTTCAAATATTTTAATGCTCTCTATCAGATTACACACGTTTCACTTAATTTCCCCTAGTTAACTAGAGTGCTGACAAAGGTTGTATTTTTCATACATTTGCTAAATTAAACTTAAATATAAAATTGACCATTCGCAAAGTCCCGCCCCTCAAACCCTGGCCAATCATAGCGGATCGTCCAGATCCGACAACTAACAACAACTCGATGGACTTTCATGCAATGGTTTCAGATTTTCTTCAACTCAGCCTGGTTTTGTGGATTTGGAGCTCGTCATGGTGAAACGTTGTGTAACCGTGATAATCGTTACCAGAGCTATATGTTTCTTAAAAGGTACGTTTCGACATATGTTATATCTGGATATATCCTTCAAATGCATATTATAGACCCTTCTGTCTGCTTCTTCCTGAAATTGCTTTTTCATTTTTTCCTGAAACTAGACAATATTACGCGAAGAGTGCAGTTAGTGACAGTGTGGGCTCCGTGGTAGCTAACACAGCTTAATAAAGTAACAGCGGAGGGGGGTGGGGGGGCGGGGCTTAGCGAAGAGTCATCTCAATGACCTGTGGTGTTACAGTTGACTCTTTCTAATTAGCCAAATAAAAGCAGTAACAAGATCAGCTTCTCCCCCAAAAAACATCGAAAAGCTTCGGCTTATTCAAAATGCATCCACATCACCACTACACTTGCTCCCTGTCAGCCACAGATCTGAATATAAGGCAAGGCTTATGAATCAATACATGATATAAATACCAAAATCCATTACAGGCATGTTTAAAAATGGATGAATGACTGATTTGAGTCAGTATGATTGATGCTGGAAAACATAAATTAAAGTTGTCATGATGCCATGACGATTTGTTTTTGGTCGGTTATTACATAATGCAAAATTTAGGCTAGTACATTTACATGTAAAAAGAGCAGCTCCCACGTGTTGTAATAACCACTACAATTCGTAATAATTAGTTACGAATTTATTACACATCGCTTTGATGCTGTCTATTAGAAACAGCGTCAGTTTATTATAAAATGCAGGTGTTATTACATAATGGGGTGAAAAATGTATAATATGGTGTTATTAGCCCACATAATGTGTTGTAACAAGCTTTAAAGCCGAGACCGACAAGCCGTCCGTGCGTCCGTGCGTCCGTCCGGCCCTCAACTATTTTTACCAGCTCGTAGAATCTGCTCGGAGAGGCTGCGCTGCTAAAACGTCAGGTGGCAGCGTTTACGAGGCCTCGCCCCTCGCATTCCTGCTCCTTCATAAAAGACCCTCCAGTGGTTGGCAGAGCGGTGGGTGCACTCACTGCGTATTATAGAGCCGCTGCACTCGAGCCAGCGGGGGCCCCCCGTGTCAAATGTCAGACGCCGCTAAACCTGTCGGCGCTCAATCTGCCACGCTGACCGGAATGAAACGTTAGAGGGCAGATGATCGGAACCTCACGTCCAGGGGCCGAATGTCAAAGAGGTGTTGTCTTTTTAGGTGAGTAGCTGTGGCGGATTTGCCTGGTTTTATGTCTTGGCGGTGTCTGTGAGCATCGTTTCATAAAGCCTGCAGATCAGTGGAGGAGGTTATTGAGTTCTGAGAGCGCTGAGCTGGCGATTAGCTTGGCTTAGCATGAATACTCAGAAGCAGCTAGCCGGGCTCTGTCCTACGCCTTCCACCTGGAGCGCACTGCTTACCGCGCTCTGTCCTGTGTAAAGAAACAGCACGACAGGCATCTGGACCAACTGTTCGTCAAGAAACTCTTCCAGCACATAAAAAAAGAGAAAAGAAAACTGCAGTTTTTACTTTTCAGTTTGCACACAAACTTGACAAACCAAATATTAAAAGGGACAGTTTGACATTTTCTAAAAAAATACTTCTTTTTTTTTAACTTTCACTTTGGTGCCGAGTCTTAGACGGGAAGACTGATAACACTCTTGGGTCTGTATGCTAAATATGCAGCTGGAGCCAGCAGCTGGTTAGCTTAGCTTAGCACAAAAACTGTCAATGGGGGCAAACTACGAGCCTGCCTCTTTCCAACAGAAACAAAATCCACCTACCAACACGTCTAAAGCTCACTAATCAACATATTCTATATGTTTAATCTGTACAAAACCCTAAGTGTAAAAAAGTTTTCAAAAAACAATTTGCATCTTAACATGCTGTTATGACTATATATTTCTTGGCCCGAACCAAATTTCAGGCAACGAGCTGGAACATCTGGCTCCATTTTTATTTGACATCTGATAGATATTGATATAGAAGAAATCAGAAGGAAATGTTGAACTGTTTTTGGCTCCATACAATCTTTGTCTACCAGTTAGCCACACCCGCTTTATCAATCGTGTCATATTGCCGACCATTTCCTCTGTGACCGGCTCTGTTGAGCTGCATGCTGCAGACCAGGTGGAGAGAAGAAGGGGTGCACAGACCTGGTGGGATGTGAGGGAGCCGCGGGGCCCAAAACAGAGAACACCCACGGGGGTAACAACGTCATTATTTAGTCACCTTCAAGAAATAAGTATTTGTAATGGACAATTTGGGCTAATTTTTGCAATTATTATAATTATATATAATTATAAATCGATGTCCGAAGAGCAAAACCTCCTATCTGAAAAATTCACTTTTTTGATAATACAAAAAAAAACCTTGTTGTTTACTTGCAGAATGCTATTTGTTAAGGATACCCAATACATAATTCAAAACACAAAAATACAAAAAAAAGAAAAATATACAAAGTGCACATAGGGTTATTCCCCACTTTTCCTGGATCATTTTGCAGATAGGAGGTTTTGCATTTTGGCCATCGAAATTCAGCAGTAGGGTCTGTGGGATCCCATCCAATGAGGAAGTCAATGCAACGTCATCATCATTTAGGAGCCTAGATTTTAGTGGAGCTATTCAAGGCTTGTGCATGGGGCCTTGGGGCAAAAATGAGCTGCTGGGCCCCTATTAACCCCCCCCCCACCCCCCCACCCCCAAAAACACACACACACACACACACACACACACACACACACACACACACACTATCTGTGCACTATTACTGATATTAAATGGGGCCATGGCTCTGAGTGGTATCTGTGTGGTGGAGGCTATCAAACTAGTGGTCCGGTGCAAACATCTCCCCGTCTCTGCATGATGACGACACGGTGCTGCATCAGAGACCGGAGGGTCGACCGCGTACCTTGATGGTCGTCTCCGGTAGGTTGAGCGCCGTGGCCAGCTCGCAGCGCCGGGGCCTGGAGACGTAGCTCTCCTTGCCGTACTCCTGCTCCAGCCGGGACAGCTGCTCGCGCGTGAACGCGGTCCGGTGCCGCCGGCTGTGGTCGAGCAGGGCGCCGCGCGGGCACGGCTCCGTCTGCTGCTCCCCGCCGGGACCGTGCACCACGTGCGCGGCAGTGGCGGCGGCGGCGGCCACCGGCGTCTGTCTGCCCTCCGCCACTGAAATGACGCAAGGAGAAGATTTCAGACGTGGCGGTAATATCAGGTTCTACCAAGTTATTAATGCTGACCATAAGCGTTTATGGAAGAAGTAACAGTGTAACAGTGCTGCATTATAACCACATTGTAAATGCGTTATTATCACAAGGTTGATCAAGTAAACTCCCGGAGCCTCTTTAACGCACTCACCATAGTTATACCAGCATGTTACATAACTTTTACTAATTATTTTTTTGACATTTTAATGTTTCAGTAAATGTCACATTACTTCTGTTTGGGGTGTCAGACTCCAGCTGTAAAATATAATAGATTTTCATAATGCTCTATATCTGTGATTGGTGTTGACACTTTTTACATCCTACTAATCCTCCCAAAGTTTAGTATATAACTTTTATTGCAGTTTCAGAGCTCACGAGGCCGCAGTGCACTCCTACGTCTGTGAACGAGTTTCTGGGAAACAAAAGGAACATATTTATTAACAATGATTTATTTATTAAGTCCAGTTTGTTACAAATAAGGGAAGAGTTATCAACTCAATATTTTATTGGGTTTTAATGAGGTCTGAAGAAAAGAAGGACGTATTTAACGAAGGAGCATTTTGGTTGCAATTATTATAATTTGAACACACAGCCAACAATTCAGCAGTGAAGTCTGCCCCAAACAATAAGGAGGTCAAAGGCAACTTTTACGCGTGGGGCTACTTACGCATCAGGCTGTTTCTGAGTTGGAAGAGTCTCAAATAAATAAATAAAAATCCGTCCTTGGTGGTTCTCCCTCCCGGTGGTTCCTCGGGTTGGGTCTCTCCTGTCTGCAGGCTGGTCCGGCTCCGCGACACACAGGGCCGGTGGAGAAGCTGGCTGCAGTCTGGCTGAAACTTATCTTCATCCAGGTTTGCTCAGACAGCCGGGGGGGGGAAGATGAGGTGTTTTTGTCCCAACACCCCTCTTCCTCCTCCCCCTCCTCCTCCTCCTCCTCCCTCTCCTCCTCCCTCCTTCTACTGTCTGCGTTCCCCCGGGGGCTGCTCTCCTCTGCTCCTCTGCCCCTCTATCACAGGCGCTCCAGACGGGGCCGCCGTGCGCGCGTCGGCCCGGCGATGGCGCCGCGGCCCGGAGAGGTGTTAGAGGTGTTTAGGGATAAAGCCTTTGGTCTCCGTCTCGGCCTTTGTACTTTTGTTATGGAGAATTAAAGACGCGCAGGCTGAGACGGCGACCAGACTCGCATTGTTCTCCGCCGTTTGATGTTCGCGAGTTGGAAGTGAATCATTACGGGCCTAATGGCTCCGAATCCGCCGAAGGAGGAGAGGAATTATGAATTAGAGAGATTACATTTTTTTGGGTGGTCAATAGCTGTCGGTAATATGGCCGAAACCTATAATCTATTTAAAAAGTTTGTCAGATGTTTTAAAAATATTTCCCCCCTATCAATATTCGGAGTCCTTTTATTTTTTATTTTACAATTGATCAATTATGTCCTGTACTAATATGAAGAATGTTATGACTCACTTTAAGGGTGAATATGGTTCACATTTACATATCACCGTGAAACTTTCCAAGGGGATTACTTGCATTGAGATAATCATTTTTATAATAATAAAGTTTTCTGAAATGTTATGTTTGAATATGCAAATGAGGCCGTATCTTATCAAATATGTGACAATTTTCATATACTTTTTACAGAACGGAAATCTGAACATTAGATAAAGCCAGGTTTGAAATTCTTGTTAATGTAAGTCAAATGTTTTCAGAGCGGGGATTGTGAATATCTTTGTATCACTCTATAAATCATAAAAAACTGTCAACAGCTGTAAAAAAAATGTTTTAAGTAATAAAATGTTGTGTAAATGAGGTTATGATTGATGTATTAAAAAACCTCTTTGTAAAAACTCTTCCGATTATAGACAGGAATGAAACTAGAAGGTGCACGTGGTGCATGACAGAGCTCTGGAAGTGGAGATTTCTGGCTCAGAGTCTGAGAAAAAAACTAATTTAGATAAAACGGCCTTAAAGATATGTTTTGTTGAATCCCAGACATTTTTGAAGACTACTAATAGGGGGGAAATTAACTAACAGATATCACCATGAAACGTCACCAGTTGATTAAGGACAGTGCAGTAAAATAAACACTTTAATATGTATTTTGGATGTTTTCTTGCACTAGTATGGAAGCAAAATTCCCCCAAAATCTTAAAAATGATCTCTGCATGAAAAACAATGTTTCCGCCTGCCGTGTCTAGTCTTCATTTTTCGTGCAGCCTTCTGAAGTCAATCAATCCTAAAACACGTACTTTCCATTTTTTTGACGGCACAGTAGCCTATAATAAATAATGTTGTTATTAATATTGTTATTATTATTATTTTATAAATAGTCTGGGATGTAATTTACGTAAACTAAATATTTTATTCTGAAATACAACTGTCAGAACTTTTGTAACAGACAGATTTTTTTTCAACCAGGTGGTTTGAAGAAATATTATTTGTTTTGATGAGGCGTTTAAATAATAACCAGTTGTGACAGTAGGACCCGACAGTGCAGATTAATTGAGCTTTATACAGCGCGATAGCAGAGCAGTATCAATCAAAGCGCGATCCTTTAAGTGTACACAGCCTCGCCTCCAGTGCAGAGAGGATGACCCTTGGACCTGTGTTTAGGACTTTATTATGGCTATAATCGGCGTTGATTGTTAATCCAGCGGCCAGATGATGAGAAAGAGGACAAGAGACAGACAGACGCCAGCTAGGGTGGAGTCACTCACGTGCAGGAAATTCATCATTATAAAAATAAAAAAATAAACCCTCAGGTAGCATAAAATAATCACATTCAGAGTCATTGACATTACTTCCTCAAAGTTCGGAGTCCTGCTGCTCTATGTGTAGAAATGATAACCATAAAAATCGTATTTTTCTTCTTTAATTTTTTAACTTATTCCAACATTTAGAAAAGTATTACAGGGGTAATTATTCGTCACAAACTGGGCTGCACATTTGAAGGGGACAAAATATGACCATAAATATGATGTAAATAAATATGAAAAGACAAAATATGTAAATTAAATGACCATATATCACTTTTACACCAAATAAGGACATGTTTCATGTTTTACATGGAATGTGCAGGAACATAGACTATGTTCCTTTTGTTTGACAAAAAGTCACTCACAGGTGTAACTGTACAGTATGTGATCTTAACCAGAGAGGTTAGACCTCTTATGAAAAAACTTTCATGCAACTCCACACATTTACAGATCGACTTATTTTGGAGAAATAACTCCTGTCAACACCAGATATCAATCACAGATACAGAGAAGAGGTGACTCCATTGTATTTAAACCAGGTCTAACAGCTGAGGCAAGAATGAAAGCCTGCTGTTGATCTCTTAAAGGGGTACTCCAGTAATTAATTATTGCACTTCCATAGAGTTGTGGGAATAACAAGAGACAGACTAATCAAGAAGTCCACTGCTATTGGCTCTGTCGCGCTCTCCTTGAGCTAAATGCTCACATCAGCATGCTAACATGCTTACAATGATAATGTTAGCATGCGCATTTTTAACATGTTTTTCAGCTGAGGCTTATGAGGATCTCTATGGTATTTGGTCATAAAACAAAGAGTAAAAACTATTGACCAGATGATGGCGCAAGGTGAAATGTCATGAGATCAAACTAATTAATAAATCCTCCTCTGGGGACCATGAATACATGTACCAAACTTCACATCAAACCATCCAATATGTGTCAAAATATTCCATTAAAGGACTAAATAGTCAACCTTGTGGTGGCACAAGAGGAAATGACAATGGATCACTAAAGTTGTTAGAACGTATCCTCTGGGGACCTTGAAAATCTGTTGTAAATTTCAGGTCAATCCATCAAATAGCTGTTGAGATATTTCACTGAGCCACAAATGCCAACCTCACTTAAGCACTAGAGAAAAAATAAGGGAATCACCAAAGTCAGTAGGATTCAAGTTCTACGGACAGAATGTACAAAATATCATTAGCGATCTATCTCTCGAGGTACTTCTCGCCGCAATAATAATACTTTACTCAGCCGGGAGACGTGCGTTTCAGGTGGGAAGAACATCTTTGTAACATAGGTCAACATGTCACAGGTGTCACAGGACTTTACTGATTGGCTGCGGGTGTTATCTGGCCGCGAAGAGTTATACCATCCCCAACTTTATGTTTGGCCACACTTCGTTGCCGAATCAAAATGGCTGCAGCTCGCTGAGCAGCTTTAAATAAACATTGCATCGTAGCTCTGGTGTGTTTCCGGCGTAAGAAGTAAAATGTCCCAAGATTTACCTTGATCTATATTTCTGCTGTGTACATTGTTCATGGAGAAATTGTCTTTTCAAGCCGTGGTCGCCGTCATGATTACAACATAAACCACACGGGTAAGGTTATTAAACGACAGTTGGAAACAGGAAACAAACAGCATTTGTGTTCAATTAAGGAGCTACTGTACGCCGTTTCTGGCTTACATGTAAAAGGGCTCTGGGAGAAGAGCTCAGCATCTTGTTCCTCAGCAGGAACTCACAGCGTCATGGTTTAATCCCTTCAGCCACTAAATCTCTGTATCACCACTCACAGTAGCTTGCTTTCAGTCCCTTTGATAAATCCTAAATAGTTTTTCTCTCTCTCTCTCTCTGTCTGAAACTAAATATTGGAACAACATGAAAATGGGTTTCACGTGTTTTGAATATTGATTGGTTGGAGAAATGTTGAGACCTCAGTTTGAGGTCATTATGATAAAAGGTCAGGAGGCTGTCATTTTGAGCGATGAAGTGTCCCGTTCTGTGCGAGAGATGAAACACTCGGCCCTCTTCATCACATCCATATTCGATGACCAATGCACATGTTGAATTTATTCTCTGTGCCAAATGTGCTAAACATGTGGAACTAGGCTGCATGTGTTTTGAGAGCTCAAGGAAAATATGTGTGCTGTCCCCATGTACACCCACATACTGAATGTGTTTAAAAGTTAGAAAGTTTGTGCAACATATGCTAACGTCTTCATCTAATATTAATAAATTGGCCCGTACCAGTAATGCCTGATGACTGGTATCCTTCAGTGGCATTGGTGCTTTGAAGCCACATTGGTTCCTGTATTTCTTGATGATGGATATGATATTCGGATCTCATATATTAGGAAACAAGCCAGTTGGCTTCACATGTTCACATCTCTTCCGTACATCTGAGATGAACTGTCTGCTAGTTGTTTTAAGGGTGCATACTATTAATTAGCTTTTGATTAATACAGTATTTCTGGTTTCCAGCAGCCTTCATTCTGACAAGAATATTGAATTAGAACCCTGATGATTGTCTTAAGCCTTTGATTAGTTCAATGGTCACTGTGGTTCTGTAGAACCCAAAGAAAAATAGAAAGTTTCTTTTGTTGATACTACACAATCCAATCCGTTTTTTTTGTGCTGACATGCGAAAGGTAGTTTGATCAACCCTACATAGCCCAGATTAAAATGAATTATAGATTTTTTCTTTTGAAATACAGTCTAGTTCACAGGAAAAAACACACCCAAGTCTGTTTACTTGCGGTGAAATACAGTATGGTTCACAGGAAAAAAAAACAAGCTAAAGCCTGGATATATGTGGTCAGTTACATAGGTGAAATACACTTGGTTGCTGGGAAAAAAACACACCAAAGTCCAGCTACTCGTGGTCATAAACACAGGTGAAATAGACTTAATGGATGTATGCAGCCCACAGACTTCAGCCACCTCGCCTGGCCGATCAGCGGCAGCATAGAACATCACCTCGCTAGCAGGGAAAGAGCCGGCGCTGGTGCATGAGGTGGAGTGGTACAAGCTAGATATAGTTGGGCTCACTTTCATGCACAGCACTGGCTCTGGAACCAAGCTCCTGGAGAGGGGTTGGACTTTGTCCTTTTCTAGAGTTGCCCAGAGTGAGAGGCGCCGGGCGGGAGTGGGGATACTCATGAGCCCCCGGCTGAGCGCCACCATGCTGGAGTTCTCCAAGGAGAATGCACCTACGGGTTGCGGGTAGCAAGGCTCTGACTATTGCCTGTGCTTGTGCACCGGGCAGCAGTTCGGAGTATCCGGCCTTCTTGGAGTCGGTGCGAGGGGTCCTGGAAAGTGTACCGCTTGCCGACTCCATAGTTCTCCTGGGAGATTCAACGCTCACGTGGGCAATGACGGAGATATCTGGTGGGGGGTGATTGGGAGGAACAGCTTGCCCGATCTGAACCCGAGTGGTGTCTCGTTATTGGACTTCTGTGCTAGCCACAGTTTGGCCACAACGAACACCATGTTCAAACATAAGGTGACTCATAAGTGTACCTGGTAGCAGAACACCTTAGGCTGGAGATCAATGATCGACTTTGAAATCGTATCATCTGATCTTCAGCCGTATGTCTTGAACACTCGGGTGAAGCGAGGAGCAGAGCTGTCAACTGATCACCACCTGGTGGTGAGTTGGATCAGATGGCGGTGGAGCAGGCTGGAAAGACCTGGAAAGCCCAAACGTGTAGTGAGGGTGAACTGGGAATGTCTGGCGGAGGATCCTGTCCGGGAGGTCTTCAATTCCTACCGCTGGAAGAACTTCTCACACATCCAGAGGAAGGTTGGATACATGGAATCCGAGTGGACCATGTTCTAAGCCTCTATTGTGGACACTAGGACCACTAGGAGTTGTGGTCGGAAGGTCATCGGTGCCTGTCATGGAGGCAACCCGAGAACCCGGTACCCATGTCCCTGGCGTAGGCAGCCAAAGTAGTCAAAAAGCTCCTTGGTGGCAAGGCGCCGGGGGTGGATGAGATCCGCTCTGAGATGCTATAGGCGCTGCACATTGTCTAGGCTGCCACGCCTCTTCAATGTCGCATGGGGGTCGGGAACAATACACATGGACTGGCAGACCGGGGTGGTGGTTCCCATTTTCAAAAAGGGGGACCAGAGAGTGTGCTCAAACTATCGGGGTATCACACTACTTAGCCTCCTGGGGAAAGCTTATGTCAGGGTGCCGGAAAGGAACCTCAGATTCAAGAGGAGTAGTGCGGATTCCGTCCCGGCCGTGGAACAGTGAACCAGCTCTTTACCCTTGCAAGACTGCTGGAGGGGTCTTGGCAGTTTGCCCGACAAGTCTACATGTGCTTTGTGGACTTGGAGAAGGCTTTCCACCGGGTCCCTTGGTGGGTTTTGTGGGGGGTGATATGGGAGTATGGGGTGCCGGACCCATTGCAACGGGCCATCCGGTCTCTGTACGACTGCAGTAGGAGCTGTATTCATATTCTCGGCAATAAGTCAGACATGTTCTCGGTGGGTGTTGGCCTCCGCCGGGGCTGCCCTTTATCACTGGTCCTGTTCGTGACTTTCATGGACAGGATATCTAGGTGCAGCCGGGGGGTGGAGAACTTCAGGTTTGGGGGTCTCGGGATCGCCTCTCAGCTGTTTGCAGATGATGTGGTCCTGTTGGCCTTTTCGGACCATGACCTCCAGCATTCACTGGGGCGGTTTGCAGCCGAGTGTGAAACGGCGGGGATGAGAGTTATCACCTTCAAATCTGAGGCCATGGTGCTCTGCCGGAAACTGGTGGATTGCTCCCTCCAGGTTGGGACAGGAGTGCCTACCGCAAGCGAAAGAGTTCAAGTATCTCGGGGTCTTGTTCACGAGTGAGGGTAAGATGGAGCGGGAGATCGACAGGCGAATCTGTGTGGCTGCAGCAGTAAAACAGACGCTGCACCGGACCGTCTTGGTGAAGAGGGAGCTGAGCCGGAAGGCGAAGCTCTCAATTTACTGGGCGGTCTACGTTCTGACCCTCACCTATGGTCACGAACTCTGGGTCATGACCGAAAGAACGAGGTCTCGGATACAATCGGCCGAAATGAGTTTTCTCCGTAGGGTGGCCGGGCTCAGCCTTAGAGATAGGGTAAGGAGATGAGTTTCCTCCGTAGGGTGGCCGGGCTCAGCCTTAGAGATAGGGTAAGGAGCTCGGACATCAGGGGGGATAATCAGGATGCCTCATGGGCACCTCCCACTGGAGGTTTTCCGGGCACGCCCAAATCGTAGGAGACCCCGAGGAAGACCCAGAACACGCTGGATGGATTACATCTCCCAGCTGGCCTGGGAACGCCTTGGGATCCCCTTGATTGAGTTAAAATTTTGCAGGGGAGAGGGAAGTCTGGGTCAGCCCGCTTGGCCTGCTGCCCGGAAAAGCGGAAGACAATGGATTGATGGATGTATTTCAAAATAGGCACATTAGTCACTTGCTTTGAAATAACCTCCGCTATTATGACGCAGAGCATGGATTAGTGGAGGTATTTTGCTGGTGAAGACCTAAAAAAAATGTTTGGAAAACTTTACGTATACAATTTGAGTTGCAATGAGTTGCGCTGGTCTTGTAGGCTTTTGCTGGTGAACTCCAGGGAAGTTAGGATAAGTTCAGTATATCCATCATCCCTGATATGAATGTGTATTACTCCTGGACGAAATGTCCTAGATTTAAAATATGAACCGTTGTTTTAGCAGCCATAAGTAATGGATACCAGTTATGATGGTCCGTGATTACCTGACGACAGTGGCTTTGTTGAAAATGTGTCTCAGAAGAGCAGATCACTCCCAGTGATGGGGGCCTTATAAGACACACATGTCACCCAGAAGAAGGAATAACTTCTTATCCATTGGACACACATTTTTCTTAAATGAGGAAACAGCTTAATTTGTGACTGTGCATACAAGTCTTTGATTCCAGCCTCAGTACAAGTACTTTTTAACTGTAACTCTTTCCATTGTTTGATGTCTCCCTGTTATCCCAAAGGATTGGCAGTTTTGATCAAATGATCAAAGTACACTGTTGTATCCGTAAAACATATGTCTGTTGAATCGCCTTCATTGCCACCGTCTGGTATTTTACCCTCCACACTTGAGCTGAGTTTGCCCTGCAGTGATCACACTTACTGAGTGAAACCAGATCCTGTTCTTGATTCTTGCTGTTGCAGTTTGGGGTTTGGAGTTGTAAGAGTGAGAGCTTTCTATCAACCAGCTTAGTCTGCTTTTCTTAAACGATTGATATCCTTCATTGATCAGAATGTTCTTCCACAACCCCCAACTGGTTGCATACTTTGATTTCTAACTTTAAGGGGACTCTCACAATGACAAGATCACATGGCGAGACAGTTAAATTATATTAAATGCTGTATGATGCTTTTTATTGATTTGAATAGCCAACAACAGTTTTCGAACATTTGACATGAGCGCTGTTCAATTTTTCACAGCAGGGATGGCCTACTGGGAGCATGATCATAGAGATATCATAGGGCTATTATAGGCATACCACAGAGAGCAGTGTGTCTCCCCATACTCTGCTGTGACTACCCGTTGCTACTTGTCACTTTGAACATGAAGGTGACACTACTCTATAGAGTTTATAGGCTATACTGTAGTTAGTGGTGCAACGGATTATAAAACTCACGGTTTGGATCTTATCACAGTTCAGAGTCATGGATCGGATCACAGATCGGATCAGCACAAAAACAAAAAGGGAATATAACTTTTAAAGATCCCTGATCAAGTTTTTTTTGCCGCTGATACTAATTGCCGATCGTTGATGATCCATATTGGCAGATACAGATCATTTTGCTGTTTGATTATAGCAGCTGGTCTACAAGGATCCAGACAATGTTTTTTTTGCCACCGCCCAAAAAATATTTTCAACCACTCTGAAGTCAGTTAACCATCAAGTATTCTAAATGTTATCCTTTTACTTAGTTATAGTCATCTATAGTGATTTTTGTCTTCATAAAAACACACAATTCAAATGATAAGGAAATAAAAGATTGTTTTTTTTATGGATTAAAACCAATCTTTTCATTAGTACTTTTAATTATGTATTATAATCTGTTTAGAGCTAGTGTAAACAGCTCATAATTCTCTCTCTAATATCTATTTATGTTGTTGTGAAAGCATCTCCTTCAAACAACTGGATTCATTCAAGTTGCTCACCAACACTACATTTTACGAGGTTACATGTGAACACATCATGATAACGTTATAATTCTTCCTTCGCTCAGTTCTCATTTTCACTTAACAGAGCCTGAACGTATGTAAGAGTAACTGAACGGAAACTTTGTTTGTTGGCCTTCAGAGATTATCAGAGATCGGCAAATATGAAAGCCTAAATGCCGATGTCCTGATCTCATATTTTACTGAATATTAGCGATAACGATGGTCAGAAAAACTTTATTTCACACTGTGATGGTGAACGTTAAACTGTGTAATTAATCCATGGTTCACATGTATGCCGAACCGAGAGGGGGGATCCGTACAGATCACGGATCGACAGTGGTACGTTACACCACTAACTGCAATATAGAATTGAGTATTTATAATATATAGGTCAGAGAATGTTATAGATCCAAGATGAAACTGACAGAAGGGCGTGACTGAGAGAAAACATTTTATTTAGACTTAGATTAGTTGAGTAACCTTTTTTTGCCCCCTCTGCAACTCCACTTACTTCATTTCCGTATCTCACTATGGGACACGCTCCTTGGGCTGTCCCCCAGAACCTATTTCGCAAAATGAGGGCAGGAGAATGAGGGCAGATTAAGGGCAGAGAATGATAATCTGGTTACAGGAAGAAGGCACACTGACACAAAAAGCCTTTGGAGTGAGTTACTGAATACGTAGTACATGATACTGTAATCTGTAACTGTTGTTGCAACCTCTAGATGCTTTTTGCTTGTCATAATGTTAGCTGGGATATTTTCTTCTGGAAGGTGAAGACACGTTCTATAGCCTAGCCTTTATGTATTGATATTTTAATGATGTCTCCTGAACTTTTACATTTAATTGTTATTTTGATGTGAGCTGACACCTGTGGCCGATGGCCTAACTACTTGCTGACACATGAGTTAGCCAGTAAGATCTCTTGTATCACTCATTTTCAGATGATAGACATTTCAGGTATTGACAGCCCCACACAAGTGGTCAAGAAGTGGGTCAAATACCACCGCTTGGCATCAGAGATTGACGCACCCTTCAGCAATGTTTGCGGCGCACTCCAACGTACACCCTGCAGCAGTGGATAAGTGGGTCATACAAACATAGCACTTTCAAGACTGCTGTCCATGGCCCACGAGCAACTAAAAGTAAACATTAAGTTATTATGTCAAGTTCAAAGCTAGAGGGGTACCAAGTGCGAAGATCTCTGATGCCAAGAGGCACTGCCAAGTTGGGAGTGAGAATGTGTTGAAAAAACAAGGTGCTTCAATTTTACTAGTAAATGCCCATCGATGTGTGACATTTTCCCTGGGATTCATGTTTGTCCGTGAAACCCATTTTCATGTCTGCTCAGCATGTTGTTGTACAACTTTCACTCTTGCTTGTGCTTCCGTAGGAGTTGAGATGCCCTGCAACTAGGTCAGGAGCCGACAGGGCAGAGGCCAGAGCAGCCACTTGGCCGTATTTTTTTGGACATGCATGGGGCCATACTTGGAGGCCATCTGTTGATCCTCCCATCATGATGGACTCGGCAAGCTTGGATGCTGTGGCCTCTGTGACTCCACATCCACTGTGGCTGTCCAGAGCTAGGACACAGTGGGGTCTGAGGGGGCCACTGAGTCTGGCTCAAACTGTCATATGGAGAATGTTGAGCCATCCCACTCCCCGCAAGAGAAAGGAAGTGCTCCCAGGTCCTGCAGTTTTTGGCACAGGCGGCAGCAAAAGATTCAATAGGCAGCACCAAGCCATGCAAGAGAATCAAATCAAATCCAGAAAAACAAACGTAATACTGAAGAGATTAGAAGGAGATCTGACATGAGATCTGACATGACAAAATAAACGTTTTCTAAACACTTCAGTTTCAATACGACCATAATCACCTCTGACGTCAGTGTGAAGTGAGGTTGCGAAAGTGAACATCAGGATATTGAGTGTTTCTGATTTTTCAGTCTTGACCTTCAATAGTTCACCAAAACCTGTAGCCTGCGTAAAGTAATGCAACATCAGCTTCAGAATCAGAAATACTTCATTGATCGCCGAGAGGAAATTGGGTCATGTTACTGTACAGATGCTCACACTTACAAGCACAAGTGAAATCATAATAAAAATAAAAATAAAAATAATTGAAAAATATGTGCATCATTCGAAATAGTCAATAATAAAAAAAACAATAATTCTACTACACTGACTATGACTTAAAATCAACACTGGACATAAAACTTACAAACATAACACATGCGATTATGTGATTATTTTAACATTTCATATAGTTTGTAACTTGAAAAGTGCACTCACAGAGTGCCAATCCTATAGCCTGGTGTGTCTGCAACAATAGGCTGGCCCCCTGTCTAGACCGCAAGTGTATCACATGCTTTTCACTTGTACGTCTCACACAGCAGAAGTCTGCAGCGGCTTTGTACAGGTGTGCGTCTGGCACTGTACTGTGTGGCGACGATGCACTCAGCGGGCTTTGGAGTGGCGGTGGTTGGAGTGGCACTGTACCCTCCCCTGCAGGTAACAACAGTATTGGACTGGACGATACAGAGGTAGTCACCGGTCCTCGGCGGTTCGATCCCCGGCTCCGCTAGTTCATGTCGATGTGTCCATGGACAAGACACTTAACCCCAAGTTTCTCCCGTAGCTGTGCCTACTGTGTGTGAATGTTGTAGTTAGGCGTGATGGGCAGGTGGCACCTTGCATGGTAGCTCCTTCCATCAGGGTGTGAATGGGTGAATGATGACATGTAGTGTTAAAGTGCTTTGAGTGGTCGGAAGACTAGAAAAGTGCTATACAAGTGCAGTCTATTTACCATTTACCCCTACAATGACAAACCCTGGAGGAGGGGTTAGAGTCTCTATGTATATGCCATCATTTTTCAGGAAAGGTGTGTCTTGCATAGACCCAGAGGGGTGGAGGAACCGGCCCTTCACATTCCATACTGCCTGCCATTGTATGGGTGTGATGCCTACGGTTGATGTAGTCTTGACCACTGAGTCCAGGAGGGGTCTTCACGAGTATTTGAGACCCGTTGATGGCATCCCCACCAGTTGAAAAAACAGGCCTGTTGGCCAGCTAGTGGAAGCCCTCCCCAATCTTCTTCAGCTGAGGAGCAGCAAGCGGTTTAATTACTACATGCCAGAGAACAGCAATATCTCTGTGAGAATCACTTTCTTTGATTTCTGCAGTGCATTCAACCCCATCCAACCACTGCTGCTGAGTGAGAAGCTGCGGGTGGTGGGGGTAGACGCGTCCACCGTCTCCTGGATCACTGACGATCTGAAAGGCAGACCACAGTTTGTCCGACTGGGCAGCGTGCTGTCTGATACGGTGGTCAGTGATACAGGAGCTCCACAGGGAACTGTTCTGTCTCCCTTCCTGTTCACCCTGTACACCACCGACCTCCAGTACAACTCGGGGTCAATCTGCAGAAGTTCTCTGATGACTCTGCAGTGGTCGGGTGTATTAAGGGTGGACGGGAGGAGGAGTACAGGGCAGTAGTGGATGACTTTGTGGAGTGGGCTGGTAGAAATCACCTGCTTCTGAATGTGTCCAAGACCAGAGAGATGGTGGTCGACTTTAGGAGGAAGGCGACGGCTCCACAACCGCTGAGAGTTCTGGGAGAGGATGTGGACATGGTGGAGGAGTACAAGTTCCTGGGTGTCTCTATCGACAACAGACTGAACTGGAAGACCAACATCAACGCTGTGTACAAGAAGGGTATGGGTCGACTCTTTTTCTTGAGGAAACTTCGATCCTTTAATGTGTGCAGCAAGATGTTGGAGATGTCCTACCAGCCTGTTGTTGCCACTGTACTTCTCCGTAGTCTGCTGGGGGAGCAGCACTGGAGCCGGAGACACTAACAGACTTAACAAACTGGTTAAGAAGGCCGGCTCCATCATTAGCTGCAAACTGGACAGTCTAGAGAAGGTGGTGGAGAGGAGGACACTGAAGAAATTATTATCCATATTGGATAACCCCGACCACCCTCTCCACCACCTACTGCAGGACAGCGGAGCACTTTCTCCAACAGACTCCTCCAGCTCCGCTGTCACAAGGACAGATACAGGAGATCATTCCTGCCCTCTGCAATAACACTTTACAATAAATCACCTCTGGCCAAATCAATCACTCAACTTTAACACCGTTGTTTGTTTGTTGGTTACATCTTTGCACTAATGTTTCGTTTTGTTAGTTAATTTAAGTCAATATTATTATTCTATTCTATTTGTTGTATATATTGTGCATTTTTCTTATTATTCTATTCTATTTTTTGTAGTGCATTTTTTTATTATATTTTATTGCGTAACCTGTGTAAAAATGCTGCTGTATTGAAAACATTTCCCCTTGCGGGATTAATAAAGTATCTATCTATCTATCTATCTATCTATCTATCTATCTATCTATCTATCTATCTATCTATCTATCTATCTATCTATCTCCCCAACTCCCTTGTGGACCAGCCCATGGATGCAGGAGACACACATTGTATGATAAACTCTGTGCCAGCCATTACACATGGTATCAGTACAAGGAGTCACGACTGAGCCGGCAATCATGCAGGAGGTCTTCTTTCCCCATCAAAATATTTTTTTAGCACTGGAACAATGCTAGGAAGGCATTTGAAGTCGGGCACTTGTGGACTTTCAGCCTACAGAAAGAATAACAACTGTTAAAGTGTACATATGTTGAACCCCTAAGCCAGAAAACTCTGCACGATAAAATACTTTATGACAAACATGTTGTATGTGTGATACCCTAATAAAAGTAAGTGTCCATATGTGCATTGCTTTCCTGCTACTTATGGTTGTTCATCTTTAATGGCAATCAAACAAGCTACCTCTTTTACAACTACATTTAAAAGAAGCAGTTATAAATACCCCATGCTCGAGCAGGATGGCATAACGCATCCTTGCTTTCCAGTGCTGGATACAAAGTCTTTCCTGCTCAAGCATGTCATGCTGCAGCTGATGCCACCACCATAGGGTGCACTGTAACGGGCTCCATGTAATAATTATTTTTTTCCTTACTCTCTCAGATGTGATGGAAATCGAAGATGTACCTTTATCTTGTACAGTCTAATATCAGGTCCTTGATGATTATTTTTATTGTTTAGCTCCTTGGAAATTGACTGCAGGTGTTTTGCATTTAGAGGAGTGAGAAATCAATCATGTCATATGAAAAAATAAGGGAAAAACGTTGTAGAAATAGATGGATGGATGGATAGATAGATAGATTCTTGTCACATGTAAGCTCCGTTTTATTAAAGCATTGAAGTGATCGTGCTGTCTTGTCGTCTATCTGCATCTGGGTCCAATCCCTGTTTAAGTATTCTCTGCACTGTGACAGTTTCTTGATCTCAGTGCTGCATTTGACACACTCGACTATGGAATACTACTTGAAAAACTAAAAAACTGTCTTGCATGGTCCTAGATTGGTTCAAGTCCTATCTACAAAACAGAGAATACGATGTTTCCATTGGCAATGTATCTGAGCGATCTAGCATGCCATGTGGAGTTCCTCAAGGCCCCTTTGGTGGACCTCTTCATGCTCCCTTTAGGAAGAATCATACAAAACAACATTACTTTACATAATTATACGGACGATACTCTGCTTTATACAGCACTTTCCCCAACTGACTATGCTCCAATAGGCTTGCTGCATCAATGTATTGATCCAATAAATGGTTGGATGAACAAGAATGATCTTTTATTAAATCCAGACAATCCTGAGATCATTATCTTTGATGCTAAAGAAGAAAAGATAAATGCGGAGGCTCGTCTTGACTGCGTTTTAAGTAAAAATACCAAGTTATGAATTGTGGCATTAGTGTTGAATCAGATCTCAATTTAAACAGCCATATACTGTAAAGTCAATAACAAAGTCAGCCTATTTTCACCTTAAAAATATGAGACTTAGAGGATACCTCAAAACAATTTAATTAATGGCTTATGACACAGATATATTTCTGACCTACTTCTTTCCCGAGGCCTCTTAGGTCATCTGGAACCGGTTTGCTAACTGTGCCCAGAGTCAGAACAAAACATGACGAAGCTGCTTTTGGTTATTATGCTGTTCATTGTTGGAACGAATTACTAGAAGATCTCAGATTTGCACCAGCTACTTTTAAAAACAAGCTGAAGACATTCATGTTCATGACTGCCTTTTTGTTGAAATTGTACTCTCTGTTACGTTTGTACCAAAATAGAATTAAATCCTTAGGCCATGGCACATGGCTAAACGTTTACCGGGACTTGATGCAAAGTCATCTGGCAGGGCGGTGAGTTGGTCAAATACATGCAAACGTGAATACCGTATTTCTACTCTGTAACTCTGCATCGTCACAAAGAAAGATAGAATAATTGCTGCCATTAAAACTTTTCAGAGCGGTAAAAATCTTCCACATGTGTTTTACAGATAGGCCTCGCTAAGTGTAGACCAACACATTCTCACTCTCAACTCGTCAAATACTGACGTTTGGTCAGTGGTCCGACTCTTCAAACTACGACGCACTTGGTACCCCTCCAGCGTTAGTTTTGGACGTGGCAGGGATGACGGTTCAGTTTCCACTCGTTTTATGCACGGTAGCTTTTCAAAGTAAACTTTCATCTACGCAGTTAGGCTTAGGAAAAGAGCGCGGTTGAGTTGACTTAACTTGACTAACGACTCACCACCAGTGACTGACAGCTCATGTGACTATTCAATTCAATTTATTTTTGTATAGCCCAAAATCACAAATTACAAATTTGCCTCAGAGGGTTTAGCGAGTATAAGTCGATAAATAAGTCACGAGAGTAACGGCACCAGAGACTCATGTCAACGTATCCTCATACAACGGTTCATCTGATATCTTACGAAAAGTTACTCTTCATTTTCTTGTGTTTTCCTACGAAGGTTCAGCAATACGTGTCAATCTCCACACGTTTCATGACTGCGGTCTTTTCAAAATAAACATTCATCTTCACGGGGAACTAAGTTAGGTTTCGGCAAACAAAACTAGTTAGGTTTAAGAAAAGGTCGTCGTTTGGGTTAAAATAACTACCTAAGTGCTGTTACTGAAGTACGCAAGTCAGTGAAAAAATCATCAACATTGACTTCTTGCTTCATATGGGGAACGAACAGCGGTCTCCTGGCTGAAAGATTGCTGTTTGTAGGACTCACATGGTAAGTTCTGGTTTTGTTAGACCCATCAAACCACTCGTCCTGCTCACCTCATCTCGCTCTTTATACTATGTCAGTTACTCTGACCGTTTAATAATGATGTTGGGGGATTTTACATTGGAATTAGTTGAAAGCCCGGTTTTTCTGTGTCAGACGCCGAGGTTCCCTGACCAACCGTTGGCATTCGACGAGTTGGGAGTGGCACCGGCTTGTGTAGACATAGGCCCTGGATCTATAGATGAGAGGATGTTGTCAGTATCAACCCCCGAGGGAAAT
This sequence comes from Ophiodon elongatus, assembly GCA_016806645.1. NCBI lineage: Eukaryota > Metazoa > Chordata > Actinopteri > Perciformes > Hexagrammidae > Ophiodon > Ophiodon elongatus. The sequence continues at coordinate 266,213 of JACSYO010001460.1, forward strand.
GTAGTTTGATAACAGGGCGCTTGCTAATAACGGCTGCTTGTCTGTGGATAAAGCCATCATGGACTTTCCATTAAGGCCATGTTATGACCGACATTGTCTCTCATAGCCAGATCTATCTCCACAGCGCTGTGACGAAAGCTCTTGCTGTACCCATTATCAATCTGGTATCGGGGGGAAAAAACACTCTGGCTTCTTTGTATTTCTTTAAACCAATCCCAATTGTCTTGGACGCTAAGAATAGGTTGCATCGACGGTGCCCTTGCAAAATAGATTCCGCAGATAACGGCGGGGAAGGAGAATGCCGCTTTAGATACTTGGCCAATGGCAGACTTATACCCACAGTCTACATCCGGTCAATCAGACCAGGACATTGATGACTGTGATCAATCACTTAACCCATGCCAACTGATGCCCTCCAGTGTTTACGGAAGAACAGATAAGGTGCCCGAGGAGGCCTCTAGTGCTAATTACAAGTCACATGTCCCTTCAGTAACACTGGCTGAGTGTCAACACAACTATCTCCAGTCTGACGTGAGGCGAGCAGCTCTTCTCTCACTTAACACTGTGTGTTTCTCGTTGCGCACATCAGTGAACACGAGCAGCTGTTCATCCTTCATCTCTTTCAGCTGACTCCGCTGCAGAATAAACTGCTGCCCAGATGTGATGCACTGCCTGCTCAATAAATCTCTGGGCTTTGTATTAAAAGTCAGTGAAAGCAGATGCAGCGGGGACAACAGAACTCATTATCTTCCCAAAAATGTGAGACTCTCACGTTGCAGCATTTTACAACATGTTGGAAATAAATGTATCATCGCCTCCATGACTGGAGGTTGCTCTGTTTAGCTCCGGCTGGTAGCGTTCTTTCTTTTTTTTCTTTTTTTTTTTGCAGTTATTTTCTACTTAGCATGTGGAGGTTTAAATACATAGATGCTTAGAGACGTTCTAACAAAAGACACTACTGAATTGAGTTATAGAAAATGTTGGATAGAGTGTTTTTGGAGTTCAAATGATTGGAAAAAAGTTAATTTTCAGACAGAAAATTGCATTAACATTCCCCATTTCTGTTGACACTCAGACATAAAGCAGTTGTCAGTCTCTGACCTCTCGTAAATCGGTGTCTCTGTGTGTGTTGTGTAGAGCACACAATTTACGCACTCCGCTTGACTTCACATTGTCGTGCTGAGCAACATGAAAACAATTGGACAATTGGTGTCAATGTGCACAAAACCAATAGATTGCAAATCAAGTATTTTTTGAATACTTTTCCAAACTGTTTCCGATGACGACATCTCAGGTGGTTCTGTGTAACAAAACCATGACATGAGGGAAATTAAAACATCTTGCTCAATTAGTATATGAGTATAACTAATAATTGAAACATTAAATGAAACGTAAAATGGTAATATAATACTAATAATTGAATTATGTAATGGCAGTATATTTATAAACTACTATATACCACTCTCATAATACAATAATGTTTAAGGATACATTGGTCCAATCGGACCAATGTATCCTTAAACAGCGGTTTGTGTGATATGTCACAAAAAAATACTTCTCGTTTTCCGGGCGTTTTCCTAAGTTTTCCTGCTTCAGCGGTCTTTATACTTCCTCATTCATAAATACGTGAATAACATAGTCTGGGATATCATGCAAATTACGGGGCATTCATTTTAGTAGGTTTTACTACGGATTCTGGGTGAAACCAGCCTGATTGGACAATACAGCAGTTTATATTTTTCTTTTGTTTGTTGCAGGGCCTTTTCCTATCATACCCATAGACTGTGTATAAGGAGTGGACGTAGTTGCCGTGATGTCACCCATTGGTATGTGGACTGCCGTTTTGAAGCCTCGAGTTCGGCATTTTGGCCGACACCATCTTGGATTTTTGCAACCAGAGAGCAGAAATGACCATCTTTGGACTGTAACGGTAGGCACCTGTTAATCACCATGTAGCCCCGCCCTAAAGCATCCCCTGCTTTATGGTCTATTTGACTCTAAATGGACCATAATTTACTAAATGAACATCATGCTGTATTGAAGAAGACTTGAAACTAGAGATTGAGACATAAACTCATGTTTACAATGTTTACTGAGGGAATAAATCAAGAGAGAAGTAGAGTCATTTTCTATAGACTTCTATACAACCAGAGGGGTCGCCCCCTGGTGGTCAGTAGAGAGAATGCATGTTTATGGTGCTTCCGCGTTGGCTTCACTTTTCAGAGCCAGAGGTTGCCACTTGACGATGCCCTCTTCCTCTGAAGGCCTTCAAATCCAAACTCATCTTATTCCCTCAACTTTTAATTATTCGTCTATTTCTTATTTTTTTATCCCACTGGGCCCTTGTAATACTAGTCCTGAATGATTAAAGACTATGTCCTGCCACAGCCCAGTATCCAGGAAAGAACTGTTGCCATTGTACGTTTATGCAAACTTAGTCTGCTAAAGGCGGCTGTGCTTCATTTACAGGAGCTTCACTGTTACATTATGTTGATACGTTGTTATTTGAACATAAACCATTATCTTTTATTGACCGAGTAGTTTTGTTGCCTAAACCGTAACCTGGATCTCCGTCCTCGACGAGACTCAGCCCCACCTCTTATCTCCTCCTTCTTAGTGAGCGGTAACTTTTGTCCCTTTTGTGCATGTGTTGTCCGTCCTCTTTTCCCCGGTCCTCACGGTGCAGAGGAGGAGGTTTGGCCCCAGTGCTTCCTGTCTTTGCATAGTTTGGAAGTTTGGTTTGGTTTTACTCTGTCAAAAAACGACCTATACACATCAGTCAAATGCACAAAGTAAATCCTACATTTCCAGCTAATATTGTCATCGTGTTTCTCAATATTGTAGCTTTACTGGTATTGTCCACTCTGTACACATGGCCTTTATTTATTACAACCAATTTAAACCGAGTGGTGGGACCTGTTTCTCGGAGTTTGAAGTGTTTGATGTGTTTTCAAGAGTGAAATAACTTTCAGTTATTTAACACAAAGTTTAACACAATTATATAATTACAGTGTTGTTGTTGTTGTTGTTGTTTTATGTGTTTTAGGTCATTGAAATATTTTCTGGATCTCGGAATCCATCCACATCCTCCACGTTTCACCAGTATCCACGGGAGGAAGACATACACGTACAACTGAATGCATGATGGAGAGAGAATTTTTTTAACAGTGTTAAAATTCTCATATACTGTATATACAGTATGTCTAAACTCTGATTCCCCCTTAGAGCTCTTATACATGTGTTTGTGTGTGAGTAGGGACGATCACCTGAGCTGCAGACTGAGGTACAAGGCTCCCTCCTATTGGCCGCCGAGGGAACAGATCAGAACATCACACACACACACACGCACGCGCGCGCACGCACGCACAGACACACACACACACACACACACACACACACAACCACACACACATACACACACACACACACACACACACACACACCATGTCTTACAGTGCTGGTGTCCTCACAATGACTGGGTCCTGATTGGCTGACAGCAGCAGTTCTTCTTTACTCATTATCTTGACTTATTCTGATTGGCTCCCAGTGACTACAATGGGGTTGTTCCTGGACGTGTGAAAATGGTAAAAATGTATAACGTGTTGTATCAAGGGGAGAAAACAGAATTAGAGAATCATGGGATTTACAACTTTATATCAAATGCATTTTCCCCATTTGTTGGGATAAATAAAGCTTTTTTGAATAACGTGACTGTTGAACCATGGAAATAAAATAAATAGAGCCTATACCTTTGACTTCCTCTTTTTTTCGTCTCATTTGCATGAAACAAAAGCTCACTGAGGTTATGTGTATCAGCTGTGTGTATAATGTCTGCTGAAAACCTCTTGATACTGCTCAGTAATAACGGCATTAGAAACTTTATATATATATATAAAAAAAATGTATTTAAATTAAGATTAAAAAAAGGTCAAATTGAAAGTATTTTGTTTGGATGAGCAGCATGTATCTGCTTCCCCGCGGGAGCTGGTCACGGGGACCGGAGGCCACCGAGCGGACGGAGGCATGTCGGTGTGACGCGGCGGGTTTTCTCGAGGCTCTGCCGGATCTAATGCGCCTTTTACGGTATGGACCACACACGTTACGGGGCTGGAGACGCGCTCTGGCTTCTACATGAAATAAATACATATAAGATATGTGTTTTAGTGTGCACGTGGGGCCCGGAAGCTTTCATGAAGTCAAGCCGAGTCTCTTCCTTTCCGTCAGGCAACTTCACGAACCTCACTTAACATTACTCCTACTACTATTACTATTAATACCAATGGAAAGAACAACAACAATAATAGTAATAATAATAATAGTAATACTACTACTAATATTTATAATAAATAAATAAATACATGTATAAAATCATAATCACAATAGATTATAATTTATAAATAATGATCTGATAACACTAATAACCTTATTTCGCTATAGGAATCTTCTGCCCTGATTAAATGTTTTCCAATGAGCGGACAGTCATTGAATTGAATTGAATTGAATTCAATTTATTTTGTATAGCCCAACATCACAAATTACAAATTCTCCTCAGAGGGCTTTACAATCTGTACACATACGACATCCTCTGTCCCAGGACCTCTCATTCCAGTTCAGGAAAAACTCCCCAAAAAAAAACTTTTACTGGGAGAAAAAGGGAAGAAACCTTCAGGAGAGCAACAGAGGAGGATCCTCTATCAGGATGGACAGAAGTACAACAGATGTCATGTGTACAGAATGAACAGCATAACAGAGTTATAACACATTCAATGAATATGACAGAAATGATTCAGGTAATGAGAGCATAGTAGAATAGTAATGATAATAGAAGCATTAATGGTATTGACCATACTAATTGCAATGCAACTAGAAATAATGATAATAGCAGTGTCGGGCATCGGTGTCTTCTTCTCTTAGAGTTGGTGTAAACCTTGGGACCTGTTCTCTCTTATTACACTGTTAAAGGGAATCGTTAGGCTATAGATGTATTTTATTCACTAACTCTAATATACCGTGTTCCATCTCCAGCCCCATCCATCAATCCATCCATCCATCCATCCATCCATCCATCCATCCATCCATCCACCCATCCATCCATCTATCCAACCATCATCCTTCTATCTATCCAACCACCATCCATCCATCCAGCCATCCATTTTCAATTCAATTCAATTTTTGTATAGCCCAAAATCACAAATTACAAATTTGCCTCATCCATCCATCCGTTCTCCGACGCGTATCAGAGTGATGTCGCAGTCAAACCCGTCTCCCGTAATAATAGTAGGGGAGCTGTATCCACGGTTATTCTCCAAAATGACTAATTCATAAATAACAACACCAGTATCACATTACCTGTATTATTTACACCTTAACTTAACAACAAACGGACTTAAAAAGAGAGGATATTCTCCACTTTAAGGCATCAACCCTTCCTGCCGTGTGATGCCCAGAGGGGCCCCTCAGTCCCATGTGTCTTTGCGGTATGAATCCTTGTTCCAGCCCATTCATTCATACATGACCATAGGAGCCACATCACGACGCTCCCTCCCTGGATCTATTTGTTTTTCTTTAGCCTTTATTTAGTGAGGTCATCTCAGAGATTTAGGGGGGGGGGAAGCAGACAGGACATTCATACAAATACAAAATAGAACACAAATCATAAAATGTATTTCTATTATTATCAACACATTTAACAGTTCACATCTTCATCAACCAGGGCTGCAACCAACAATTATTTTCATTACTGATTAGCCTATTGATTCTTTTCTCACTCACATCAACTAATTGTCTGTCACAAATCACAAATTTGTCTCAAAAGGCCTTTATGTATTATTTTATGTAAAGAAAAAATAGGAGGACACCTGCAGCAAAAGTCATCAAATGTCTTGTTTTATCAACCAACGGTCCAACACCCAAAGCTACTCAGTTTCCTGTTATAGAAGTAGAAAAAAGCTGAATATTTTAACCCTTAAGGGCCTGCAGACAGTGGATGTTTATTATTTTATTTTTAAAAAAGGTCTCAAATCAATTTTAAAAATGGTGCTGATTCATTTCCTGTCAAGTGACTGATCTAATACCTGTTAAATCATTTCAGGTACCATTAAGACGATTGAGTTTTCTGATGATGGAAGGGTGTTTTAAATATTTTGAAAAGAGCAGGTATGGATTTTATTTTAATGTCTGACTCTTTGAATAAGGAAAAAAAACATAATCAAAAATAATTATAATAATAAGTTCCAACTGTAAGAAATAAGAACAAGTAGGCATGTTAGTAGTTGTATTATTGTTCAGTCTTTACGAGAACACACACACACACACACACACACACACACACACACACACACACACACACACACACACACACACACACAGCCGCTCTGTTGTGAAATGCTCAATGAGGTCAAGTTCAAGGACACAAGCCACAATGAATGCTGGGTAAAAGCAGCATTCTAACCCCACATCACAATAATTGCCTTTCTTTGAGTTCAGGGACGAATGATTTGGTAGAAATGAACATTGACACACACTGTTTCATGACAAGTTGAAAAAACAATTACACTGACAACCACCACAATGGCCTTTACATACATCACCATAAACAAAACTTCATACAGAAATCAATTAAATAAAAAAACTTATTTTATATTTTTGCATTTTATTTTTTACAATTTACTGAGTCTCCATATAGAAAGTGGAGCCACTAAACAGCCAAGAGAAGCTAACTAGTCAGCACAAATCTGTTATATTGTCGGAGCCGGCTGAGTCAGGCTGTCCTGCCAAAATCCCACATCTGCTGCTCCGACAGATGGGAAGTCTTAAACCTGTCTTCATACACACCAGCCATCACACAACATGCAGGGATCAGATGGTGAACCAGTCTGAAATGTGTTAGAGTCCAGCACCGGGCTGAACCAGTGTTTTGTTGTTTGGCGTATTCTGAGTTTTTGTGTCTGCTTGATTAAAAGATGTTGTGTACTGGTGTCCGTGATGATGAGTGTACAACCAAGGCTGACCACAAGGACGACTGCCCCAAAGCCCCGGTAGCTCAGGGATCCTGGGTTTGGAGCTATAGGTGTCGGCCGAAATAACCAAGTACCGAGTATCAAAACATCTCCAGCCAGACGATGACTACGATCGATCCTTTTTCTGCTCAGAAAATATGACGATATGCATATTGCTCGCGGCCAATCCCCCGCAAGCGTTCTTCAATGTGATGTGACGTGTGATTGGCCCACTACTGCAGCAGCAGCTACAAACCACACAGGAGGGGTCGCCTGCCTGCACGCGGCTCTGAACACAGAGATGTCCGAGCCGGGCGGCTAACAGTTAACGATGCTAACAGCGCAAATGGCGCAAACAGCGCTAACAACAGTTCTGACAGAGGTAACGTTTTTTCCCACGAAAGTCCAGCAACATGTGTCAATTTCCGCTCGTTACATGCGTACAGTCTTTTCAAAATAAACTTCCGTTTCCACAAGAAACAACTAAGTCAAGTTTAGGCAACAAAACTACTTAGTTAGGTTTAGGGAAAGATCATGAAATCCTTGTTGGACCCAGGAGGCAACCTCCGGTTCTGCCGAGTGAAGCCAATGCAGAAGTGTCTTAAACCTGCATTCTCTCTACTGACCAGCAGGGGGCGACTCCTCTGGTTGTATAGAAGTCTATAGAAAATGACTCTACTTCTCTCTTGATTTATTCCCTCACTAAACATTGTAAACATGAGTTTATGTCTTAATCTCTAGTTTCAAGTCTTCTTCAATACAGCATGATGTTCATTTAGTAAATTATGGTCCATTTAGAGTCAAACAGACCATAAAGCAGGGGATGCTTTAGGGCGGGGCTACTGTGATTGACAGCTCACTGCCGCTACCAGAGACGTATACGGCGTCTCTACGTCACTCCTCTATATTCCAAATATGGTCACTTCCGTTCACTGGTTGCAAAAAGCCAAGATGTCGACGGCCAAATTGCCCAACTCGAGGCTTCAAAACATCAGTCCACAAACAAATGGGTGACGTCACCATGACTTCGTCTACTTCTTCTATACAGTCTAGAGTTGGACCAATCCACCTCCCCTCCCGCCCTTCCTGTATGTCCTTTTCCGGTCTTCATACTTCCTCGTTCATGATTACGTGGATGACATACAAAATGATTTTGCGGGATATCTACAAATTACGGCACATTCTTTTTAGGTATAGCTATTAATACTGGACGAGACCAGCCTGACTCTATTAGTATCGGTGTCATGTTTTGGGTTCTAGTATTGGTACTGGCATCGTAGTTTTTTAAACATTACCCAGCCCTATAAGCGAGGTACACCAGCGGACTATCAATAAAATGCACATTATTGTTCTCCAACATTTGGAATATGCACCACTAGAGTGCAATATCAACTGATTATTATTATTATTATTATTATTATGAGGCTTGCATCATTACCTCATCCAGGTTCTGTCTTGATGGAGACTAAATGAAACTTTGCATGTTTTTAATAGCTCAATAGCTTGATGACTATTGAAATGAGAAGATCTTTGCCCTCTAAATAAGTGAGTCGTGACATACATTAAAGGGAGCCAGTATGGTGGCAGCAGTCTGTCCATTAACACACAGAACATTTTGCCCGTTCCCATCACTGCCCTCGTCTCTACTGGCAAAAACCCCTGAAACCCATCACGGAGACCGGTCTGAAGAAACCAAACCAGCCGCCAAGCTTCAATTTCTTCAGTTTCACGACCTGATTGCACACAGACGTCAGGTAGGGCTGCAGGGAGTTTAATGAGCCGCAGTAATAACGAAGTATGGAGCTGAATGAGAGGCTGGCCGGCTGCAGGCACAACACACACACACACACACACACACACACACACACACACACACACACACACACACACACACACACACACATATGTTCCCTCAAAGCTGAGCAAGCTTTATATATATCATAGTGGAGCTTACTCAGGAAACCTAAGATAGATTAGGATGCAAAACTCCTGCAGCTAAATACACTTCTTACGGAGCTCAGGGCCGTGGAGGAGGTGGAACATGTTGCATGTGTTGTGTGGTAAATGTTATGAATAATGTACAAAGCTGCAGAACATTTAAACCAAAACTCAAGGTCCACTTACCGGCCTTTTCTGGTGCTTTCTCTTTTCATTGTCTTCCTCGGTGGGAGTTTGCTCAGTTGTCGTGGAGACGTCTTAGTCATCATCATCATCACATGACCTAAGTATGGCCAAAACTGACTTTGGCCCTGTGATGGTATGATATGGAAGACCATGAAATTGTAATTGAAAGCATCAGGAAAAGCGAGCAAGAGGAAGTTACATTTTCTTTTGGGCAAAATGATGTAATGAAATGTTCTACAAACAAGACTTGTTTTTGACTTAGTCTGTAAATGACCCAGTAGACAAATAGAATGGGTCAATTTCAAGTAACAAAAAAAAAAGAAATCCCCCTTTTTTTTTCTTTTTTTTTTAAAGCAGCTTAAATTGATCAGACTAATGGGGTCAAAGGTCACTGTCGCCACAGCTCACTCTGATCAGCATGAAAACAGAGACGAAAGTCATTAAATAATGTTTCGGGCCGTCGTCTTAATGTGTGATATCAATGTGATGGGATCAACAAAACAAAACGTTTATAGTTTTTTTGTATTTTCAAAAAGGCCTTTGAGCTCAGAAGGATGAGCCCGGACCCCCGGACCCCCGAACCCCCGAACCCCCGGACCCTCAGCCGCATCCGGGAGGAGCTGTGGAGAGGACAAACAGAGTCGGTCAAAAATGTAGCCAACATGAAAATAATGAAATACTTTGGTCTTCTTGTTCTCTTCTTGTTCTTGTTTGCACATTATAAATTTCACCATCAATTTAATAAACTTAATTTTAGAGAATTTTGGTTTAATTTTCGTATGAATGGCTGTTGTTAAACTATAAAATAAAGACTTCCAGTGGGTAAATGTTGTGTGTCTTACAGCCCTGTGTCCATGGTGGACAGATGGCTGTGTGGTTCACACATCTCCTCTGTTTGCTCGCTCATGGTCACATTTTAGTCAATGTTTTCCCCCAAAATAAGGATGCACCAGCCGTGTCCCTCTGAGACGTCCGGTCTACATACTCAGATTCCTTTAAAAAGCTCATCTTCTCTGAGAATATGAAACCCTGTTAATAAACGGATATTGGTCACATTTCAAAATGTGTCAACTTGCTTTTGTTTTATTTTTATTTGACTTTTTTTTTATAGGTAACCAAGAACTTCCAGCAGCTCCACTGGTGTTTGCTCACAGAACATGAGTCAACATTTCACCATTTAGCAGTGCAGTCACAGAAGGGAGGACTCCTCCATGTAGGTCACGGGGCCAATGTACAGGACTGCAGCATGCAGGGAAATAGACCAGAATGCAATGCAGCTGAAGTGTGACTGAAGAGGTATTTAGGTGTTGAGAAAAATACACAAAAGGTATGTTGCTGCACTTCACGTATTGAACGTCACCTCAGCTAATTCTGGGAGGAGCCTCTGAGTCAGCGTCTCACCTGGACCGATGACGTGTTCGGTGTTATAATTTAAAAAATATCCCCAGAAAGCACAAGACACTCCAGATACACTGCGACCTCGACTGTAGTTTTTAATAAAAAACACACCGAGATCTATATCTACATCTATATTTAGGGGAGTGAAATGATGTTGGAGTTAAGTAAACCCTGGAAATGGTGTATTCAATCTGGTGGAAACATTCTATTTTCTGACTGGTTATCAGCAAAACGTGAACACAGCTGGTAAGTATATAGGAATATGGAAAAAAATTCAGCATGGTTAAACACACTTTCAGTTTTATTTTTAAACAACAAAACAGCAAAAGCAAAAATTTTAAAAAAGAACGACTCGAAAACAGAACGAATCATGAAATCAACATACATATGGTCAAACTAAACAACAAAGGTTTTCTTGGACTGTTGCTTCAGCATAAACACATATATCCTTCACAAAGACACAATGAATAAAATAAAATAAAACAAGTGACATAATACGTAAGTCAGTGACATTTAATGTATGGATGGATATGAATAACACGAATGAAGCGAAGCAGAGGAGGAGATGAAGGCTCGACGGTGCCGACACACGGCATGTATCACGTCACATGTTACACCATTCACGCCAATCACACCCCAAACTACTGTCTTTATTCTTTTATTTTAATATCTCAAAAACAAACAAACACGTTCACTCATTTTATTGGAGGTAGATTTGTCCTGTCTGGTGTATCTGCATCATATCTCTGTTGGCTCCTTATTGAAATCCTCTCCGTGGGTTCTCCTCTCTTCTGGTCCCGGGACAGAATCACGGAGAAGCACGCGCTCGCGTTGGAAAGAGGCTGTCATCTGTTACAGCAGACACAACCTGAGATTATATAGTTATACCATATATGTTCTTATGAAGTGCCTTTTATTAGTAGTATTATTGTATTACATTTCGGTGTATATAGGCGTACAATGATAATTAAATTCCTCTGATTCTGATTGTGGCGTCAAATACTGTAACCTTTACTTCATGGGCTTCACTAATTTATTATGCAGCTATGGAGAACACAGACCATAATATCATATCAGATCAGACTTGATGCGGGTAGATGCTAAATATAATACAAATCTCCCTCTCAGGCCGTGTATTACCCACGTGTGTCTCCACATTGAGGTTCATTAAAGCTGATTTGTGATTGTAGTTTCGTTGCTTCTGTCATTACGCCTTTAATTGCTTTTTATTTATTATTATTTTAGGTTGTTGGATTTATTTGTGCCCACCTGATGAACTGATAGAGAGTTTCAAATTGAACTTAATGCCACGCGCGATACCCGTGTGACAAAAACACAGATAAATACAATAAAATAAAAATAATCTACTTAAAGTATGTGTGAATAATATGTGCGAACGGCTGCAAGAGCCTGACGTCATAACGACTTTTTCTTTATGCCTTTACGAGAATAAAATGATGAATAATAATCCAGTCAGCATCCACAGATACAGAGGTCATGTTTAAAGTAAAGGAACCTGAGGAGCTTTATCAGCACGCAGTTTATTCAAACTGGAGATGATGACGCATTTCTGTGGGGTTATTGAAATATGTTTTTATTGATGATAACACCATGACGGTCATATTGTAGTTCCTTTTGACATTTTCTTTTTTGTGACTTTTTTTAAAAATGTATTTTATTTTATTTTATTCTTACCGGAGGGCAAAACTAAAGTAGATTCCGGATCATTCCATCAACCACCAGCTCCACACATGCATCCTGCACATAGCGCTTATTATACACCTATAAAAGTACATTATAGATGTGTATACCAGTCCGCAATTCAGAGTAAAAGTATGATAGAAAATACACAAATACTCGATCATGTGTAGACGTGTTGTTTCATATTGAGGGGAACCGGATCGGGTCTCCTGGTTAATGATCCACGGGCGGGTGTTTGTCTCCACACCGGTCGGACCGGTTACGTTGGACCGTGCCGGCCGCTGCCCGTCGCTGAGACACCGCGGCGTCTTCTTCCTTGTCATCCGCCGCGCGGTCACACGCACACGCGCGCACGAAACAGAAGAGGCTTCAAGGTGTGCGGTGGCCTTGAACTTGAGCTCATTACATCTGTGTCTCTTTCTGTCTGCCCCCACCCCCCCCTGCCCCCCTCCTCCCCCTCCTCCCCCCTCCCCTTCCCTCTCTCCCTTTCCGTGTTAAACTTGACCTTGACCCCCAGGGGCCAGCCTGCGCCCCCCCTCACCTCCTCAGAGCAGCCAGAGCAGACCACACTCTGGGAGAGAGACCGACTGTCTGGGTGGTTTGCGTGTTTGTTAGGCCCACAGAACACTCAGACACAGATCCACATTCAGCTGAGTTTTAAAACCAGTATCGTGTCTGTTTGGTCCTCATGAGCTCAGTGTCTGATGGGATGGAGGACTCGCATCAGACCTGCACACGAGGACCCGGTCCCGTTCAGTCCCCTGTGATTTACACGTGAAAACGTGTCTCATAGCATCACAGTGTGTTCACACTACACTTGTGTCCTTCTTTTCTTTATCTGTGCGGCCCAGACCCAAACTGACCCCCAATAATCTGATATAACACTCAGAAATGAATTATTGCCATCGGAACAGTTGTTTGAAAAATAAATAAGAATGAAAAGAAGGCAAAACAAAAATATGCAAACACACAATTAAATGTATAAATGAAACAAACAAAAAAGACCCAACAAGTCCCCGTGGCCTTTTCTGGAGCTGCACGAGCGAATTGAGGACTTTAAGATAAGATTTCCCTTTAATGTCTTGTTTGTTTCACTTCACAATGTTTTACTTTAAAGGTGTTTTTAAAGATCACATTCATTCTTCAAATGTCAGACCGGAAAACAAATATTTCTTCTTCGCCACTTCCCGTCATCCTTCACAGGAACCGGGACTTGAAGCTTCACATTAAAACGGTGCCGCCGCGTCTGAATCCAGAATCATTCAGAGCACTTTATACTTCGCTCGTGCGTCTTAATGCGTGCACTTCCTCTGGACATACTGTGTTTTTTTTTAGATTTATTTAAAAGTACTCCAGATTGTCAAGCTCCATACGCAGTGGAGGTAAACTCGGAGAGAGATCTGGTGGGAGCAGTCGGTGCGGAGTCCACGGCGATCCAACCTGATGCCACCCGGGTCGGTGGTCCAACCAAAATAAAATACAGTAAAGATTAAACACAAGATCAAATATATTGCCCTTTAGCTGTCGGCCTCAGCCTAAAGTGTCTGCATTAAGAGCTCGTGGTGCATCGTGTGGTTGTCACGGATACCAAAGTATGCGTAAACTTACATGTATAATATCTAAAAGAAACTGTATGAAATAATGCTCAAACTGCACGCTTCTATTTGACGCAAAATGCAAAAAAAAAACATGACGTTCTTAAACGCATCACAGACATCACATCAATACTTTTCTTTTCTTTCTTCGTGGCCTACTGAGGGGATATCTGATGGCAACTAACGCATTCATCCTACGACGACACTGTTTGCAGCCACTTAATACAACAACCGATTCATGAAGCTTTCAGAGTTAAACGGCAACACTTGTCCGTGAAAATAGATGTAGAAAGTGAATCCATGACGTGAGTGTGTGAAGAGGTACATCCTGAAAATGCTTTTTATTGTGCAGGGAAAAGAATAAGAAGAAAGCGCCAGAAGAATTCAGTTTGAGAGACCAGTGAAATGATTACTGCTAATAACGCGCCTCAGAAGTGGCGTGAAAAAGCTTTTTTTTCTGACGCGCTTTGAACCGAAGCCACATTTCTCAGATATTAATACCCCCAAAATCTTTTCCATAAATCCCTCTTTACGCTTCCTTCAGTCAGATGGACAGAGAGAGAGAGAGAGAGAGAGAGAGAGAGAGAGAGAGAGAGAGAGAGAGAGAGAGAGAGAGAGAGAGAGAGAGAGAGAGAGACTGACTAAAAGCACACATAAATGCAGGCTGAGAAATGTCCATGCGGGTACAATTATTTTAATAATCAAATGTTTCTTTTAAAAGGCTGGAAATACTCCTGATATATTATTATTTTTAATACTTTTATGGCAACGATAAAAATAAATTTCATGCATTAAGCAGCGCTGGTTATAAGTCTTTAAATGTGTCCATAACTCTATTTAGACTTTAGAAGAATTAAAGATATCAGCATTAATCTTCCTTTTTTTCAATGTTAGAAGACTTTTAATTGACTTCACGTTTCCACCATTGTGCCTATACTGCAGGTGTATTATACTTACTGTCAACTACAGACCATATTTACCTAAAATGAATTATTAAACTACTCAGTGTTCCTGCGCTCCCCGTGCGTCTTTACGCACGACACAAAACTGTTCCAAGTGATTTCTCTTTTTTTCTCTCAGTGATAATATCTCTCTTCCTGGCAGCCGCAGGAGATCAGACACTTGAGTTTGACAAGCTGCAGCTGCACGAGGACAGGGAGCTGAAAGTGCTCCACGGAGCTCATGCTTCTCGTGCCACAGCTCGAGCCTCATAAAAACATTTTTCTTTGACTGACAATCCCCAACAAGTCTCTTCTTCCACTGCTTTTTTTTTTTTGCCCCACCACGTGATCACCCGGTCTCATCCAATGGACACGCGCCCTCCCCCTCTCCTTGTCCCGGGGGCTTGTTGCGTCAAGGCTGCGGCTGGGATGTAACCGGAGGTCCGGCCGGTTACCGGGAGTCTTTGCCTCCGAGCGAGCTCCGTCACTAAACGGCGCAGTAGCAAGGCAGCGCGCACGTGCTACGAAGGTGCACGTGGAGGTACATGACAATTACCTGAGAAGTGTGTGAGCAGGAGAGCCAGCGAAGAATAAACGCGCGCCAGTTCACCTTCATCCAGCCAATGTAGCGGCTCAGCGCGGAGGACCGGCAGTCTGAGAGGAAACGGCGACGAACGGAGGCCAGACCGGGAATAAGGAGCGCCTATGACAGCCTCCTTGGTTCTAAACCCTCGCTGGCCAGCGGACACGGTGATGTTTGTGTATGACAACAACTTGGACGACCTGAACAAGAACATGGAGGGGCTGGTGGGCAGCGGCAACTTCGCCGCCAGCCAGTGCCGCAACATCATGGCGCACTCGGCGGCAGCCGCCGCTCTCGGCGGACACGCGTCCGGCCTGGTGCACTCCTCGGCGGGCTACCCCGCGGTGGACGTGTCCGCTCCGGGCTCCAGTGAGACGGGCGGGTCTTCGGGGAAGCAGTGCGCGGCCGGGCCGTGTCCGGCTGCCGCCGTGTCGCACCAGGGCTCCTCGGCCGCCACCGCGTTGCCGTACAGCTACTTCGGCAACGGCTACTATCCGTGCAGGATGGGGCGGGGTTCTCTGAAGTCGTGCACCCAGGCGGCGGGAGCCGCGCTCAGCTCGCAGTACATGGACACCACGGTGAACTCGGACGAGTACGCGAACCACCGGGCCAAGGAGTTCGCCTTTTACCACGGCTACCCGAGCCCGTACCAGTCCATGGCGAGCTACCTGGACGTGTCGGTGGTCCAAACGCTGGGCGCCGGAGAGCCGCGCCATGACACCCTGCTCCCCATGGACAGCTACCAGCCCTGGGCTCTGACCAACGGCTGGGGGGGACAGATGTACTGCTCCAAGGACCAGGGACAGGCCGGACACCTCTGGAAGTCCGCTCTGGCTGGTAAACAGTTTTATTTTTCTGTCTTCTTCTTTAAAACATGTGTAAAGGAACTTTGTTATGTAGAATGATGCACGGCCTACTGCTATAACTTGTATTATTTTGTAACATGTCATTAGCAAGAAATTATAGCCTTTTAATATATATATATATATATATATACGTATATATATATAAAGTATATATATATATAAAGTATATATATAAAATAGTATATATATATATAAAGTAGTATATAGGCCATTTATGAATGAAAAGGTCACGTGTTGCCTGGTACCGTGCGATTAATCTGTTATCCTGATAATTAGATAATTATTAAGGTGAATCGTGCTCAAATAGTAGCTATTGTTAACACGTTGCAGGATAACAATTAATTAGAACTATCAGTGGCAGTGATTTGCGATTTAAAGAGGAGTTCTCTTGAAGTCTGTATTTAGGCTATTTATTACAGGGACGGAATGAAATAATAATCAATAAAAAAAACAAAGCATTCAAAAGAGGATACAAGGTGTGCACGCACAGATATGAATGCTATATATCTGAGGCGAGAAGGAGCAGGTCACCCGCGTGGTCGTGCTGCGTGCAGACAGCAGACATCCACCATGTTGTGTGTGTGTGTGTGTGTGTGTGTGTGTGTGTGTGTGTGTGTGTGTGTGTGTGTGTGTGTGTGTGTGTGTGTGTCGATGTCCAATCAGCTCCAGGCGTAAAAGCCGCTTTCCTCCCTGGTGAAGCCGCAGACACCAAACGCCACACAGCACTGGTGTTGTATTAAACTTTGCCAGAGAGCGACAACATTGTGCCCGTGTGTGTACAGCACTCACCCTCTATACTGCCTTTCTCCCCCCCTCCCCCCCCCCAAAAAAAACCAAAACAGATGTGGTGGCGCACCAGCACGACGGCTCGCCTTTCCGCCGGGGCCGGAAGAAGCGGATACCGTACACCAAGCTCCAGCTGAAGGAGCTGGAGAAGGAGTACGCCGCCAACAAGTTCATCACCAAGGACAAGAGGAGGAAGATCTCGGCCGGGACCAACCTGTCGGAGCGCCAGATCACCATCTGGTTCCAGAACCGGAGGGTGAAGGAGAAGAAGTTCGTGGCCAAAGTGAAGACCAGCGCTCCGTAGTGCGCAGGTTTACTGCGCTTTGGACGATTTAGTGAAGATGTATTTGCGCGTTATGCATATAAAAAAAAAATGAACTGAGAGAAATTACCACAAAAAAAGGAGAAAAAAAGGAGAAAATCACGAGCTGATGGACTGTGATGTGCGCAAACGCGTGCGCCAACAAATGGGAAGACACATGCGAATTTTAAAAAAGGACATAAAGGACAAAACAAGATAAAAGAAACGAACCAAAGCCCTCTGGTCAGCTGTCTCCTCAGAGGCATCCTGTAAATACAGCACCTTCCTGCCTGCTTCCATGTAACTGTCCTGTCTGCTGTCTGTGTTTTACTGTGTGTCAGTGTTGTCCTGTAGCCTATAGCCCCCCAAAAACACGCTGATGTGCGCTCTATATTGTTTATAACGCCTGTAAACCAGTAATCAACGTATAGTGCAACACTTAATAAACCCTTTTAATCCAGAAGTAGCCTGCAGTAGGTCTCATGTCTTCAAATTGCAACTCTGGATCCCTGCGCGTACTTTGTTTTTTTTTTTTCCCCTGCTCGTCTCCTCCGCCCGTATAAGATGTGCAAACAAAAACTCCGCACGTGTAGCCGCTGAAAGTGGCGCCCGCAGACCGGGCAAGAGCGGGAGGAGCATTCAGACTGCTCGGTGCAGATTAAACGTGTTTATGAGACTGTGGATTCATCACCCTGATCAGGCCAGCCCTCTGGAACGCGACCGCAGCACTGCTGTCCATTCCCCCCGCGATCATCTCACGGGCCTGTTCATCCCCCCGTGTGAACAACACCTCCCACCGGCTCACTGAGACCAAGTGTCGGCGTGCTCGAAGTGTTAAGCCGCGTGTATTTTAAAGTAAAAAGGCCGTCGCAGCGCGAGAGCAGTTAAAGGGATTCCAGGAGGAGAAAATGACTTTATTAACGATTATCTTTTCTTCTTGGGGGTTTAGTTTAAAGACTATCTTCCTCCAGCTGTCTGTAAAGTACTGCGACCACGGGAAGTACACGGAGCGCGGAAAAAGTAGGAGATTATATATATATATATATATATATATATATATATGCTCCCAACACTTTTTATAATGTGTTCGAAAAGTGTTGGAGCAAAAATGTAATTACATGAAATTAATTCAGCTTGATCTAACAGACATACTTATACTATAATACTTAATATTGGCTAATGTGTATTTGTGCTGGTAATGTATGTGCTATATATGGTTTAATGGTTTTAGTGTTTTAGTTTGATGCTGTATTGAATTATATTGAGAGTAACCTTTTTTTGTTTTTTTTTAATCAAAAAGACTAAAATTCAATGTTTTTTTGCACGGGAAGTGAGAAAGTGGTAAAAAAGAGAGCAAACAGAATAATTTCACTTGGACTACTTTCTGTCTTAAATGTCTCTATTCGCACATGCGCGTCTTTAAACAGTCAAGCAGGAGGGAACGGAGTGGAGACATTCAATCGCGCTATTGTTCGTGGCTCCTCCGTGCATTGTGTGTGTGTGTGTGTGTGTGTGTGTGTGTGTGTGTGTTAGAGAGAGAAGCCCTTGACCTTGAGAGTCACGTGACCAAGCTCAAGTCTCCTGCCAACATTTTATGACAGCAGCAGAACGTTGTTGTGTCGTCTGGTCTGATGGAGACGCCCCTTCCCCAGCCTTGCTCACACACACACACACACACACACACTCACACACACACACACACTGCGGCAGCTCCATGCATGGCAACTCCTCGCGCTCTCAACCAGCAGGTTCCCGCGCACCACTGATCCGCGTCTGCGGCGCGTTCACGGCGACATGTGAGTGACGGTGAGCAGCAGCGGGCGGGTGCGCGATGCATGTCTGATCGGCATCATCTCTGCGGAGATTAGATTGCGTTGTTTCTTAAAACAAACAAAAAAAAGCCTCAGTATGTTCAAAATAAAACAACGAATGTGACAGAAAGCCTGATGTTTGGAGCATAACTTTTTTTGACATAAAAAAACATCAAATATCAGGCCTGTCTCAGTCTGCGGTGTCACGTGGAGCACGTTATCCGCTCCTCTGTCAGACAGACAGTTTGGACTCAAACGTGCAGAACTTTTGCGCAGCATCAGCCGGATTCTGAGCTCCACATTCGGCCACCAGGCATCGGGTCCCTGCGTGTTTCTCTTCCTGCAGGTTTCATGCACACGTTTGAAATATGTCTCATGGATTGCGTTATGATGCACCGCGCTGTGTGGCCGTCCGAGCTGTCTCTCCGAAAAGAGGCAAACCGACCTGAGGGGCTGCGCCAAAGTGTTGCGCAGACTCAAACACGTAGTGTCTAAATACTCTGAATACAGGGAAGTGATATCACTCTATGACATCATTAGCATTTTGATATTTCACATATTGACCCAAATACTTATTCATGAGTCTGTCCGCATGAAGAGACTGAATTCTCCCGCCGTTTGTCCAAAAATGGAAATAAAATTGTGTAAAAAAACCCAACATTTCCCCTCGAATGGCCCTGCTTTACACGAGCACATGTTCTGTAACGTTGTGTGTCATTTTTGCGCATTTACCTTTTCCCATAATTAGGCTACAGTTTCTTTGTTTACATGTGCTCCGGGCCTTCTGTAGTAAAAAAAAAGTCCTTATACATACAACAGTCAATGTTAAAAATATTAAAAGAGTGTATGGAATATAATATATTGGCTGAACATATAAATACATTTGTTTTCTCTGTGCTGTGGTGGTGGAGCAGTGCTAATATAAATACTCATGTTCTTTTAGATGTGAAATCAAAAGGCTCAGCGGGGTTATCTGTAGACCAGGAGGACAAACCAGGACCCCCAACAAACGAGTCTTAAACAGACAATAAAAATAGAATAAAATAAAAATAAAAATAGCTGCATATATGACAAAGCTGATTTATTGTTTCCATTGGGGGAAATATTAATTTCGAACAGATATGTAATTTAAAAAAGAAGCTGGATTCCAGTCATTGTAAAACCGACTTTCATTTCCTGTGAATGTGTGTGTGCGTGTGTGTGTGTGTGTGTGTGTGTGTGTGTGTGTGTGTGTGTGTGTGTCGGACCGTTAAACATTAACATTGAACTTGACAAACGGCGGTGTGCTCTGCTGGCCTGTTGACTCTCTTTACTGCTCTGTCTCTGTCCTCCTTTAAAACCAACAATACCGACGGAAGCCCTGAAGCTCATAAAGCCCCTTTTCTCCCCTTTAGTCCAAATACCAGAGAGAGGAGGAGGAGGAGGAGGAGGAAGGAGGACCACCCGTCTCATGAGGAATTACTATATTTTCTCACACAAAAGCACACGCCAATTCTAGATTATTAATGAATAATAAAGTAATACATTATTTTTTCTTTAAACAATACGTTTTGTCCCACTACCACCTGCACGTGTGCTATTTTTCAAATAGAAAATATTACATTTACACCTGAAAAAAAAGTGTCTATGTATGAAACGCTTTGCTTGGGAATAATTTAAAAGAATTGGCAGGGGGGTTATTAATGTAGTAATATAAAAGGAGGTAAATTATGGTGAAAATATCTGCTGAAGCCAAAAGTGTTTCAATGCACTTGATGGAGAATTATACAATTTATTTTAGTACAAATACATTGAAATAAATTATAGCAACTAAATAAAGAATGTTATTCTTAAAAGTAGATTTTCTATAATTAAAAATAAAGTGTGAATACTTCACAGTTGATATTTTACAAGCTAATTTTAGGGTTCACAGCCACTAATGCACTGCAGGCAAAAACATAATTTTTCAAGATTTTGGGCTTCTTTCAAACTAGTTGAAAGAAAACATCCAAAATACACATTTATGTGTTAATTTTACTACTTTGTGTATTTACGTCTGTAGATTACGAATTCACCAAAAGTTACCATTAGATACTGCCTCATTTGCATATTTTAACACAACATTTCAGAAATGGTGTGAAAAAAATACTTGTCTTAATGTGGGTATGGGGAAGTTTTATGGTGATATCTATTAGTTAATTTTTTTTACCCAATTGACCTGAAGTGTCTTCAAAATGTCTGTTATTTTACAAAACATCTCTTTAAAGGCTGTTTTCTCAAAATTAGTTTTTTCTCAGAATCTCCATTATCAGCAGCTCTTATATCCACACACACACACACACACACACACACACACACACACACACACACACACACACACACACACACACACACACACACACACACACACGTACACACACATTCACAGGAAAATAGGTAAATAGGAGAAAAGAGATTATGGAAGTTAAACTAGTAAATAAATAAATAAATAAAGTTACAATGTGTTGGCTGTGAAAAGGTTTAGTGTGTCAGAGAGGAAATCAGAGATAAATACAAAAGTTTATTATGATTAGAATCCATGTTTTTAACATCAGACACTCTCACAGGCATATGCTTTGACATATGATTTTTACACGAGTGGAACGAGTGTCATACAGACGGGACAGCTGCAGCACAATCTGCCTCCAACACACTCCACCGAGCTACACTCCAAACGGGGGTCAAAGGTCAGGCCCCGCTGCACCCTGACGGGACCGATACTCACATGGCACTGGACACGAGCGAGGGAGTGAAGTATGTTTCTCTCTTTTCACGTTTTGAATCTCTTTTCTAAAACAAAAGAAGAAGAACAGATCGGTTCCCTCACGAGAGACGGAGACGCCTGACCTGCTGTGGTTGTTAAAAACAAAGTGCATGGACACGGAGCACGGGACATTCCTGCCTCCAGACAGCTGCACCCTCAGAGCGCAGAGGTGGAGACTGAGATCACATGTCACATTTCCACTGTTTTTTAAAATGGATTTAATAAAATCATTAGAATTATTAATAGGATCCAACAGTTTGTGGTTACAAGTGGCATAAAACCTGGACGTTTTCAGATATTTTAAGTATCCAAATTACAAAATGTTCTCCATCATAAGTGGAAAAAAAACTCTTAAAATATTTAGATCAAAAGTATATAATTCAGAAAAGATGTTCCCTGGGAATTTTATACTATTGTATGTATGATATAATCGTGTTATTGTGACACAATGATGCGCTGATGTGTGAGCAGCATTTTACTGTTGCAGTTTCACATCAGTGCATCGTATTTGATGAGCTCCTCATGTGTTTAGCATGTAACATATGATTGTATCTGTAACCAGCTGTTGTATCATGTAGTCTGGTAAAAAGAACAGAGAGGAATAAAATAACAGCACATAAAATGAAATGCACTTAGTTAGTTCCACTGCCGACTGAAATACACAAAACGATCCTCTCTCAAGGAAACACACAGGAGCTTTCCTTATTCCAGTGACTCACATCTGTCCTCAGCGTCATGGTGACGTTTAGGAGGACTGGTCAGAGGACAGGGGACACCTTCCTGTGGTATCTGGACGCAGCCCTGGTTCCCCCCGGTCGCAGACAGGGCTTCCTGTCTGGCTGAGGCTGCCCAGTCAGGAGCGGCCCAGAGGTGTTCCCACTCCTCGGGACCGGGGTCACAATAATAACCATCACAACGCTCTGCGGTAAGTGCAAAGCTGGATAAATGTCCAGCGCAAAAACGCTCGTTATGCAGGGCAGTGATTGGCCGATGTCATGGCAACTGGCGTGTCACAAACCCAACCCTCGGATGGGTTTTCAGTCCCTCTGGGAGGAGAGCCAACAAGGAGCCCTGAGATGACAGCTAGAAAGGGCTTGGATGAAAAGGATGGAAAACAACACTAGTAAAATCATTATATGCCATTGTTAAAATGTTTGAGTACATTTTTACATATTGCAACCTCAGTAATACGAGTCAAACATGAAATATGCACATGAGACTTTTTAGTTTCATTAATTCTTGTTTCTTTATTTTGAAAGAAAAGAAAAAAGGTTCTATCCGCCCCTAGAGTATGGAAGCAAATAAGGGCCATACTATTTCTAGCCAATTAGCCGAATACTATGGAAATTTAAACACCACAGAATTCATAGCATTGACGTGTTTTACTTTAAAAACATGTATCTGAATGTAATTGTTCTCAATTCACCTTTTTGAAATCACAGTATGACTATTTACTGATTTGCAATTTCAAAAGCTGAATTTGAATATATATATATATATATACATATTTTAATGTTCTCAAATTCAGATCCGAAAATCCAAGTTGAGTAGACCGGACATCAGTCAGCCTCCCCGGTTGTCGTCTTTGGGTTTATCGTTTTCCGAGCCCGCTTCACTTGGATCACATGACAGAAATTCAGAAATTTTATTATCAGAAAAATTATTTCTGGATCTGAGCTCTCACACATGTCAACGAGAGGAATTCGGTGGTGTATACATTCCGTGACTGTTGAAATTCAAACGCTTGGTCTCTTTTTTTGCTTCCGTACAATTGTCATTCCTTCATCATGTTCCATTTCAAAAGCACCAATCAGAGCTCAACATCAAGTTCCTGCGTCGCTTCACTGCTCTGTGACGGAGCTTAAATGAACTAAAGTTTTGAAACCATAATTTGATCTGGACGACATTGTGAATGACACAATAAAATTCATCTTAGTTGAGAATCCATTTTTTTTTTTACGTAGTTTGAACTTTGTGAAAAGTTGATTTTCAGCATTAGCTACCATGCTATGCACACGTAGCCTATGGAAGCCACATTGAGCCACTGAAACGAAGACAGCCAAATTCCACATGAAAATATAAGCATTTTTTAGAAAGGGTTTCTTTTGCTCAAAGAAATGTGTGAACTAGAGACATTTTATAAGGTGTTCAAATTCAGACTGCAATGTTTTGCCCGGTAAACAAGGTGTCCAACCCGAGTCCAGGAAAGATGCATTGTAGTGCTGCAAGGCCACATAAAGAGGCAGGCGAGGTGGTTCCGCAGCAGACAGCTGAAAACAAGGGGATGTTGAGGAATCAGGTCGATAAGGAGTACTGAAACAAACCGGTGTTTATTACCAAAAAGATTACTGACACAAAGGGCATAAAGAAAGCAGGGACTCCTCATTAAAAGGCTGACGTCTCCTCTCATCTAACTCCACTGAATGGCCTTTCATCGTCTCGGGCCTCACCTCCCTGGAACAAACCACCTGAACTACACAGGGTGATCCGCACCGAGGGCGAGTGTCCCGATCACACAGGATCATGAACGCACCGTTAATGAAAGACCTCCAAGTTACTGCCGACACCTCAATCGATCCACGGAGACCCATCCACACCAATGGGCACTCCGCGTACAGCGGAATATAACTCAGTGCAGAACTACCTCCCCCCGTCTTCCTGCATCTTAACAGAGCCCCCCCCCCCTCCCCTCCCCCCTGCTAACAGGACATAATGAGGCAGACCTGTTTCCACTTCCCTTGATTGAGCTGCTGAGCAGCTGATCCACCACCACATCCCAGGCAGAGCAACAACCCATAAAACCACCGAGCTGAACATGCTTGTGTCATTTATACACCTCGGTGGATAACGTATAAAAGGAAATTAATTAAACATTGGACTGAAAACAATAATCAAGCAGACACAGAAATGCCGCTCGTTTTAGTGAAACGGGAGAAAGGAAACCTCTTCACGTGCACTCTGGGGCTCTACAATACTTAACATATTGTTAGCACACAGCTGCATCTGCTCAAATAATTACATTATTAATCCGTGAGTATGAAAGGCGAGTCTGTGTCGATACTAAAGAGTCCCTTCAGTGATGATATATTTATTTAATTTGGACTAAACTGCTCACCCTTTTCAAAAGAAGGTGAACTCTTTCTGTGTCTGTAATATGTCATAACCACGATGTGTTATGATGTGCTCATAGCACTGTATAATCATAGTAATAAGCACTGGTAAATATCCACAATGATGTCAAACAGTTATCATAATACATTATAAAGCATTTTATAAAACTTAAAGGTCAAGAGTCATAATACTTCATAACTGCTGGTCACCCACTGTGGCATTGTTTATCAATGATCATAGTGTGTTATCATTCTCATAGTTGTAATACAATAACATATTTTTATGACGCATTATAATCACCGTTATATTCAAAAGCATCTTAATGTTATCATAAGTAACTCTAGGTACTCATTGTTCACTGTGAAGTGAAACTAAACCACTTCATCTAAAATGTCAGTTTATAAGTCATTATAAATGTATATGTATATGTATATGCATATATGTAAATATGAGCAGATTATATCCCATAATGAGTATGTTTATAATGCGTTATAGACCCGGACGTCGTGGAAGAGACATGTGAAATATTTCTGTCTGTCTTCAGCAGATAGAACATTATAATCCCAAACAGAAGAGGCTTTCTCAGAGAAATGCATCTGAAATATTATACGAAACGTTATTCTAAACATGTGATGGGATTTTTGATATTATACTCAGAGAACATGTTTTGAATTTCTTAACACCCCGAGCAGAAAAGCCCTCTCTTGGTGTGGAGACATAAAGGAGGTTCTACCGTCCTCTGTCAGTGAACAGACACACGGAGGGCTGCAGCGACACAATTCCACCTTAACTTATATTTCCCTCCTCTCCTCATCATCACTCTCTCATCCTCATGAACAGAGCTGGAGAGAAATGTTCCAGCACCAGAGATGGTTGATATTTTAGCCTCTATTCTATTCTATTCTATTCTATTCTATTCTATTCTATTCTATTCTACTACGTTCTACTGCGGTTTATGGGACAGCGGGAGAGGAGAAGACCCACCCCCTGAGACACACACACACATACACACACACACACACACGCACGCATACACACACACGCACATACACGCACGCATACACACACACACACACACGCACACACACCTCCCCAGAGTATACTTTATACTGAAGACCAGGAATGCAGGACTGAGACTCGTTTTCTGTCTCAAGTTCATGTCCAACAGACCCCCCTCCCTCACACACACACACACACACACACACACACACACACACACACACACACACACACACACACACACACACACGCACACACTCCCTACCATTTTTACCACCCTCTCTCTCCACCTCCTCCTCCTCCTCCCCCGTCTGCATTGCGGACTGTCTTTTTGTTTCCTAGCTTGGACTTTTGCAGTTGAACTTGAGACAGACAGACAGCTTGTAAACAGTTAGTAGTCTGGCCCCTGTCTGGTCTGGAATGGCCTGGGGTGGGGGGAGAAATGGACACTGGACTGAACAATCCTGTTTTAACACAGACACCTTCAAATGAATTTTGAGATGTTTCGCTTCTTTAAACGCGTCCAATTAAAAGCAGAGAAGGAGGGACCTCGCGTTTATAAACACACTGCTTTATAAAGTTACGCTCAAATAAGATGCATGGAAATAGGTTTCCCGCTGAGACATTTGCTGCGTTTAAGGATGGATTTTGAAGATTAAATGTGCCTAAATCCAGTCTGTAAATGAGAATAAAACACAGAGAGTTTCAGCCTCCTTATAGCGAATGAACAAAGTGGACAGAAAGAGACTCACACTGTTGTTACCGGGCTGCAATTGTGTCCTTTTGCAAAGCTGAATTGACTTTAAACTGAGATATGCAGCAAAATAAAGTCAGCCCCCGGATCATCGGGCTGGGTGTGTGTGTGTGTGTGTGTGTGTGTGTGTGTGTGTGTGTGTGTGTGTGTGCGTGTGTGTGCGTTTTAACAGCTCAGGAAGAAAAGGAAATGGCTGTAAACACACTATACAGCCGGACAGGCCTCCAACAAAGCCTGTGTGTGGTGATTGGCAGGGGGGAGGTGGCGCTATGACATCATACGGCGTAATAACTGCAGTGGCGGGCGAGAAGAACGTTGTGCTCTGATTCGAGAAACACATGCTTGTTTCCTCTCGTGTTCTTTTTAGTCACCGAAAAGACGGACGCGTCCAAAACCTCTTTCTATGCCGATGATGGGAAACATGACACACGTGATAATCCACAAGGCTCACATCCTGCTGGGTGTCCTTTATTCTTTTACCATCCAGATGAAGAAATGCAGAATGCAGGTTACTGAATAACATTGAATGTTGTCTTTATATAACAATGTAGTATTAGACGATCCAAGCACACCCCTTTTTTTACTTTAAAATGTCCTTTTTTTTTCAAAATAAAAGTCATCCTTTTAAAACGTAGTCTATACGTAGGCCTCCGTTCCATGACAAAAATAATGACAGCATGAATATGGGTTATATGTTAGGTGTTCAGAAGTCACACACAAGAACATCAGCTAACAGCCGCTAATGTGAGCCAGAATGTGAGCATGCCTCTGGCCACTCAGAGGACGGGACCGTGGACCACGGCACAGTGTGCACATGGCACATCCATGTCGACCGTGACCACAGGACGACACTCTGGCATCACTCTGGTGACTCATTTATGCCACTGAGGCAAAAAACTAAATGCAAAAATTATTTGAATTTTCTTTTTCTCTCTCTCTCGTTTTGGGGAAGGAGGCGTATTTTCATACTACATTCTGAAATGTCAATGTTAGCCTGTGTTACTAACTAGGGATGTCACCATATACAGGTATATATTGTCAATAATATATTAAAATGAAAAAAATATGAAATATTGATATCATGTTTATAATACATATCCAATCAATCTAACACTTTATTTGTAGAGCACTTTTCAATGAATTGTAACACTATAAGTGCTTCACACAATACAACCCCCACCCCATCCACACACAAAGCGATGCATTACATTGGGATGAATACAAATATAATATTGTGTAATTAATCCAACGCCTCCTAAATAAATTCATATATACAGTGATGGTTAGAGATGCTCTCTCCACCTCCATACACTCGTATTTTCTGTGTAATTCATTTAAATGCACAATAAACAATGTTAAGGATGAATTTAAATCACAGCATTATTACTCTTTTTTAAAAATTCTCTATAGATATCACAATAATATTGCTATAGTGTGAAGCGGTCGCGGTTAGGTTTTAGGAATTAGAAACACTTAGTTCACGTACTCATTTCAGGCCCAAACATGAGGCTTTTTCTAAACCTAACTAAGTAACGTACGGAAACAACGTAACAGAAAAGCGTGTCACTAACGTAAATTTTAAAAACAACAACACCACCCCGGGACCTCCGGACCCCGGGACCTCGGGATCCCGGTCTCGAGCAGCGTTCTCCTGGTCAAATGTCTCGTGTTTGTTCGACTCGTCCAGCTGCCCACAAAGAGAGGTCGCTCTCACATTTTATACAAAGCCACTTGTTCTGAGTGCAGCATCGTCACACCGATGCGTTTACATCAGTACAGACTACAGATGACACGCGGGACGCGGGAAAGGCGTTCTTATTGCACGCAAAATGACTCACAAACGGTCTCGTCATTCATATGACCTTCGGCGAGAGAGAGCTGGGTCTTCTTCAGTAAACAAAAGTAAAACTTTGGTGTATTTACAGACCTCCCAACATAACTTTCCATGATATTGCCATGATATATCCATGATATTCTCATATAACAAATTGTGGAGCAGTGGTTATGTGATACACTAAGAGGACCAAATATGAATTGGATCAAATAAAAAAAAGGGGGAAGCAAATATCTGGTTGAACCCCAATGGAGGACTTCTTAATAACTCCAAAATGTAGGAATGTGAGGATTTAAATACTAGAACTGGTAAAAAGAAAGATTTTATTGGATCAGATGCAATAATGAAGTATTTCAACAGTGCGATACATCTTACTCTGTATCTCAACACATTTCCAGATCAAGGTAATGATAGTATAGTAAATAGAACAGTCAAAATGTGGACAGTCCTATTGTACGTTCAGTAATATTTAATAAAACAGAGTGGTATTTATAATATCAGGATAAAGCAGCTAAAACAGCAAATATCAAGTACAACATTCAACACAGTAAAACAGCAAAGACTATTGAGGACCAGTTCCCAGAAATAAAATTAAAAATGAATGAAGTAACATAAATAAATATTTTCAATAAAAAGAACGGAGTAGATAGATCCCAAAATGGATTAAGGACAACATGGCACAGAGAACATTAGCAAGTGCATCAAGACTCAAAGAAAAGATCTGTGCCCTCAATGCTGTCGATACAAGAAAGACAAAGACAACAGGATTCCACGCATTGGAAACATCCCGGAGCTACGGAAGCCCTGAACTGAAAGGATTAAATTGATTTGTACAGCCCCAAAAATCACAAATCTTTACAATCTGTACAGCATTACGACATCCTCTGTCCCAGGACCCTCGCATCGGAATGGGAAAAACTCCCCCCCAAAAAAACCTTCAGCGGGGGAAATGAAGTTGTTGTATTTATACAGACGACCTACTTTGTTGCAAACAGACCGAGGGCTGCACACACTTTTAAATATGCTCCACAGCTACTGTTAAAACTGGCCACTCATGTCAACATAGAAAAAAACATACATTTGCTTCAGTCTAAAATTCTGTTGTATGGCAGCGAAAGCTTAAAAACAGCTGAATCGCTTTTTATAGAGAAACAAAATGTTGGCCTATTAATTACACGTAATAATTTCAGAAATTAGAACATGTTGAATGCAGAGCAGGATATTATAATTAGAATAATCAAAACGAATGGTAAAATTTAGAATGTATTTATAATTTTGCATGGAATAGATTCAAACTTTCTTCACAGATCAAGAAAACCAGATGAAAAAAAATCATGGGCCCTATTTAATATCCCTGAATATCTCAACACAATATTTAACTTCTATGACTCACAATTCTATGCAGCACTTTTGGCCAGAACGGTTGTCCTTTTTACCATGACAAGGTTTTTAGCAGTGTACTGCTGACGGCCTTCTGTGGTCGTCTTGCCAGAGATGTGTTAGCAGCATGATGCAGCACAGAGCCGTGGATGGTGAGGGGATGGCTGAGTCCACTTCGGTTCTCTGTGGGCGGAATGCTTCACCCTACAAACACATCCAATCTAACACCGACTCACGATACATTAACTCTGCCTGTGTCGCTTTTACTGTGTGACTTCAGCTGAATTCTGATTATTTTTTGTTGCTGTTTTTTTATGTCCAATGCTGACTTGACTTCTTGCTTTCTACTATATCTGTAGACTGAGACTACAGTAAGATGAAGGCTATAGGGAAAGATGGTGGTGAGGGTAAGAACCCCATCACCCCGAGAAGCCTCGCTAGAAACTCGTCAAACACGCAAAACCATAGTTTTCATACAGTATGGCGCGCCTGTTTTTCCCTCCTTTCTTGCGCTGCATGTTTCTAATGGGTTTTAGACGCCAACATAAAAAAAACAAATTGGATAGGCTGGATGTTAATTGTGAGGTACCGAATTGTCCAATTTCAATGTATTTCCTCAAATACTGAGAAGGGTCTAGTTGCAGAGCTCCAGGCTCCTCAGTCAGTCTTTCCAATCCCGAGCTCGGAGAAAGAAGGGACGTCTTAAATTGTGTCCGCCAGAGACAATCAACAAGACACAATAACAGAGCCGATACGAAATGACTGTGGGACCAAAGTACTGCAGCGATTTTTTTCTGAGCCCACACCGTATCAGTCTGATATGCCGAACTACATCAACACACAAAACTTTCCATAACCACGAAAATCCCGTGTATACGTCATGCTGTCCCAGGGTTTTGTCCAGAAAGTGTTAAGAATCAGGCAAAGTAAATTCACTCAAGCGGTTATGATCATTTGTCAGATTAGGTAGTACTTTAACACATCCTGAGTTTTTCAGTGTCGTAAAGTCATCGTCGGGATGAAAGTAACAGGTGTTTCTTTCGTCCCTCTACAGTAAGAATGTAACGTAAGTAATGCCTTTTCAAATTCATTGTAATATTATCAATAAAGTTATCTCAATTCAAATTTGACCAAAGTCGTTCCACATTTCTACAAAATAACCCTTGCTATAGATAGAAAACTCATGTGAGTTGTTGACCATATAAAGTGTCTTTCTGTCTGTAATGTCATCTTTCAAAATGACGTATATCTGAAAAGTGTTACTTTTGCACCGGCTCTCCGTTTATGAATAAGCCACACGACCTCCATCATTAACATCAAGGTAAACAATACGGCCTTAATATTTTTATATAACTGTAACATAAACAGTTAGCTTACATACATTGAGCAGCATATAACTTGCATTAACTTCATGAGTTTGCTAACATTAGCTAACGTTAGTTACCAATGCTAATGTCATTAGCACGCCAACTTTAACGTTAGCTGAAGTGATTACATTAAGCTTTTTGTATGACACTAACTAAAGTTACATTACCTAATGTTACGTTACCTAAAGTTCCGTTAATGTTACGTTACCGAGAGTTATGTTAATGTTACGTTACCTAAAGTTATGTTAATGTTACGTTACCTAAAGTTCCGTTAATATTATATTACCTAAAGTTACATTAATTTTACGTTACCTAAAGCTACGTTAATATTACATTACCTAAAGTTACGTTACCTAATGTTACGTTACCTAAAGTTACGTTACCTAGTTACGTTAATGTTACGTTACCTAAAGTTATGTTAATGTTAAGTTACCTAAAGTTACGTTAATATTACATTACCTTAAGTTATGTTACCTAATGTTACGTTACCTAAAGTTACGTTAATGTTACATTACCTAAAGTTATGTTAATATTACGTTATCTAAAGTTACATTACCTAATGTTACGTTACCTAAAGCTACGTCAATATTACATTACCTAAAGTTACGTTAATGTTACGTTACCTAAAGTTATGTTAATGTTAAGTTACCTAAAGTTACGTTAATATTACATTACCTTAAGTTACGTTACCTAATGTTACATTACCTAAAGTTATGTTAATGATACGTTACCTAAAGCTACGCACCAAACCACCAAAAACCCCACCAAAACCACAACACCAAAAAAAACACAAACCAACCAAACACCAAACACAAACACACCAAAAAAAACCCAAACAAAAACACCCACACCAACAAACCCCACGTTACATTACCTAAAGTTACTTACCTAGTTACCCAAAGCACGCTACCTAAAGTTATGTTAAAGTTAAGTTACCTAAAGTTACGTTAATATTACATTACCTAAAGTTACGTTACCTAAAGTTACGTTACCTAAAGTTACGTTAATGTTACATTACCTAAAGTTATGTTAATATTACGTTATCTAAAGTTACATTACCTAATGTTACGTTACCTAAAGCTACGTCAATATTACATTACCTAAAGTTACGTTAATGTTACGTTACCTAAAGTTATGTTAATGTTAAGTTACCTAAAGTTACGTTAATATTACATTACCTTAAGTTACGTTACCTAATGTTACATTACCTAAAGTTATGTTAATGATACGTTACCTAAAGCTACGTTAATATTACATTACCTAAAGTTACGTTACCTAAAGTTACGTTACCTAATGTTACGTTACCTAAAGTTACGTTACCTAAAGTTACGTTACCTAAAGTTACGTTAATGTTACATTACCTAAAGTTATGTTAATATTACGTTATCTAAAGTTACATTACCTAATGTTACGTTACCTAAAGCTATGTCAATATTACATTACCTAAAGTTATGTTAATGTTATGTTACCTAAAGCTATGTTAATATTACGTTACCTAATGTTACGTTACCTAAAGTTCCGTTAATGTTACATTACCTAAAGTTACTTTAATGTTGTTACCTAAAGTTACGTTACCTAAAGTTACGTTACCTAAAGTTACGTTACCTAATGTTACGTTACCTAAAGCTACGTCAATATTACATTACCTAAAGTTATGTTAATGTTATGTTACCTAAAGCTATGTTAATATTATGTTACATAAAGTTACGTTACCTAAAGTTACATTACCTAAAGTTACGTTAATGTTACGTTACCTAAAGTTACTTTAATGTTGTTACCTAAAGTTACGTTACCTAAAGTTACGTTACCTAAAGTTACGTTACCTAATGTTACGTTACCTAATGTTACGTTACCTAAAGCTACGTCAATATTGCATTACCTAAAGTTATGTTAATGTTATGTTACCTAAAGCTATGTTAATATTACGTTACCTAAAGTTACGTTACCTAATGTTACGTTACCTAAAGTTACGTTACCTAAAGTTACGTTACCTAAAGTTACGTTAATATTATGTTACCTAAAGTTACGTTAATATTATGTTACCTAAAGTTACGTTAATGTTACGTTAGTTAAAGTTACGTTAATGTTACGTTATCTAAAGCTACGTTAATATTACATTACCTAAAGTTACGTTACCTAATGTTACATTACCTAAAGTTACGTTAATGTTACGTTACCTAAAGTTACGTTACCTAATGTTACGTTACGTTAATGTTACGTTACCTAAAGTTACGTTAATGTTACGTTATCTAAAGTTACGTTAATGTTACATTACCTAAAGTTACGTTACCTAAAGTTACAGTTATATTGAGATGTTAATGTTGTATTGTTTATCCCGGTGTTACTGGTGCAGGTCATGTGGCATGGGCGCGATACAATGTATTAAATATACGCTCAGTAAGTTATTTCTGAACAATAATTGTGACAAAACAATACGCTGTGCAAAATAATGCAGTGGCAACTAAACACACACACTCGTGTCTGAGCAGCAGTCCAACATGCAGCGGGCAACAGAAAAGGGACTCGTCCTCTTCAAACAAAGCCAGGGTTAGTTTAGGACTGCAGGCAGCTGTTAAACAACCAAATGTACTGGCAGGCGACGCACTAGTCATCTTTGACATTTTACAGCCACCGACAATGATTTTGACCTTATAAACGTAGCCTGGTTGTTTAGCAGAGATGAAGGCATGTTAGTGGTCGAGGTGTTTCGCTGTGATCCAGATTTTCTCCCTCATTTACATCGAGTCACGTTGGACATCATTAGTTTCATCATGAAACAAGTGAGCCAGTCATTATCACTC
Source organism: Ophiodon elongatus (assembly GCA_016806645.1). Taxonomy (NCBI): domain Eukaryota; kingdom Metazoa; phylum Chordata; class Actinopteri; order Perciformes; family Hexagrammidae; genus Ophiodon; species Ophiodon elongatus. Next base: position 300,345 of record JACSYO010001460.1, read on the forward strand.
AGCGAGCCTACAGTTTTTTTATGCAATTCCGAAAAACACAATTTCTGAATCTAGGGTTTTCTTTGCCAAACGTCAGCACAATTGTATAAAAAAACTAAATACCTTCCATGTTTTGCAAAAGCAAACACTTCTACAAACTTCTACAAATGGTATTTTAGCATCACAACTCTACACTCAAACTGAAAAGCAACTCCTTTATTTCAACCATAGTTTGCTGCTCACGACAAGGTCTGTGGGTTATCTTGAGAAACCACATCATGATTGATGATTGATAATGATTAATGATAGTGATAATGTTCTCTGGTCTAGAAACACTGATTTTCTTGCAGTGTAACTGGAAGAAAACTACACAATTATATTTTTTTGTAAATGGCCCAAAATGAAGAAAAAAAAACATTTGACACCTTTGTACTAACCTTTACCATTAACTCAAAAAACAGCCTTTTCCACCGGCTTTTGTCCCCAATTGGACAAGCCGTCCCAAATTCACTGGCCTCTAGCCTGAAATGCGTCCCCAAAGGTAGCCTCGGGTTAGGAACACACACAAACAGCGTTGGCATGGTGATATGAAGCAGATGTGTGTGGGATCAGCTGACCTCAGAGTCACTTCCTGCTCTGACCACCATGTTGTTGCTCCTGTAAAACTGAGCTAAAGGAATAGAGGACCTCCACCTGGGTGGTTTATCAACACCTGAACAGACGAGTGTGTGCGTGTGTGTGTGTGTGTGTGTGTGTGTGTGTCTGTCAGAGTCTTTTTACAGCTCCTGTCTGACTTTTTCTTTCTATGTCCATCTGTAGCTTTTAAAGCACATTGTTTTCATTGGTGAACACATCCAAAGAAAAGGACAGAATGTAAGAACTAGGGCAATGCATGTTATCTGCTGAGAGACGGCTACATGTGGTTTCAATTCACTTTGTAATGATTCTGTATTAGTCATACCACAGCAGCAGATAGATATTACATTTCTTAAAGTTTTGGTTAGTAGGAAAGGACATTTCAGCCGAAGACCTTTCTAAAACATCTGATTCACGGCACATCGTTTCCCATTGCTTCGACACTTTTTCACTCCAAACTCTTCAAATACCAGCGCTTCGGTATTTCAGTCAGTAGCCCTTTGAGCCTCAAACAATGGCGCTCTAGGTTCCGCTCTAGCGTCAGTTTTTGGACGTGTCAGTTTCCACTCATACATATTTTTTTAATAAACTTCTGTCTCAATGCATCCTCATAAATTGTATGATATCTTACGGAACAGTCACTCCACATTTTTTTGTGCGTTTTCCTATGAAAGCCAACAACATTTGTCAATTTCAGCTCATTACATGCACATACAGTTCAAAATAAACTTCTTTACAGGAACTCAGTTATGTTTAGGCAACAAAACTACTTGGTTAGGTTTAGGAAAAGATGATTCATGATTACGTGGAGTACATAGGAACTGATTCTTGAGGGATATCTATAAATTACAGTGCATTCATTTTCATTGGTATAAGCTACAAATGCTGTTTGAGAACAGAATTAAATCATATTGTCAGGCTCAGCACCACCAGCATCACCTCTAAAAAAATATAAAACATAAAATATTCCACATCTTTCATAGATTATGGGTATTATTCAACCTTAAAATGAATTCTTCGTCTTATTACGTCTGAACTATTGCGACGCACAGTTCGCGTGCCACAGTCGGTCCTCAGTGGCTTCAGCTGGTGCAGAATGCAGCTGCTCCAGTTTTTAAATAGGACCACTCGTAGGAGCCATAAAAGAAAGATAAGACAGAACTCTATTAATCCTGAAAGGAAATTCTCGTGTCAGAGGTTGATCATAGATTACAACAGAAGAATAAAGAAAAAAACAATAGAGTCAAAATACAAACATATATGAACAATAGAGGAAAGAGTATTAAGTGTATAAGAAGTAACACTGACACTGGTTCAAAAATAAAATAGCAATGAGAGGAGAATACGTGTTATAAATTATGACAACATAAGATTAAAAACATGAGTAAAAATATAAAGTGTATAAGAAGTAATAATAAAATCAGTGCCTAATAGAAACTAAAATAGAAAAGTTATATTGTGCATGCTATTAAGAGTAACAATGATATTATTATTATCTCACCCTTATTCTTGCCTCTCTTCACTGGTTGCCAGTTCATTTCTGGATTGATTTCAAGATTGTTTTAAAACCTTTTAAGGCTCAACAAGGTCTGAACCTGCATCACTGAGCTGTTGACTCCTGTGCTCCAAGTCTAAACCTCGGACCCTCGACCCTTCCCTCGCTGGTGGTCCGGTCCCAGGCCGCTGACTGAGGGCGGTTGCCATCAGACTTGTCTTTTCTTTGACATGATCTGTTTATAAATCAATGCTCAAAATGGATTTCCATAGGAAAGCCTTTTCCAACGCCTCATTTGTATCTTTTGTGTTGCTTTATTTTTCTTTTGTTCCGTTTTGCTTTTCTACGCTCAATTATTTTTGCTCTTATCATAGTTTTGTATTTGTCATTGCCACTAGATTTAGTATATTATGTAGGGTTACTTATCTTTATATTATATTTTGTGAAGAAAATGATACCCTTGTTTAGATAAATGCTATACAAATAATGTTATTATATATATATTTTAACATGTACACGGACCGACATAATTTCACTGTACAAGAGTGGATTAATAATATATGCATTTTTTTTTTTTAAATGTAGACAATAGAAACAAAATGCTTCGACCTCGGTATGAAAATAATTGAGCTATTTGTATAATATGTGCAATCAAGTGAGTGGTTTAAATCACCCGTCAACGTCCCACCACGGAGACCAGCTAAATATGGACACGGCCCCGTACTTATTACACTTTGCCAGGTTGTAAGAATTGTTTTCCATATCACAATGTAGCGTTTCAGTTTCTGGAGATCATGAGCCAACTCATTCGGTGGCTCAGACATTTTTCTAACTGGTTAAAGTTGTAGAAATATGCACCAAAAAGCAGCATGAATGAGGAATTAGCTTATTCCTGATTGTTGACATAATGCATGCAACATCACAATATGTTCTATATGAGCTCAGCCTGTTAGGGCATGAAGAGCCTCTGAATAAAGACACGAGTGAACTTACCATCACCAGTGTCTGGTTGATACATATGTGGATCTTTTTTCTACTATGATCGAATATATTTGGCCTTCTTATCTTACATATGCTATTTATTAAGAACCTAATTCTCAGTTCATCAACATTACAAGTGATCAATAGAGTAGATATGTAGATCAGAGGTCTGAGCATTATGTCAAGAGATGTGAGTAATGAGGAAGAGGTTCTAGAAGACAATTGTCCCCAGATAATCAATGCAATTCCTCTGTTGGGTAAAATATATTTATGTTCAATGCTAGAAAATTAAGAACTATTCTGAATCCAAGTTTCCTAAAAATATATATTGCAAAGACAATTTCTGTTGTGAACATTTTTTCACAACAGAATATTTCTACCAACCATCACAAAGTAGCACAACATGAAAAGTAAGACTATATAATGCACTAAATATCTGTCTCCCTGTCAATGTATATTTATATTTCTAATGTAGCGGTGCTGTCAACCTCATCATTTAAATTACCGATGGGATCCAATTCATTTTATTTTGTCCATTGTTATTTTATTTGTTTGATTATATATTTATTTATCTTTCCCTTTTGTCCACGTGTTCTTTATTTTTTTCTCTTTTTTTGTGAGGTCATATTGTCATAATTGTTATGCATATTTTTTATATTTTGTTATGCATATTCTTTTTAATAATAATAAAAAAGACTGTTCTGAAGGATAAGAGATGACTGCAGCAAATATAACTCAGGGGTTCTTAATCAAGAAAAATACTTGCAGGCTTCTGATTAAGACTGATTTTGATCTGATTTTAGCAGCTTTTTATATATTAATTTAAATCTCTAGTATCAAAGTGTATATATAATACGTTCTGTTGCAGTGCAGGAGGACATCTGAAGCTCCTGTCTACTCCTGACAATGTATTTTTTTATGTATTATATAACTATATAATATAATATATTTAAATCAGAACCAGTTGTAGTGGCCAGCCAAGTTGTGTCTTGTTGGTTGGATCCACATTGTAATTACAAGTGGTGAAAATTCAAAATAATTCTTCATTTTAAAGGAGGTGCTTAATGAATAATGCACACATAACTAGTGCAACACTTGTATATAACTAATGAAACATGACAGAATCTGAGGGCACTGGACTGAAGAAGTCAACAACAAAAAACACCACAAATAACAAAAATAACATGTTCATCAATTTCATGTGACGCGTCAGCATTTAGGTGTAAAAAGTATTGAATCTGTAAGCCTTATCAGTATTATAGTTGAGTTACATACAGACATAGGACTCGGCCACATATTGGACAGAAGCCGCAGACGGCTCTGTAAAACAAGGCGGGACACGGGGTGTTAAACTATGAGTCTCATTGATCAGGATTCATATTCAGAGAGGTAGAATCTTTAGCTCTCTCTCTCCATCTAGTGTTCCTCATGATGAACTGCATCAAGGGGACGTGGAGAAGAAGAGCAGGAGGGTTTCTGTCACGAGGTCCAGTGACTGTGGAGATAGTGGGGACACCACGAACACCAGTACTATCATAAACAATATAAATTATTACAATAGAATCATGGTAGCCGGCCCGTGGGTTGGTCCACCCCTTCGGTCCATGCTGAGACGTGTCACAGCTGTTGATTGTCACACAGTGTGGTTTGGACACGTGGTCCCCAGAGAACGAATGCCAGGGACTTTGGTGGAAATTAAGTTTGATAATGTGAGACAAATTTAAGAGAATGATGCTGCATGAGGCCCATTGTTTCATAAAAAGGCCAAATCATTTCCTCAAACACCTGGCCTCTGTAGTTTTTATCAAACATTACTCAAACAGGAGGAAATGGTGCATTTGTAACGGCGAATTAATCCACAGTTGACGCTCTAGTGAGTATTGGTGGGACAAACACAGGACCTCCAACCAGGAGACCCGTGTTCATGTTTGGAAGTTACATTGGTGATGTTTTTGACGTGTTTTCCATATACTTATGTCACGTCTACATTTTACTTAATGTACGTTTCACTTAATTAACGTTTTTACTCCATTTACATTTTACATTTGAATCCCAAGCATGATGTTTTTTTCCTTGACCTAACTAACTAGGTTTGGTTTCCTAAAACGTATCCTTATGTTTTAGTTTGAATTCACGTTTCAACGCTAACCACCCACGTGTCACGCTAACCACCCACGTGTCACGCTAACCACCCACGTGTCACGCTAACCACCCACGTGTCACGCTAACCACCCACGTGTCACGCCAACCACGTGTCACGCCGAGGGGTTTGAGAAACGCGTTGGATGGCCTGACGTCTGTGAGGACGTCCACGTACCGACACTCGGATTGTACCGCGTGAGTTGGGTGAGAGTTTGTGTTTTTCATACAGTCGAAAACTATATTTACTTCAAACCCCGTTTACTTCAATTCATTCAAGACTTTGCTCCGTTATGGGATTCTTCGTTCACCAAAAAAGGTAGTTTTCTTCAACAATATATACATATATAACAAAACTTTATTCACCAAGAGCAACATCTGACATTTGCAGTTGTAATTGACTTGTGGAGTCTCCTCTATTCTTCCCCATCGTGATGGGACAGGGACGTAACGCTTACAGGTCACTCGTTTTACTCTTGCATTGAAGTGACACAGCAGCAGAAGTGCAAGCAGTAATGTATGACCCTCTAAAAAACATTAGAATACTGTTTTCAGTATGTGCATTTACCAACTATAATGCGCACTGAGACAGAGATCATCACAAATAAGAGGAAAGGAGGATGTAGAAATAAATGATTACATGCAGAACTTGTGCGAGAGGGAATCATGTGGAGGGTGAAGAGTCCTACTGACAGTGTGTCACCGCGTCTTCTAAGCGTGAGCATCAGTCCCACGCTATGGACAAGTATCGGTGTACTTGTATGTGGTGCAACCCGGTTCGCCACAAAACAAATGTGGTACCGCACGTTGCTGCAAACTAAGGGTAGCCCGTTGAATGTCGACGTTTCTGAAGAGAACATGTGTTTTATAGAAACGCACAATGGCATGGGGCGGGAAACCATTCGTTAAGGTTAGAAAATCATGGCTTGGTGCGCAAACAGGCGATCAAATGTACATAACGGTGGAATCGAGCCCTAGCTGTTGCTCATGCTGTTGAGTGAGGGAAAACAACTATACACTTCACCGTGACTAAAAAGCGCTGATGTCAACCTTTCATCGCGCTGAAAAGACGAGAATATTTGATCTTTTATGCGCCTCTAAAATAAGAAAAACTAGAAAACCGAGAGAGAGGATCGCACGCCGGGCGCATCGCACCAAAGGAGCACAATGGTTTTGTGGGCGACGCGTCTCGTAGTGCTCTGGGCCTTAGCGGGGGGTTTCTTGCGTAACTTTTAAGCAACAAATGTGACAACATTCCGTAAAAACAATAAGCATAAAGCCAACGTTTACCTTTGGTTTCGACGGCCCTGCTCTACCACTGAGCCACAGTCACCCGCTGAAGAGACGAAACAAGTCCACATACAACGTATCTGTAGTTTGCAGAAACATACAATGCCAACAGTTTTGGTCGGACAACTGACCATCGTCATGTGATGACGATGGTCAGTTGTCCGACCACTTTGGTCCAAACTGTTATGGATTACTATTCGGTGCACATGCCCTTTGTGACCTTTGGTGACCCTCTGACTTTTCATCCAGCACTACCATGAAGTCAACATTTTAATTTGTCCCAATACTCAAAATGACTCTCATTCCAAAACACATTCAAACCCAGTTTCATTGTTCGTCTACGGCTGGAAAAGGTTCCTCTCGGGATGGATCCTGATGATTTGTCCCCCATAAGGGCCACGTCCCCCCAGCTCAGGTGTGAGGCGGGAGAACACAACAAGGACAAGAAGCGCCAGGCTGCACTTTGGTTCAGCCTCAAGGTCAAACGAGACCCATTTCAGGTGGGGGGGGGGGCTGCTTTTTATGGAGCTCAGAATAAAACCCTGATCGCTGTGGGTTTTCTCTCTGCCTCTCCTCCGTCTCCCCGTGAAGGTACGGCCGCTCGTTTCTCACAGGAAGACGCTTTTATGGAGCCGCATCCCGCTGACGGGCAGCGAGCGTGTGTTCAGCAGACTTTAATTGTCTGTCGGTGGCAATAAAAGAGCCCGGTGAAATACACAACCGTAAAAGAGCCGCGGGGCCCCCGGGCGCGGTGCATGCTGGGAGACGGACACAAAGACGACGTCGGGTTAGAGGGGCTGACAGACAAAGAGCCTCTCACCTCAAAATCCAAATTACTGGATTCAGTTTGGAAATGACTCCGCATGAAACCCATCCATCAGCGTTTTCAATAAAAGGTGAGTCTAACTACAAGTGGTGATGTCATCTTCATAACGTCCATAACACATTCATCAAATATGGTTGATAACCTCATGAAATGTGCCCCTTTAATAAATAACACGTTTTTTTAAATGAACCGCTGGTTATGACTTTAATGCGCACGAAACATGATCTCAAACAGCCTTCTAATATAATACCTAACTATTCCACTCGTTGGAGTCTCATTGCATCATTAGTTGTGTTACACCTGATTTTTTTAAGTAATCCAACTGTTTTAGAATTGTCACGCTGTCTTTCTTTGTAGCACAGCGCCACCTCCTGGTCATAATGGGGCACTACGGGAGCATTTCATTTCACACAGCAAGTGGCACCATTCTTCAGTCAGATGACACATATTGATGGACCACGTGTCTGACCTCTCTGAGGACATGTGTGGTAATCTAAAAGACTGAATTGTGTTTGGATCTCAAAAGATTTCATGATAAAACCCCAAAATTGGTGCTTTGAATGGAAAATATTCACTACCGTTCAAATGTTAGACATCTGACTCGACACAATCTAGCTCAGTGGCCGGGGATCACTGAGAGGACTATTCTAAAGGTCTGAATGGTCTCCCAAGCTTTTAGGTTGTAGAAAGTTCTCTTTAAAAATATATGTTATTTAGTATGAAGGATTTGGGGAACACTACAGGTCAAAAGAGTAGAAATGTAACTGATATAGTTATCACAATGGAACTCCCACAGTTTATTGCTTACATTAACATGATTATGTGTCGTATTACAAGTTTTCTGAAATTGTATTAAAAAAAATGCAAATTATGCATTATCTAATTAGATATGGACTGATTTGCATACATTTCCAGAAAATCTGAACATTGGATGAAGCCAGGTTCAAAATTCTTGTTTCATTTTGTTGACACATGAGAGTTTTTACAGAGGGAACTTTGGATATCTCTTTGTATCACTCCATAAATAAGAAAATATTGTTAACAGACATCTATTTTGCCAATGTTTTTAGTAATAAAATGCTGTATAAATCAGACTATGATCAGAATATAGAGAGGAATGAAATTAGAAAGTCTGGTGGATGTAAGAGCTACTGAAGTGGAGACTTCTGGCTCGGAGTCTGGTATCAAAATGATCTGAAATGTAATTAATACACTCGATGTCTGAATCATTCTGTTCTTCAACTCTGTACAAAGAGTTATTGTTAAAGGGATCAACCGTACAGATCATACAGGAATGATCCCTCAGATGACCCGATGTGAGGAGGAGGCCGTACGTCACCAGTCCACAGCCTCCATGTTTGACCCACATGGACCTCGTGACCTCACACGATGCACGGAGAAGAGAAGGAGCTTCACATCGGCCTCACATCCATAACTGGTGAGCAGCTGCCCGGCAACAGGAATCAGAGGGAGGCTCTCGTGTGAACCTGAGGAGAGGAGACGTATTTGGCGTCTCTGTGGTGACTCTGCTATTTCAGACAAGCCAGATGTCCAGGAGCACATCTGGCCTCCAACAGCTTCCCAACATGTGATGAAGAACAAGTAGCATCCGGATGAACTTTACTTCTAGAGTCTTTGTCTCTGTTCCCATTGAGCGTGTGAACCTGGAGATTAATGAGCTGACAGTGGGGAATATCTATCTGCTGCTACTGAAGTACAATTGGTTTGATGTGTTTCTATTTCATGCTACTTTGGGTAAGTTTTTACTTCTCTACATCTCTTTAACAGCTGACAAATTAAGATTTTGCATGCACACATTTTTTTCAAATATACATTTTGCTGAAAATACCTCTCACTGTGGATGATCTTGAGTAATCGGGTCACGATTTCTAAAATTAAATATTGCTGTAGAGTTTTTTCAAAAGCGCTTTGAGCACCACAGGCAGAATGCCATAAGGTCCCATTATATTAGAGAGGAGACAGACATCTCACCACACTCCATAACTCACAAGGGACTATCTAGATTGACAAATAGAAGAAAGAAGAAATGTATTTTTGATTTCAGGGTCAACGGCCCCTTTAAATCCAACTCCCCGTATGGTATTACGTAGTCCTTTAATAAGATGTGTGCGATTGTTCCTCATCCGTTCCTTAGTTACTACTCACATGTTGTCTTCAGTCACAGATCACCTGTTTCACAGAAGCAAACGTCTAATGGCCGACAGTTTAGTGTTCCTCAGATTATAAAGTAAAGCTGGATGAACGAGGAGTGAAATGCTCATGATGGCAGATCAGTGAGGAGGATCTCAT
>JACSYO010001460.1:312500-360000 GCA_016806645.1 Ophiodon elongatus
TTAATTAGAATCTATAAACGTTACTGACGGCACATTTCAGAAGTATGGAACGTTCTATAGGGGTCACGGTGACCGGGGATCAGCGTTAACCTCCTCCATTCAGAACGGGAGAGTTACAACAGGTTGTATGAAAGCTGCATATGGAGGACGACCATGATTGTTAGTGAATAACTTCCAGACATTGATACATATCTGGTCATTACCCATAAAACAGGGAATATTTATTAATTTACTGTTATGTCACAGGAAGGGTTACCAGTTCACTATTTTTATTTAAAAATAATAATAATAATTATGAGAAAAAAATATATATAATTAAAATAATTAGTATAATACAATTTGCAAGCATCAGTATAAATGTATGCTGATTACCACTTTTCTAAATTAGCATTAGCATCCGGAGGCCTCCTCGTGCACCCGGCTAGTCGCGTTACGGCACTCAGACGTTAGTTGGCGGTTAACTTGTCCTCGATGCTGCTGAACGGGGGCCATCTCTTCCTCTCGGGGGCCATCTCTTCCTCTCGGGGGCCATCTCTTTCTCTCGGGGCCATCTCTTCCTCTCGGGGGCCTCGAGCCTCACTCCTGACCCCGAGTCTCTTTAAACCTCTCGGCAGCAACAATCAGACAGAACGTGAGTCAGCTGTGCGTAAAAAAAAAAAAAAGGCACGTTTTATTTTATGCATCATGCAGGATGCATCACGGTTCCCTGTTGCTCGGCCACAATGGGACGCAATAATTAATAAACACTCGATGGTTCATTAATGAATACATGTTAACTCGCAGTTACTTCGTACATGAATCAAAGAGGCTGCGATTATTTTTATGATGATATTTGTGTGCTGCTGTTGCTGTTCGCATCCCACCAGCAGCTTGATAAGACCATATGACGTCAAAGACTCTGCTCTGCTTTCAGAGGCCGATCGTTTGGTGGCATATGAATTAAACCCCAGGTGACCAGGGTCAAATAATGAACTATTACACATCACCATGAAACTATTTACATGAAGGCAGGACTTTTTTTTGTTGTTGTTGTGTATTTCACATTTTCAAATATTTGCGTACAGTTGCAGAAAATAAATCTGAACACCTGATAATGCCAAGTTCAAAATTGTTGTTTAATTTTGTTGACCTATTAGAGTGAACGGTTTCTACGGAGGGAAGTTTGGATATCTCTTTGTATCACTCCATGAATCAGAAAATACTGTCAATGGAAAAGCATAATAAAGAATAAAATGCCTATATGTAGCCTATATGAATGATGAACAAACCCCTCTGTATAAATCCTTCAGAATATAGATTATATATATATTATATATATATATTGTAGAACGCTTGGTGGATGTAAGAGCTACTGAAGTGGAGATGTCTGGCTCAGAGAAACATTTTAAAGAGATGTTTTGTAGAATTACGTTTTGAAGACACGACAGGTGAATATGGTAAACATATGAACTAACCTATCACCGTCAATCTTCCCAGGTTGATTCATTACATTAAGACAATTACTTATTCTAAATGTAAAATGTGCAAATTAGGCATTATCTAATGGTAACTCTTGGTAGGAGAAATCTACAGACGTAAACAGACAAAGTAAAATAAATGTGTTATGGAAGCAAAACAGACCAGAATCTCAGAATGGAGGAGTGCATGAAAAACAATGTTTTTTTGCCTTTAGTATCTAACCTTAATGTTTTGAGTAACTCTGATTTTAATATTCATTAATGATCCATTACCCGTGAATCACATAAACTCTAGAACGGTGACTTAATAATTTCTTAACTTTACATTTAATTAATGACACATCCTGCTGTCAGTCGTGCACCCGCCCCTCACGCGGCACGCATTATTGTATTACTCTCTTATACTTTTATATATAACATTTGAAAAAGCAGAGGTTTGTGCGCGTTGGCAGACGATGCTTGTTCGGTGTTTACGAGCTGAACGGTTGAGGCGTGTCGGAGATCAACAGCGACACCTAGAGGCAGAAATGACGCGCTGCACCCGGCCCCTTCATGGTCGACCTCCTCTTTCCCTTCTTCTTCCAGTGGACTCTCTCATCAGAGCCTCTTTTTAAATGCATCAAAACAAGAACAGGTCCCACTGGCAGGGGCCTGCATTTGATTATTTAACCGTGTTCATGACAGACTGCTTTAATCTAAAGATAAATGTATTTAGATATTTTATGGAAATGTGATTGGGTACGTTGTTATTCTAAAGCCATGATGCTGATAGCAGAGAGATGGGGTTCTCGTTGTGCTTTTGAACACTAATCTGATAATCATCTTTTTTATTGCTCAGAATGTTTCTGCAACCTGATTAATACGTGCATGTGAGCGCGCATGCGGCTACCTGGACGATGTCACAATGGCCATCCTTTCATTTTGGATCAAATATGTAAAAGCATACTTTTATTGCGGACATTTAAAAAAAAAAAATGCTTTAACTAGTGTATGACTGAATAATTAATGAGTAATTGTAGACGATGTGACACTGATATTCACATCGTTTGTTTAGATCCAGAAATAAATATACATATATATTTTTCATTCATTTTGACAATGTTTTAGAGGCATAAGAGGCTGCGTACGCTTCCAACACACATTTGTCCTCACACACATTTTGAGGGAAACAGAATATAAACTGTTTTAATAAACACAATGAAAATGAATCGATGCGCTCTGGCTTTCCGTCAGTGGGGGTGTAAAGGTATTTCAATGCTCATTTAATTTCAGCTGCTCTGTATGAACCATCTTCTCTTGTTTCCACGAGATTAAAACAAAAACCCTTCTGCTGCGCACTAACCCTCCTTTACGACTTGACTTCTCCTGCGACCCCCCCCCCCCACCCCCCTCCTCATCCACCCCACATGCATTCCTCTGGAACACAAGAGCAGCCTATACTTCATAGAGCATCCGCTATCTCAGAGCGGCGTAGGCTTTAGATGGGAGGGGGAATTCCACCGCGGGCCGCTGCAGTGAGCTGGACTGTAATTGGATGCAGCTTTTGGGAGTCAGGCCGCCGCTGTAACTCTCTCCGGCTCCGGGAGGAGCGCGGTCCTCATTTGAAGCGGCGGTGAAATATGGACAGAGTGCGTTTTAATGGCGACTGTAGTCCATTTCCCGTTATAAATTAAACAAAAAGGAAAAAAAGGAAGAAAGAAAGAAAGAAAGCCCGTCAGAGCGGGGCGTGGCCTGCCCGTGAACCTCAGACTGCCATTGGCCGCCTAACAGGAAACGTTTCCAACCCAAAGTCTGTCTCAACCCAAAATACGCGCTACACACACACACACACACACATACACACACACACACACGCACGCACGCACGCACGCACGCGCGCACACACAGTCAATGTGTCTTCGTTAACTCTTCCGCCCCCACATACTCCAAGGTAACAGAATCACCTGCTCATAAAACAACGGATAAAAGAGTAGTTGTGCGCACGAGGATGCGCCAGAAGGAGCAGCAGCACGAGCTCCATCAACCGATGTCACCTCGGTGTCAGCTGCCGCCGCCCTGCCAGGTGGGCACGAGGTGCAGCCGTTACCGCGGAGCCTCTTCCAAAGCCTCGGCACCCAAACGCGTCCCGGTTCTGGATGCGCGTAACGCACGCGTTTAGTTTTCGCAGCATTCCGACAAAAATGCCCCCCCCCCTCGCCACCCTTCCACCCTTCCCTCCTCCTCTCCGTCGCCACATCCTCCTCCTCCTCTACCCACGTCACTCAGCGACCGGACCGGCTGCTCGGGTCCAGACTGGCACCCGCTAACCGGACACGTGCCCGGTTTCAGCAGCCGGGCCACCGCGTCATCCTCCTCGGGGTTACCAGTTGTCCGTCACGCGCTGCGACGAACCTTCCCCCTTTCTAAAGTCCACGAGGGCTGCTTTTGCTCTCCGACACGACCGCGTCGGTGGTGAGGTGATCTCCAACAGAAAGTCCGGTCTCACCAGCACCGCAGCTCACGCGCACCTCCTCCCACAGTGGACACCTCGCGCCATGCTGCAGACCTCGAGCTTCCTCGTGGGTGGGAGCGACGCAGGACGAGATAACGGGAGGGGTTATCGGGAGACTGCCATTTGGTTCCGGTCCAAAAAAAAAATCGCAGGACCAGATGCAGCGGCACGGAGGAAGACAGCCTGGGACCGGGACCAGAACCAGAACCAGCAGGTGAGGAGGAGGGAGAGGACGACAGGGGGGGGGGACTCAAAGAATTGGAATAGTAAAGGACAAATATAGTGAGGGAGGGAGAATAAGAGATAAAAACAGCGAGAGAAGAGAAAACATGGAGCAAGAAAAAGTGGATAAGGGAAGATATAAGGAAGCAGGGGATGAGTGTGAACAGAGGGAGAGAGAGGAGGGATGGAGAGAAGAAGAGAGGGGGAAAAAACAAAGGGGAGGAGACTCAAAAAACAACAGATGGAGGTAGACTCTTAAAGAAGAAGAAGAAGAAGAGAGCATAGACAGAAGGGGGGGGGGGGGGTCTGGAGGCAGGACAAGGTGACTCTATCTCTCTATTCTATCTATCTCTCCTTCCTGTCTGCCTCTCTCTCCCTCCCTCTCTCTCTCTCTCTCTCTTTTATGGCAGGCTCTTAAAGACAAAGAGAGACATTTTTTTCACCTCTCTCTGAAATCAATTTATGGCCCTGTGCCAGCAGCCGGACAGGAAGGGCCGAAGGAAGGCTCCGGTCTCCCCCTCCGGACATGAAGCAAACGCAGCGCCGTGTCTCCCAAAACAGGCGAGAAAAAGACACGGAGGAGGGGTGGGGGGGGGGGGGGCGTGTCTGTTTTTGGCGCGCAGAGCAAAGTGAAGGCACGGGCCTTCATGCGTAAATGGGCAACTTTTCTGGAAGAAGAATGAAACAAACTATCGAAAAGGCGATTAGAGTCCAGCAGCATGAAGGTGCTCTCCTCATGACGAGCTGCACACATGCAATTTGTCAGAAAATGCAGTAATGAACAGATCGCAGCTACTTCCGGTTGTATCTTCGTCCATAATAAACGTTCACTGAACACACACACACACACACACACACACACACACACACACACACACACACACACACACACAACACTCTCCAGCCACCAGTCTCTATCCAGTGTGTTATTGCAGAGACGATGTGAAGTTTAAGTTTAATTTGATTAAACGTGGGTTTCCTCTTTCTTTATAGCAGGTAAGAGTTCTGTCATGCTCACTAAAGTCACCTGAAGTCTAGATCTTTTTTTTATTAAAAAGTATTACTAATCTAATTGATGTGGTGGGTTGAAAAGAGTTGTTGGTCAAAAACAAAGGCGAAATTAATAGTTTTGTGTTTTATTGTGTGGCCTCGGGCTTTATAATATGCAATATACTGAAATAATATTTCATGTACTGTTTGGTTAAATCCGTTTAGGCTGAATGAGGCTGATTACATTCTAATTAAAGTTAGGAAAAGAGGGAATAAAATATATTTTCCTCACACACAGCCCTTGAACCTGACATGTGGTCCGAGACGGAGAGAGACTCACGTTGACATCTACTGGGTGGGATGGGAGGGACGTCATCGTAAGTTATGATTATTAAACTATAGATTTTGGCCCAGAGTCTGTCAAAATACAAAACTATGTACTGCGTGCTGCTCCCCTCATCTGTGCGCATGCGCTGACCTTTCGGAGCATTTAAAAAAATAATTGCGGTCTGAGAAGAGGCCCGAGGATTTCTCGGCCCAATATGGCGACGTGTTGTAAGCTTTTCAACACAAAGCGACACAACGCAGGAGAGACGAGCCTGCAGGGACGAGCAGCCCAATAACATCATGAAGAAGTACCTTAATAACATTATTAAGAAGGAGTACCATAATAACATTATTAAGAAGGAGTACCATAATAACATTATAAAGAAGGAGTACCATAATAACATTATTAAGAAGGAGTACCATAATAACATTATAAAGAAGGAGTACCATAATAACATTATAAAGAAGGAGTACCATAATAACATTATTAAGGAGTACCATAATAACATTATAAAGAAGGAGTACCATAATAACATTATTAAGAAGGAGTACCATAATAACAATATTAAGAAGGTGTACCTTAATAACATTATTAAGAAGGAGAACCATAATAACAATATTAAGAAGGAGTACCATAATAACAATATTAAGGAGTACCTTAATAACATTATTAAGAAGGAGTACCATAATAACAATATTAAGAAGGAGTACCTTAATAACATTATTAAGAAGGAGAACCATAATAACAATATTAAGAAGGTGTACAGTCTGCAGAGTAACGGAGGAAACATCTCAGTGGACCAAACAAAAGGCTCTGCGCCGCTTGTTCGGAAATAAGATGCAACGTTTGAATATTATTTTTGCTGCCTTCATTTGAACTCTGCCATATGTCTACCTCCGGATCAAAGTGTCTGAAATGAGACCAAAATATTTGACTTGGTTCATCATACGGGATGTCGTATGAACATGATATTGATCTGATCGGAGAGCAGCCGGGAGGTCCTGGAATTTCACATGTGTAATGATGATGATGATAATAACAACATCAATAATAATAATAATAATAATTATTATTATTAATATTATTATTATTAATAATAATAATAATAATATAAATAACTGGATCACAAATAGTGTTAACGATGTTGTTCAATGTTAACTCAACAGTGGTAATTCCTACATAGGATGATAACAAAATTATATGAAGATGCATATCATTTGCTGTCGCAGTAAAAATGTGATCTGATAGACGCAGTCTACATATTTTTTTTGTTTGCTATTATATTTAAGCTGATGCGTCTCAGAAAACCATCCGCCTCTAAAATGAAGTGAAGTGAGCCTCCGTGGGTACAGAATGTTCACATTAAGGCTTCATGTTGTTGAGAACAACAGAATGGTTAAACAGAAGGTCTTAATGTGTACAACATACATGTCCAAACATAACTGGTTATTATATAATACTTTTAAAATATAATGTAGCCCAACTTTAACATTACATTGCTGCAATTTCAGGGTATATGGAAATGTTACATTTAGGCTACTGCTCATAAAGGACACACACACACACACACACACACACACACACACACACACACACACACACACACACACACACACACACACACACACACATAGTATTTTAAGAATTGTAGAATCAAGGAAAAAGGAAATAGTACTGGATATGTTGATATTGCCCAAATAATAATAATAATAATAATAATACCAATACTAGTACTTTCTACTAATAATAACAACAACAATACATACTATTATTATTATTATTATTATGAACATGGTGATAATAATAATAGTAATAATAATAATAATATAATTGTTACTAATAATATTAATATTCAAATGTGTATTATTAATACTATCACAAGAAGCGTATTTGGCCTTATGCATTTAATTTCTTACTGTGTGTGGTGTGTGTGTGTGTGTGTGTGTGTGTGTGTGTGTGTGTGTGTGTGTGTGAAACAAGCTATAGAAAGAGATAAAATAGAGCGTTTTTGACTCAAACGTTGTTGAATGCAGGATTTGTAAACGTTTAAACGTTGTTTTTCATTCTTCTTCTTCTCCAGACCCCTCGCGCTGATTCGTAATTAAAGATGACCTGTGACGTGTCACAATGTGTCCGTCTGCCCTCCATCCTCAGATGAGCCCGTGCAGCCCGGGCAGCGCCCCGGCCGTCGGGGCCCGGTCGTCGGTCCGAGCCTGAAGCAGAAGCGCCGTGCTCACGCCGAGCCGCAGACCCGGGAGCTGGAGCTGCTCCTCGGCACGCGCAGCAGACCCGACAGCGCCGCCTGGAGATCAGCGGGAGCGTCGACCTGCGGGACCGGCAGGTGAGGACCTGGTTCCACAACCGGAGGTACGGCGACGAAAAAGCGGCCGTGCAACCCGCGAGCTGTGCGGCATCACATCGGCCTCTATCCGGGCTCGTGGAGAGGACCAGCAGCTGGCGCACAGAGAGCACGAGGAACTGGCTCGAGATCAGTCAGTGTTTAAAAAAAAAGACTTTAGTCTTAAACAATATGACGTCATTCAGCACGTAAACTTATTATATCCGGCCTTTTATTATTGGGAGTGTGGACAGTTTAACGGGACATCATGGAAATCCAAAATATCATCCTGGAACGTCCGGATTCTCTC
Organism: Ophiodon elongatus; assembly: GCA_016806645.1. NCBI lineage: Eukaryota > Metazoa > Chordata > Actinopteri > Perciformes > Hexagrammidae > Ophiodon > Ophiodon elongatus. The sequence continues at coordinate 320,637 of JACSYO010001460.1, forward strand.
GTTTTGTTTCCTGCGCGGTGGCTGGTGGATTCTTTTTCTCTTTTTATTATAAAGACAACAACAACAACAACAACAACAACAACAACAACAAAAAAGGACAAAAGTGAGATGTCCAATTGGACTGAGGTGTGTGACCCGCACACCGGCTGCAGGAAGAGGAGCCCTCGGCCTCAGAGGAAAGTGGGACATTTTGTTTTGGCGGCTTTTCTTTTAGTGTCCAGGTTTCTCAAACATAAATCTTTTTCATTCAGTTTGATTTCATTCTTATTTCCCTTCCAGACATCTTGGACTCAGTCTTCGTCTCAGGGTGAGTGTGAGTTTTTTTATTATTATTATTATTATTATTTCCTCTGCGCATATAGTGACAGGAGGTTATTGAGTAAAAGGCCACAGATTGTTTACTTATTTATTTTCATTAATATTTGATTTATTATTCTATAATTCAAGTGGGAAGGATGTGAGGGAATCATGGCCATAACCAGGCTTTTTAGAAAATCAACACTTCAAATGTGTCTTATTTGGATTTTTCATATTTCATTTGCGAACTGACAATACACATTTTCCAGTATGAAGGTGTGTTTTGTTATTATTTTTGTTGTAGTCAAAATGATATACAATTTGTCTAAACATATTGGAATCAGCTTATAAAATACCAACCATGTGTATGTTTTTAATTGTAAGATTTAACCCCCCCCCCCCCTGCTGAAATTTAAATTCACAAGAACATAACCAGAAATGTCTTTGTAGCTTTCAAGCGAGTATCTAAAATGTTCAAATTTGTAATTATTCAATTTTTCTGTGAAGCTGCTATCCGGTCTGCATGACCGAAGCTTCGATCTGTTTTTACCATGACACATTATTTTAATAAAGTTATTTAATTATTCCTGCTGTAGAAGCCTGTGTTAAAAAAGAAAAGAAAAAGTGACCTAATTAATCATTTGTGGTGCAATTCTTTTAAATAAAATACAGGCTGAGATATTTTAAAATGCAGCAAGTGTTTCCTCCTCTAAAATTCCATAATTATGACTTATTATAATTATGCATTTAGCTCGCCTTCATGTTTGCCACACCCTCTCTTTCCTAAATTCCAACTGTCAGGAATGTTTCAGCTACATGAGCAGACAGAACTGTACAATCAAGTTCATATTCAGATACTTCCTGTCCTTTGGCTTTGCGTTTTTAAATCAAATTTCTAAATTTCTATTGCTTTAAATTATGAAACATGTAGTAAAACTAGTTGCATTATGTTGCCGATGTAAGAGTAAAGGCATGTTGACCCACAACAGGTTCCACTGCAGTAGTACTGCCACTGCTGTTGTGATACATAGTACACAGAGTCACTGCAGTAGTTGTGCAACAATTAGTAGTACCAGCTGAAGTATAGAATCCTTTTATATCATATTCATCTTCCAGCTCACTCCAGCCTGTGGGAAACATGTTAGTGGTTCTACTGTCATAATCCCTCTGAGAGATTTCTAACTTCTATTTCTGAGTTTTGATGAGTTCCACTTCCTGTTCCAGTTAAAGGCGGGGTCGGTAATCTTCTTGTTTTGGAGGGCTGCGTGCTACTTTCATTGGGGGGAGAGAGTACTAGCAGGAGACACTGGTTGTTCAAATCCAGCGTACCCCTGCTAGGTTCTGAACATCAGCAACCCTGATGCAGACGGTGCAGGCCAGACACTCGCTTCACACAAAGAGAGGCAGCAAGAGAGGACAAACTTAGTCTTTTAATGGATGCTCGATTACACAGTATTTCTTTCCCAAATCTTTTTTGACGCTTCACGGTGTCAAAAACTCCTCGGTGGCACCCGCAAGCTCTGCATATGAGCCCGGCCCGAAGCACCCCGTACCTCACTGTGGCACCAGTCCACCATGACATGGAGCTCTGGAAGTAGTTTCAGTATGAGAGCCGCAGTGAGCGACCCCTGCTGCCTCTTTACAGACACACGGTGCACACTGGGTACATGTCACTTTCTGTTTCCTGCAGCTCGGATGTTCAAGACAGTGGCTGGAGAGCTCAGTCGACTCTAAAATACCATCTCACAGTACACATGTACACAGCATGCAGAGCTGCGTGGAGTTGTCGGGGGTACTGCACATGCACGCGATAGTGTACGGTTACACAATGCAGTTGGTAACCTCGACATGTTAGAACGGGGTGGTGAGTCAGCAATAGATCCTCAACCTGACCATCACCCTTGTGTCATCGGCGCTCTGAGGCATCGCATCGCATGAGAAGCGACCCCGCGGGGCCTTCGGCGCGGAGCTTTGATCAGGAACATATGGCTGAACTTCCTCATGCTAGCCAGCTGCCCTCCGTTTGTTAGGAGCCGAGAGACAGAGAGACAGAGAGAGAGAGAGAGAGAGAGAGAGAGAGAGACTGGACTCAAAGGGAAGCGATGCAGACTGTTATTCAGGGGAGAGAAAATAGTGCAGAGGCGGGAGAAAAACAGGAGGAAATAAACGAGCGGAGGAAATGGAAGAGGAGACGAGCGAGCGAGAGGACAGTAATAAAAGGAAGGAGGGAGGACGGCTGCAGGTCTGGAGGCGCCATGTTGAGAAGGCAACATTTCTGTAGCGCCACACTGTCTCCTGCCTCATCTCTCTCTCCGTCTGCATGCCTCTTCCCCTTCCCCATCTGTCTCTCTCTCTCTCCCACCTTTACTTTTTACCACGGGGGTAATTGACTGACTACTTTATTGGTGGTTGGAGGAAGTGGAGGAGGCAGTTGTGCCAGTGGTCTGTATTACTGCATAGTGTGGCTTTACGGCTGCCTTATTGCCCCTTATTGCCTATTGGCGGTCAACAAAAGACACTCCAAAGGACGCTTCGGCCTCCTGGAAAGTCTGCCTTCCTGTCTGCCTCACTCTCTTTTGATGGTCAGCCTTTGTCTCTCGCGTGCACACGGCTGATTCTCAGCAGCCGCGTCTCCCGAAAGTTACAAAACCCCAGACAACAAAACTGCGATGTGAATTCACGTTTTTCGAGGGAAATGTTTTTCTGCCGTGGATTACGTGTAACAAATAGAGTTTCAGACGAGTACTTTTTGTTTTGTTTTGTTTCAATTTCGTCTTCATTTTGAACCAAACCATGATTTATTTGACTAAACTCAACCAAGTAGTTTTGTTGCCTAAACATAAAGACGTACTTTTGTTGCCTAAACCGTAAGAAGTACTCTTGTTGCTTAAACCATAAGAAATACTCTTGTTGCCTAAACCGTAAGAAGTACTCTTGTTGCCTAAACCATAAGTAGTACTCTTGTTGCCTAGACCTTAAGTAGTACTCAGTTAACTCAGAGTTCATCGTGTATCACCACCTCGCTGCTTCAGAGGATCGTACAACGGCTCGAGAGGTTTCCCAAAACTTCTTTTCACATCAGGGTCACACAGTTGGATATTCATTAAGCCGAGCAGGAAGCCGCTGCTGATGGGTCTTTACTTGTTAGATATGATTTACTGCAACCGCCTGACCTCCTGCTGCTGGATTCAGTCACGTGCACTCTAATCGTTTGATTATAACCAGAGGAAGGCAATGCAAGTCCTGGAGCTGTTCTACTCGCGTGAAGATTCAACCGCAATTCAAATAACGTGGATTTGCATTTGTCAATCTTTCAGATGATTCTTGGCATACATAAAACATAGTCTGATTTCCTTAGGTGTTTTGATTCGGTGGCAAAAAAATATGAACTAGATGCAAAGATGCAAAACAGACCAGCATCGGAGTTTAAGAGTGAAACTAATGGAAGAAACGGACACTCTAAGTAAAATAGTTTGTGTTAAAGCTGCAGTCTGTAACTCTTTCTTGTCATATTAACTCTCCCTACATCCTGACAGTAGTACATGAGACAGATAACCTGTGAAAAAAAAATCAGCTTCCTCTGCCTCTTTGTAGCGCCCCTGATGACATTTGCAAGATTCCACCACGTCCAAAGTGAAACAGCCAATCAGAGGCGAGGAGTCTGTCAGTCGCCGCTCATCAAATATGAATCAAGACACTGTTACTTCATTGCCTATTTCTGGCCTCAAATACTTTCACAAATATAAGAGTGAACTGTTTAGGTGTCATATTGGCCGCCATGTTGAAAACTGTCAAGCCACAACGAAGCTCCGCCCACCGGCCCGACGCGTCCTCACACAACCGCTTGCACGATATCTTACGAAAACCTATTCCTCGTTTTTTTGTGCGTCCAGCAACACGCGTCAATTTTTGCTCGTTAAATGTGTACAGTCCATTCAAAATGAACTGCTGTCTACACAGGAAACTACTAAGTTATGTTTAGGGAACAAAAGCACTTGGTTAGGTTTAGGAAAAGATCATTGTTTGGGTTAAAATAACTAAGGAGGGGATGTTACTTAAGTACGGAGGTAACGAGACAAATAAATCAATGTTGTGTTTCTCGGTTCACGCGGGACACGAACAACGGTCTTTTAGGTGAAAGACCGGGTTTTTGTCCGAGTTGGTGAGTTTATCGAACAATGATTTACATCTGCGTTATAGACTCCTTGGCTCTGATTGGTTGTTTTACTTCGGACTCGGTGGAATCTTGCAAATGCCATTAATAGCTCTAAAAGGAGGCAGAGGAACCAGTTTTTTTTATCTGTCTCATGTCCTACTTTCAGGATATAGTGACAATTTGATCACATATGATAAAAAGTTACCAAACTGCAGCTTTAACCCAAACTATTTTACTTGTAGTGTCAGGTTCTTTCATCAGTTGCTACCCAATGCTGGTCTGTTGTTTTCACATTCTCCTTTTGGTTAAAGTTACCAACTGCAGCTTCAATGTCTTCTGTAAAGTCATAAACACTAGAAACAATAAAAATAAATGAAATTCCTTCCTTGTTCTGCCAGGTTCTTGTGTTCAATAGCCTGAAGACCTCACATGCCAAAAGATATATGAAGGCAACCGCAGTACAACCTGGATGTTATTTTCATTGGTGCGGCCATCAGTTAGAGAAGTATTGACATTGCTAAAAAGATGTCCAACAGGACAAGTAGCATGTGCAGACGGCTTGTAGACAAGCAAACAGTTTAGCAGATAGTATAAATGTTCTGACTGCTCTCATGCTCCGACTGAGAAGAACCCTTGTGGTTTGATTGACCCGTAAAGCCGTTCATTCTCTGTATTACACTGTCCTGTAAACACTTAAAACTACAATATTTCCCTTAAATTTAAAGGAATAATTCAACATTTTGGGAAATATGCTCGCTCGGCTTTCTTGGTTTGGAGTGAGATGAGAAGATGAGAAGGACTCTCATATCTGTACTATAAACATGAAGCTATCACCAGCAGCTGGTTAGCTTAGCTTAGCACAAAGACTGGAAACAACGAGCCCGGTTAAAAAATCTGCCCACCAGCACCTCTAAAGCTCTCTGATTGACATGATATATCTGGTTTGTTTAATCTGAACAAAAACAGAAGGGTAATAACCACACCTTGTGGTTTTATACGCGGTGGTATCCCAAACTAGTTCTTGGATTGGACCAGTAACTTCCTAGAGTCTCTGCTGGTGGCCTGGCAACCTCATGTTACTCAGGCTGTTCTCATACAGCGTTGGTAGCAATACCTACCAAAATGAATGCACTGTAATTCATAGATATCCCACAAAATCAATTGGTATGTAATCCATGTGGATACGTCAAACAAAAGCTGGTCTTTCAGCCAGGAGACGGCTGTTTGTGCCCCGTGTTAAACCAGAAGTCAATGTTCATTCATTCATCACCTAACTTCCGTACTTAAGTAACCGCACTTAGGTAGTTATTTTAACCCTTTCCTAAACCTAACTAAGTTGTTTTGTTGGCTAAGCCTGACTTAAAAGTAAAAGTTGTTTACTGTGAACAGTAAACAGAACACAAGTTTATTTTGAAAGGACTGCATTCATTTAATGAGCGGAAATTGACAGGTGTTGCTGGATTTTTGTAGGAGTAACTTTATCTCCAAATATCATACGTATCGTTGTATGAGGATACGTTTGTTGAAAACCAAACTCCAGGAAGCCCAAACCGAGGGCCACGCATCCAGTTCTCTTAATACGTCCATGGTCCGGCCAAGAAAAAGTCCCACAGTCCCCTATATATATATTTAGCGTACGGACATGAGAATGCTATTGATTATGTTATATAACTCTCGGCACATGTTTAACTACTCCTGTAACCAAGTACTGTGGTCCCCTTAAGTTAACCAAAACGTAACCATAGCGACAGATCAAGGAACATATGAAGATCATTTGAAATGGTTTTGGAAGATACTAACAAATGGTAAATAGACTGTATATCTCTTTTCTAGTCTTCCGACCACTCAAAGCTCTTTAACACTACATGTCATCATTCACCCATTCACACACTGATGGGAGGAGCTACCAAGCAAGGTGCCACCTGCCCATCAGGACTAACTAACATTCACACACCACAGGTACAGCTACGGGAGCAATTTGGGGTTTATGGTCTTACATCGACATGGACTAGCGGAGACGGGGATCGAACCGCCGATCCTCTGATTAAAGGACGACCCTGCTCTACCACTGAGTCACAGTCGCCCCTGTTTCAAGTTCATCATCACCCTTTTGCCAAGGTCCCCTATTACTTTCTAAAACACCATTAATATTATTTGAAGATTGTAGTCATATAAAACAAGTGATTGTTAATAGTTAAGGTTTGGCAACTGAAGCAAAGATTGTTGTTATGGTTAATAAAAAGGTGAAAATGAATAGAAATTCTCTGATGGAAGACAAAGTTTGGTACATTGCTACATAACATTACTTCCTGCATTGACGATGATGGTGGCATTGGATGTGAACAAGAGGTGAACAACCGCCCAACAGGGATGTTATTCCTAAGGATACTGGGTCTGATCAGAAAATGCTCACATTCTTGGAAGGCAATGACGAACAATGTATTTTGAGGACCCGCACATGATGTCCCCAACATCTGAACTCCGAAAATGAATCCCATTGTTTTTGGATGGAAAGTGTTGTCCTGTGGTGCCGTGTGAAATCCCAGAAGCAGCTGCAGTGTTTCCCGCTGCTGCCGCCACGAGTGGAGCCACTGGATTCATAAGGAGCTGTGTGATGTAGGTAGTTTCAAGTTGTTGGGCTGGATGCTTGAGATCACAGGAACCTGAAACTGCCTGAATCACATCAGTCTCACATGCCGCCAGACAGCAGAGGAGGAAACCAAGCAGGGACCGTGTGCTTTGTACTGTTTTAGAGTGACACAGCATTTTTACGTGCTGCTAAATGGAGAATCTGATAAATAAAAGAAACGGCTGCCTTGCAGATTGTTGCTTTATCAAAACGTCATGTGTGAGTGCAACATTTTTTATAAAACAAAAGCATGGATACATGGTGGTGCTCACATGAGTTGATGCATCAGTAGCCTCAATAAATATTGTCTTTGTTTACAGCAAGGTCCTTCCAAATGTCTTTCTTTTTCTCTCTGATGTGGAATAATTACCGTGATTTAAAAAGTACACATTACATTAAGAGAAGCGATACATGGACAAGTAGAGTCCAGGACGGACAAAGGTGAGGTTGCAACAAGGGAAAAGAACAGTTTACGTCAGAATCAAATCACCGCGAGGAAACCACACACACCACGAAGGCCTGAGACAGAAACCACCACAGCAGCTTAGAGAACGATCTGGGACCGGGAGGAGAGCAACCTCTGGTTCTGCTGAGTGAAGCCGATGAGGAAGTAACTTAAAACATGCATTCTCTCTCCTAACCACCAGGGGGCGACTCCTCTGGTTGTCTAGAAGTCTATAGAAAATGACTCTACTTCTCTCTTGATTTATTCCCTCAGTAAACATTGTAAACATGAGTTTATGTCTCAATCTCTAGTTTCAAGTCTTCTTCAATACAGCATGATGTTCATTTAGTAAATTATGGTCCATTTAGAGTCAAACAGACCATAAAGCAGGTTATGCTTTAGGGCGGGGCTTACTGTGATTGACATGTCGCTGCCGCTACCAGATACGTATACAGTGTCTCTACGTCACTCCGCCGCATTCTAAATATTGTAACTTCTGTTCATTGGTTGCAAAAAAAAGAACATGGCGACGACCGTAATCCAAGATGGCGACGGCGAAATCACCAAACCCAAGGCTTCAGAACATCAGTCCACAAACCAACGGGAGACGTCACCATGACTACGTCCACTTCTTACATACAGTCTATTGTCTGCACACACAACAACGTCTCACGGGACACAAACAGTGGTCTCCTGGCATGCTTTCAGACCCACCCATCCACCCTAGCCTCTTCCAGATGCAGGCTTCTTTATACTATATCACCTGTGCTAGCTCACGACTGTGTGGCTTACATACGGATACATTATGTGGCTTACTTATAGTGCATTACGTTTCTTAAGCACAGCTACAAACAGTGTATGAGAACAGCCTGCACACAGTGATCCAGTTTGCCTGTGTAAACATAGGACTTGAGCTGAAGCTTGGCGTTAAAGGGACAGTGTGTAGGATTTGGGGGCATTTAGCGGTGTGGTTGCAGACTGCAACCAGAGGAATACCCCTCACTGCTCCCTTTCTAAGACTGGGGTAACGTGACGCTGTTTCACCTCGCTCAGAGGCCTCAGAGGCCATCCTTACCACATCATAACACTACTTTAGGAGCAACGGAAGTCAGACGACGGCTGGTAGGTAACATCAAAATCTCTCCAGAGCCAGTGTTTGGTTTGTCCATTCTGGGCTTCTGTAGAAACATGACAGCTCAACATGGCGGACTCCGTGAAGAAGCTCCGCTCCCTATGTAGATGAGCTCATTCTAAGCTAACGAAAACACAACAATTCTAAGCTTTAGGTCATCATACACTAATAAAAACATAGTTCTTTAAAATTATATTCCATTTCTGCTAATAGATCCCCAGAAATGTTACACACTGTACCTTTAAGCATTTTCTTTTATTTGGTTTCACCGACAAACGATTTGTCTCTGAAATAAAACCCATTACGAATTATGAGTGTGTGTGTGTCAGAGGGGGTCAGGGGTCAGACGGTGTTGGCCCTCCATGTTCCTCCTCTGTCGCGCTGTGATGATGAACGCCGGCCGCGTTCGCTTGAAAAACATAATTGTGTTTTATGAAGTTCAGCGTGCTGCCACGAAGCTGTAAATCTGCTCTCTGTCTCTCTCTCTCTCTCTCTCTCTCTCTCTCTCTCTGCGTTGGCGGCGGAGGGTTTCTGTATAATTTGCAGTGCGCTTTAATAGCACATTAACATTTAGCCGCCACAGTTCACTGTCTGTCCGTGTTCTGGCGCCGGTGCCAGAGCCGCTACCAGCTCCCCATTCTCTCAGCATCACATCCAGCATCGGGTGGAGAGTGTTGTTGGCGTCCGGATTGTAAATGAAGCAGTTCACTGTAAAAAGTCATGGTGCATTTTATTGGAACCCACTTAGGTTTAATCATTACTTCATAACTTTGTTCATTTCAAAATCAAAGCTTGCAACCCTGCTTTACTTAAATTCATGAAATGAAAGTGTCATCTTGTATCACCATGTTGAAGTTTACCGGGACATTAAGAAATATTATAAGCTCATTAGCATTATCTGGTATTTTAGTTTAGTTGGATATAAAAGATTATAGCAAAATGTTTAAAAACTAAGTAGGTGTAGGAAATAATTAATCTTACCCACATTGGATGTGGTAGTAAATATTCCCTGGGGGATCATTATTTGAGGATGCACTGCTTTTCAGCTTTAATTCAACTTCATCCCCATGTAATGCAAGGATTGTAGACAGTTTTGTACATAGTTCAATAATTTAGAGGACACAGAGTACACAAACTGACAGGGACACTCCACTGATCCTCCAAATGAATTCCAGTTTACGCAACATGTGGAGCCACGTGCTGCCTTGAGATGGGGTCGTGTTACCATGTTCAGCCCAGTGTGCAAATGCAATCTATTGGTTTTGTGTCGATGGATATGAACTGCCGTTTGTGTGTGTGGCTGAGCACTAAAACGATGCCAATGGAAAGTCAATCTGGATCCTTCTTTCGTTCGGTCAGAGCCAGCAACATAGAAGGAAATAGTGACAAAGACCACTTATAGTTGGGAGGTGGATGGGTCCAACAAACACAGGACTTTAAACCACTAAGGCCGGTGTTGCAGAGTGTTGATGTGTGGTTTTCTTTGCCTAAACCTGTTTTCCTAAACTCGTGGTTTTGTTGCCTGAACCTACTGTTTGTCTTGTAACATAAGGTCGTCCTTCAAAGCGAAATGAAAAACACGAAACAAAGGTTGAACTTTGTGCCTATTTCGCAAAATTACTGCGAGACTAAAAGAAAACAAACCACAAACCAGAGGAAAACAAACATCCGAGGATCATTCACAAAAAGATGGCAACAGAAATGTTTAAACTGGAGAGACAACGAGATTTGCCAACTTCTGTCGGAAAGGGTGAACGGCAAAATCGTTCGACAAATTCAAGGAGCGGCGAGACATCCGGTTGTTTAAGGCTGTATTAAGAACCGGCTACGTGACCGGGTTACACCAGAATAACGTGGATGGAAACCCATCAATGGAGCCAGGAGCCGTCCATCGCCTAAACCAAAGGGAGTGTCTCCGGTAGGTGAGAACGCGTCTCCTGTTGTGTGCTACTAAAGGGATCCTCCGGACAATGTCCGGAGTTCGTATGAGACGGTGTACATGTACGGTGAGCATGTGATCAGCAGGGTTGAGGTCAGGTGACGAACATTCTACACAAACCTTTCGAGCCATCGTTGCTTTTCGTGTCAACTGTTGTCCAACGGTTGTAAAATGGCGTCAAAACCGGCCTCTGGCCTCGCGGTCAGCTGTTTCAACCGGACCCACGACTGAGTCCCTGTAGGTGCGACGAATGGCTGCACGGGTCCAAGCTAACTGTTGCGTTGGCTAACACAAGTACTAGCTTTTTTTGTAAAGGCCTCAATAAGGTGATTTTTTTTTTTAAACGTGTGATGTGTAGGTCACAATTTGCACCCTGTAATATCTTTTGCAATCTGCTTCTGTATGAAACAAAAGCTAAGTCGTTATCAGACAATTTAGCTTCTTTTCCCAGATTGCATTGTGGCCAATGCATTCCGTTCCACACAGACCGTTTACCTGGTTTCAACCAAAGGCTGCTAGAACGTGATTGGTCAATGCAACCGGGACAACAAACGTGAAAAAACCAGAACGCTTCTGATGCCAAAACTCTTGTCCAGTTGCTTAAACAGAGATAATCCGTGATTTAGCGCCACACCGCCACTTGTAGCCTGCATCAACAGAAGAAGCAACACTAATTGTGTCCCCATGGGGCCTATAAGAGGAGAAATGTGTCACCCTGACCTGTCAGAGGTTCAAGAGAGTGGAATATAACTCCAGTTCTCACCAGAAAACTAAACACTTATAGATCTTTCAGGAAGCAATTAAAACCACGATGGTTATTACACACACACGTCAGCACTGCACTCTCCTTGCTGCTACTGCCGACGGTCACAGCTCGTCTGCAGTGTCGTTCCACCGCCTTTTTAACAACCGTGTGTCCTTTTCCCATCTCTAAACTGAATGCAACTATTTTTTCTTTTTTTTTTACCACGCATAATTGTTAATTTGCACTGTCCCTTCTCTCAAATTAACTAAACTGAAACCGATGGGTAAACTGCACTTTGTGACATATTTCATCAACGTGTGGTAACTGAAGCATTCCTTGAAAGACAAAAAAAAAACAAAAAAACCTCATTGCTTTTGATCTCAAAGTCAGAGGTTGGTTGCGTGTCAGGAGGTTTTGGTGATTCAATTAATTGTACATTTTTTTTATTGGAATTTTTCACCACTAAATTACGACGCGAAGTTTGGGGTCCTGCCCTACTAAGTGAATCCAGCTCCAAGAGCTTTATTATTTAGGTTTATATTGTGCTCACACAATGCACTTCCTAAATGAATTGTGTTTGTTTAAACTAAATAAGCCACAGAAACCTGGAGACCAGCTAATGTATTCTCAGCACGAGACTAATGGTTGGGTTCTGCATCTCTCGCCACAGAATGAAGCTGTTGTGCACGTAGCGTGCACTCTGCTTAATGGGTCGACTACGAGACGGCGGGGTTAAATATACAAGGCTGAGAGGAAGAGGTGTGAGAGGGAAGTTTGGTCCCAGGCTCCCTAACTGGCTCATCCAGCCTCGGCCTTGATGAAGTTATCTGATCTACCACTGGTGTGTGTGTGTGTGTGTGTGTGTGTGTGTGTGTGTGTGTGTGTGTGTGTGTGTGTGTGTGTGTGTGTGTGTGTGTGTGTGTGATACCAGTCAGTTACCACTCTCCTGATCCGAGTTCCAGGAGCATCCAGTGATGTCAAAAGGGGAAATGAAGGGGATTAATGTCACAGTGAGTGTTCACAGTGGGACAGAAATGGTGAAAATGTCCTGAATAAGCATATCCTCCACGTGGATACCACTTAATATTTACCGAGCATTTCCTTGATTCCTTGAATAAACTTCTCAATCAATAATGTCAAGTTATCCTGAAGTGCCGATAATAAAAGTTTACTTTACTGAGGTGGACATGACACACACACACACACACACACACACACACACACACACACACACACACACACCTGTATATAAGAAATGCATATAAAGTAACATTAAGTCAACAAAAGACAGCTTGTTTCCTTGTTTATTTATTTATTTATTCATGACATAACGGTGGGAAATATAAACATTAAACCATATAACCAAGTATTCCCCATATTAGAGGGAATTGGTGCTGAATGCTAATGATATTCAAGCGATGCTGTCATTTAAGGGCACGGGTATGTTGTGACAAATGTTATTACTATTAGGATATTAAGCTAAGCTTATAGGTCAGATTTCTGTTCTCATGCAGAATAAAGGAAGGTGTAGTGAAATAAAAGAAGTGCTGTTAGCTGGATATAACCTATAGCACCACATGCATTGTATTTCTCCAACTGGACATGATAATCATAATAATAATAATAATACATCCGATAATAAGACATTAGATTTATAGCTATACGACTATATAAATACATCAGATTTACTGGGTCTCACATCTTGGCCTGACTATAGCACAATTATACAATGTTTGTACAGTCCCTGAGTTAGAAATGAGCATAGAGATGAAAATATAACATCTAGTTATGGTTCCACAAGTTCATCTCAGCAGAAAAAGACATGTTCAATATTTAATATTTTTGCTTCTTTTAGGTCATATATTTACTGTCAAGCAATTATAAATAATATTAAACACCACAACGGTAACACTCTCTATGACGCCCATGTCTGTAACATATTATAAAGACACTTAAAATATGCTCATAGCACTGTATCATTTTAGTTATCAATATTGATCATGCTTCATAATGATTGTATTTTCATAATGACATATAAGGTCAAGTATCGCCACTGTTCATAACAGGTCACTCCCTGACTCTTTTTTTGTTTGCAAGTGTCATAGTGTATTATAATTCCCATAGGTGTAATACATTAAAATATTTTAACATGCATATAATCCCTGTTATAATGCATTAATGTTATTATTAATGTGGCCACTGTCGGCTTGAAGTAAAAGGAAAAAAAGTACCATCAGATCTAATTATGAAGTATGAGGATACCTGACCATTATGTTTTATGAAATGCTTTGTAAAGTGTTGTCATTGTAGTTGTAAAGCTTATAACTATAGCCACAGAGCTATAGAGCATTATGATTGTGTTCATAATGTGTTATGGATATGGGCCCTGAAGAAAGTGTGACCACAAAGGGATCAGCGGTTGTGTGCTTTCAACGCGAGCACACACAATGCGTTTCCATATTACACGTATTGAGGTACACGCACACACACACGCACGCACACACACACGCACGCACACACACACACACACACACACACACACACACACACACACACACACACACACACACAATGCGTTTCCATATTACACGTATTGAGGTAAAAATAGAGACCCAAGCAACAGAGATGAGGATGATGCAGCTATACCACGACTGTCACGTGTCACACGATGAGGTTTGTGTTATAGCTTCATACTTTCATCATTCAACATAATAACCACATAACAAAGCATGATAATGAAGCAGGTGAGCGAGATGACGTTTGAGAGGCTTTTTAAAGTGGAGGTGGAGACAATGCATAGCACAGCAGCAGCTGGACGGTTCCCTCCCCAGTAAGACGTCTCTCCGGGCCCCTCCATGTCCCCGCTCGGGGCCCCCCTGTATCCCCGCTCCGGGCCCCTCCGTGTCCCCGCTCCGCGCCCCTCCGTGTCCCCGCTCCGCGCCCCTCCGTGTCCCCGCTCGGGGCCCCTCCGTGTCCCCGCTCCGTGATACATGCCTCCCTCCCCCTGCTGTCGAGGCCAGTCGGTTAATAACTCTCCGCTGACTTCATTTACAAAAGGCAACTTTACCACCTGAGCCGTAAAGAGGCCGAGGGAGACGCCCGGAGCCTCCTCCGGCTTCTCAGCCGAGAAATATGACGCCTCGCGTGATCTACGAGGCCCCGGCCCGCGCTGTTATTAAAATATATGGCTCCGATCCATCACGCGAGTTATCATGCTCACGGAATGGCCACTATTTTTACGTATCACTGATGCTTTTCCATCAGAGTAGAGAACTTGAGTCAGTCATTGCACATCATGTTGTCAAGTGTTAAATGTCTATCATCCAGGTTCTGTGTTTTATATATATTCGTGGGAAGTGTATTCAATAACCTATATTTACCACATGAAGCCTTTTTTCTTTTTTTTTTTTTTCAAGATTCGCCATCAGATCATTTTATTTCATATCTCAATATCTCACCTATTATGCAAACATGTCTACATATAATCTACAAATATTCTCATATACGTCACTGTTTTTTAACCATTCGGGTAAAAATATAATTGTGTTCAATTCTAGAATAAAACGTGTTCATTCATATTCATTTTTACTCCAACTATTTATCCCATAAGACAAACTTTGGTAACACGAAGCTATAATACATTTAAATCTGTCTTTTTATAGCACTGTATAATAGTTATATGCCCTCATAACTATATATAATACTTTATAACAATAAGCATAACACATTATAAAGAATTACAAAGCATTTTATAAGGTCAAGTATCATAATATTTCATAACTGCTTTTTTTTTGCAAGAATCATACAATTGTCATAGTCTTTTAATGATGCATCATAACCACCGTTATGATGCATTATAATGTGATAATAAGTTAGTCTAAGGGGCCATATTCTGCTTTAAGTAAAGTGAGATAATGTCATTAAATCACAACAACAACAACACGCACACTATTACATGTTTACTGCGTAACACGCAGATTATAAGGCGTCATACGCGTGTCCATAATGCATTATATGTGTCATAGAAAAGGTTACAGGTTTCTTCATTGTTTTATATAAAGCTTCGATTTCATTGGACATGAATGACCGTGATATTGTAAACTCCTTTAGACCCACCTCGGAGTCTGCTTCTCTGCCTGCCTTTGTCTTTGCTCCTCTCCAGCCCTGAAACAGCTGAATGTGTAACTAAATAAATAAAATGAAACTAATAGTCTAGTTGTAAATATATCGATATATCCGCATTATTTAATTTTTCCAGTTCTACCCGCTGGAATGTAATTTCATAAAAGCAGCAGTTTAATAAATGATTGTATTTAATCTCGTGAACACAGTCGGACTGTGTTGCAAATATATTCGGGAGAGAAATTGTAATGAAAGAAAGGAAAATTGCTGCTCAGTATATTGACGAATCCTTCTTAAAGGCAGCGGTCGAGATACAATAATTGTAGAGATATTTTACGGTTACAAAACATGTTAAACACTTGCCTGAGTTAATATTAAAATATGAGTCAATAACATTTAATACTGTAGGCTATTTAATATGAATAACGGGGGTCTGGTTTACAGTTATACCTTTGAGTTAAATATATGAATATATATGTAATATGTTCTTATATTGACCCACTTTCTGATTTAGAGAAACAAATCTGCAAAAGGAAATCTGTCGTGTTTTAAAGCCGTTTGCTAGAAGACGGTCTGTCCTGTTGATGTGGAATATTTAAGGAGCATTTCATTTATTGTGGTTGCTTCTGCGACGCAATGTGAGAAAAGTTGCCCAGTGAATTATCAAAAGGCCCGAAAGCTGAACTCAGACCTCTCGCTGATTACAGACATGGGCCTGGCAACATTTTCACTTTCCAAACAACGTTCGTCCCGTGAACGTGCGCGAGCTGTAATTAGAAACGCGGGCTATAAACGTACGCCTTCTCCACGTCTCCACATCCGTCGGTGGAAATAAAAGGCTTTCGCTCCTGCAGGAAAATTAAAAATTAAAAAAAGAATCAAATTACCGCCTGGACTTCACGTGTCGGTATTTCACCTCGACACGGATGATCAACGCGGCTCGGCCCCGACACGGTGATTTTAAAATCTGTTAGGGGGAACAAAAGAAATAAGATATTTTAGTTGCGTTCCTCAAGTGTATTAAACTCTTAGTTTTTTTTTTATAAGCTGCTTTTATGGTCGTTAAATGACTTGTTCTTAGGAGGGGGGGGGGGGGCTAGAAAGGAGAGGGAGATAGTGCAATTTGCTGGAACTACTTTTATTGGCGGCTTGTAAAACCCAAATGTCCTCAAGTCGCGTTTAATGAAGGTTCAGATCAGCTGAGAGTCTGACGGGGTTCAAAGTTCACTTTGTTTTCATGCCGGAACCTGCAGCCAGACCGCGGAGCTACCTGCTGATGGAGAAGAGAAGAAGCAAAACACATGTCGAAAATGTGGCCAATGTTGACCGCATCGTCAATAATCACAACACTACGCACGTGCACGCATTCCTCATCTTTGCAAGCGCGCACGTGGACGTGGCCACCACGCAACGTGTAGAAAAGCGAGGTTTGCAGACAACGTGTTCATGCTTTCTTCCTATTTTTTTCCTCTTTTCCTTTCTTCTCCAATTAACGCGCTCTGGCCGGGAGCCCCGGCCTGCAGGGCGGAGGCCCGCTCCCCACATTCTGCGGTCTGAGGAGAGGCCATTTTGACTGGGAAAACATCCCGAGCATCTGCGACTGCAACACAAAGTCGGGTTCTAGTCAAACGAAACCTGCGTTAAGTGCAGGGTTAGTATACTGAAAGAAACAACAACAACAACAACAACAACAACAACAACAACAACTAAATGCTGAAGGATTCCAGCTGACGAGATGCTTCCTTCACCAAAATGCACCAATCCACGCACACTGATGTAACTGTTATGACTTATGTATTCATTGTGTGCTGGTTAAAGTTGATTCAAACCGGAGAAATAAATCCCAGCTGAAAGTGTATATGCGAAAACTCATCAACCTTCGATGGACTTGATACTTTTCGGTCTGGTCCTTTACTGGGTCGCCGTCATCCAGCGGAAGCTGTCCAGATGAGCTGGAAGCGGGTCCTTTAAGACGGAAGGGCAGAGGAATGTGGTGCATTCAAGCTCAAAGGCCAAAGCTGGGCGCCAGAGTCGCGACTGATCTCTAAAAGGACTCTTGGTTTTGGGGTGTTTTCTTTTTTCCTTTTTTTTTCTTTTTTTTTTTTACCGCTCCCGAAACGAAAGCGTCTGTCCCCGGTCCAACTCATCATTCCTCCCCGGCAGATCTGAAAGCTGCTGCACAGCCTCTACACCTCCGTCCTCGTAAATAACCGGCGTTAGCCCCCATAAGCAACGCGCACTTCATATTTAATCGTCGTAAATAACGGTGTTAGCCCGTGTACGCGACGCGGAGATTCGGATTTATAGCCCGAGGGAACCAGCAGCCTGCCGTAGCCCCCTCGACCCCACCGCCCCCCTCCTCCTCCCCCCAAAAGAGCGCCGAGACTCCCCGTCTGTGATAATTATAAAGAAATATAAAGACTTACAATCCCGGTGACTTTGATAAAGGTCAGCAGGGAGTCAGAAGTCTGGACTCACAGTCTGCCGCCGCTCTCCGGTCTCCTCATTAAAAAAAATAAAAAAATGAAAAAAAAGCCCAAAGACGGATTTCATCCCTCAAAACCGCTGAGAGCGCATCATCGGTACAGCTCCATCGCGGACCGGCGGAGCCAGGTCACCTACTAATACAGAAGAAAGCCGCAAGCCACCCCCTCTCCCCCTCCCCCAACCCCAACCCCAGTACACCCGCACCTCCGCCGTGCTCCTGTCCCCCGAGTTGTGTTTACTCTCCAGCAGCCTGACCGCTGAGTGAGAAGCGGCCGAGCCGGGTGGAGAGAGAGAGGCTGCAGTCGCGTTTACGGTCCGCACCACCACAGGCCATATATCAGCCCTGTAAAAAAAAAAAGAAGAAGAAAAAAAAAGAAAAAGAAAAAACAGCCGCCCTGATGTAGGATTTTATTATGGTATTAAACGGACTCCCCCCTAAAAAAAGTAGTTGAAGTAGTTTGCGCTGTAAAGACAAGGGGCATAACCGCGCGCGGGGCCCGAATTTAATGGCGCTCGTTAACAAAAATGACTGTTAATCTGCCAATAAACCGTGTCGGGCGGCCCCGGCAGCAAGCAGCCGAACCTTCCCAGTGTACTCACAGAGAGGCTAAATGATTAAACACACCTAGGTGTGATTTTAGTTTTTTTACTCTCCGCCTCGCCTCGGACAGAACATCTCTGCGCCTTTAAGTGGAGGACTCTCGGCGCTTACTCGCTAATGGCGCTATAAATGCGCACTCGCTGATGTCGAGATTGATTGGAGTGATTGCTCGCGCGCGCGCGCATGCATATTCGGGCAGGAGTGGACGACTGGGCGCTCCCGGTGATGCGCCCTCGTGCGCCGATGTGCACGCGCATCCGTTTTGATTAGGTTGAAAATAAATAAATAAATACATGCATGCATAAAAAATAATGGCGCCACTTATTTGTCAGCCATTGTCTCGCGCTCCTCGTCTCGCGCACGCTTTCCAGACGACGCGTAATTGAACGGTTTGATATAGTTCTGACTTTGACAGCAGCCATAGATGCGGACGAGATATACGGACGAACTGCTCATTTTGCATATTGCATATAAACAAGACAATTTATTTAGAAGGGGGGGGGCGGGGGGTTGCAATCTATTAGATAGAGAGAGAGAGAGAGGGAGAGAGAGAGAGAGAGAGAGAGAGAGAGAGAGAGAGAGAGAGAAAGGGGGGCCCCGCGTGCAGGATTGATTTACGCTCCATTGACGCTTTATCAGGCTCGAAGAAAAAGTCCGGCCAATCAGTTTGCTCCTCGCGAACAGACCCCACGAACCCCCGCGCGCACTGCGAGGCTGTAGGCTGTGGCACTTTGTTTCGCTATAGTGAGCAAGTTGTTTGGAAGGAAAGGGGACTAGTGGATGAGAGAGAGAGAGAGAGAGAGAGAGAGAGAGAGAGAGAGAGAGAGAGAGAGAGAGAGCGAGAGAGGAAGGGAGGGAGGGGGCGAGCCAGTAAAGGACAGAAGAGAGAAAGAGAGAGGGAGAGAGAAAAAAAATCTCGTAATGTCTCTCTTCTTGTTCTCCGTTTAGTGAAACTCGCGGCGTTTCCCAGATAATGTCCGAGAATGTCCATTTCTGGGACTTTGAGCAACTATTACGTGGACTCCATCATAAGTCACGAGAGCGATGAACTCTCCAGCCCGGCTCGCTTCCCCGGCGTGCAGTACTCCGGCTCGAGCTCCGCCGCGGCCGCGGGCGGGAGGCAGCCCGGCGGCGCGGCGCACGCGGAGCATCCCCATCCCGACTCGTATCCGTCGTGCAGCTTCCAGCCGAAGCCCCCGGTCTTCTCGTCGTCATGGAGCCCGTTCAGTCCGCACCACGGCGCCAGCGGCCTGCCCGCCGTCTACCACCCGTACATCCCGGCCCAGCACGTGCCCGCCGCGGACACACGGTACCTCCGCTCGTGGCTGGACTGCGCGCCGCGCGGCTCCGAGTCCGTGCCGGGGCAGGGCCAGACGGGGCAGGTCAAGCTGGAGCCTCAGCTCGGCCACCTCGGCGGGGAGATCGCGCCCAAAATCGGCGGACTGCTCCAGCACGAGACCACCACGTACATCCTGGAGTCGGCGTCCACGGCGGCGCGCGAGCTGAGCCACCCGGCCGCCATCCCGAGAGCAGGGTTCGACGACAATAAGGACATTTGCGAAGGGAGCGAGGACAAAGACAGCCTGGAGCAAAGTAAGTTATTAAAGCAGGAAATAGCTCGCGAGAGAAGGAGAGAGAGCGGAGGGAGAGAGAGATTGTAAATGCTTTTAATGCCGCCATAAAACCAGAACAAAGAGCCGGAGAGCCAAAGTGCCCCATCCTTCTGCTCTCGAAGTTTACTCTGGGATATTCAGCCCGTATCCTCACCCCTGTTTAACTATATACATATATAGTTATACAGGGGTATAACTATATATGTATATATGTATATATATTTAGTATACTATGTATATATATATATATAGTTATATATATAAATATATATATATATATAAATATATATATATATATATAGTTATAACTATATATAAATATATATATATATATATAAATATATATATATATATTTATATATATATATATAGTTATATATAACTATATATAAATATATATTTATATATATATAGTTATATATTTACTATACCTATTTAAAGCATGTATATATATATATTATATATATATAGTAGTTCTTATGTGACACATGCTTTAAATAGGTGGACAAAATAACATGAACAACTTGCAATGTAATTAAAACTAAACAAAATGGCAAAGTAGGAACAACGCCTAACACTACTGACAAAAACCGAACGTATTGTGTTACTGTGTTTGTACATTATTATGCGTATTGGATGCATGTGGCAGTTTGAAAAAACAACAACAACAACCTGAAAGTACTCAGGATGTTTGGCTTGTTGTTGGATTACCTGGAAAAGGTCCAATCAGACATGTGTATCCTTGTAGCTTCATATGCAGGAGCTCAAAAGAATATGTGTATATTCGTAATACAGATGCTTGTGTGAGGAAGTTGAACAGGGTGCTTCTGAAGTGATAACAACAATAAAGCGGAAGTGAGATTATACGATCCACTGTTAATCAGAGGATGCCAAAAAAAGGGTCAGAGTCAGATTCTTTTTAAAATTTAGTTCCAATCTGCTGCTCTTCTTCCTTGCAGTCTTTGGGTGAGCTCTACATTGGTTTACGTTAGTCAATGCTCCGGGCATGCGCACTGTTGTCCCGTTTGAAAAGTGGTTGGTGTTTTTAGATTTGTCTTATCTTTTTTTGTTTTTTAACCGCAGGTGGATTGTGTAGGTCGTAGGTCGTCTCTCATTGTGTCGTTATTTTCCTTCTCCACACAAGTGCGCGCGCGCACATGGTCTCGTGTATGCGCTACATTCCGTTTTTTTTTTTTTTGCTTTTTAAAGCTCATCATGTCGGTTTGACATGATCGGTTAACGGGCCCGACTGATCGGTCGGACCGGCCTCCTGCTCTCCGCCCCGCCCCGCACTGACCCAGAGTCGGTCAGTGTGGAGACGAGAGCCGCAGAGCTCTGTCCTGGACTGGTCGGATTAAAGTAACCTGTGCCAGGTTGTATTCTCTCTACGCCACCTCTCCTGCTTCCATTTGACATTCATAGAGACACGCGCGTGCTCGCGGACTTATGTCGTCATATTTCTGTTAAAAAATGCCCCTCTGTTGTGGCGTCGCTCCTCTGTAGCACCGAGCTGTAAACATAACAATAAGGCTGACCCATCTTATTGTCATCAGCTGCACATATCATCAATAAAAGGGAGTCCGGCCGTCCATCATTGGCACAAGCGGAAGAGCAGGCGACATTAGTTCTAATTAGAGCGGAGGCCTCATCACTCAGCCAGAAGCGCGCGGGGTTGGGGGGCTGGGGGGGTGGGGGGGTACTCAGCCCTGCTTCACACCTGCAGTCGGGGCCAGTCGGGATGCGTCTCACGCGGATCCCACAGCGGCTTCTGGTGGTGTTTCACTCTGTAGGAGCAGAAGATGGAAATCAACTGCCCTCCGTGTGTGCTTTTGCATAATATATAACCGCCTAAATTCTTTTGTGTGTTTGTATCTGGAAAACGGTGGTCTTTTTTTAAAATCATGTTTTAAAAACGAACACTTCAAAGTTTGGATGAAATAAATGCTTTTGTCCACTTTCCAAGTCCAGCTGTGGCTCATAAAGATGTCACGCCTTGGAAGCGTTGCGTAAATACATTTAATTTACTTCAATTAAAAAATAATTCAAAATATTCCACGCCATGCGTGCGCAACTGTTCCTTGTGTTATTGGCTGCCGAGCTGCTGTTTTATTCATCTGCTCGCCCTGCAATAATAATGATAATAATAATATTTTACCTGTCATGGAACCGCAATCATCTTGATGTAAAGCCGCGGAGGGTTCGGCCCTACAACACGGGGTTTGTTCTGTTTCTATCTGCACTCGTCCCGCTACAACAACATTGAATCCATCATGTACCGCCGGGGTCGGCTCTGAAGCTGCGTTCCAAAAAGCTTCTTGACTTATTTTTGGGTGGGACAGGGGTGTGGGGGGGGTGGGGGAAGCTCCCTGGAAAGATTTTTTTTTTTTTTAATATTCATATTTTATATATTTCTTAAGCGAGGCTGGATGTGAAGGGGCTCTGTTTCCCCTCCTCTAATCCCGCCGGATAGATCTAGTTTGATCCATGTGTCTGAGCGCGTGACCGTGTGCGCCCGCGTGCATGAGGGAGAAGAAGGGAGGCCTCCACCCTGGCATTGGCATTTTTTCACGAATACTAAACACACCACACACACACACACACACACACACACACACACACACACACACACACACACACACACACACATACACACACACACACACTCAGCCACCTTATTACAGCATCTGAGCATGCTATCCATCAGAGCAGGGAGCTGGTTAAGGGCTGGATGGAGCCCAGCAGCCTCCAGTCTGAATTATTAGACTTTCCACCAGTAACACTGTGTGCGTCCCAGTCTGGCTCGCTGGTATAATGAAGGCTGGTCTGTAATGGATTCTAGTGTTCAAACAGGCAGCACTCAATTAGAGAAAGTTTCTCCCTGCCAGCGGCCTTTCTTGTGGTTTATCTCTCTGTTTTCCTGTTGGTGTGCAGTGCGGCGGTGCGGCAGGTAGTGGGAGCTGCGCCCACCGGCGAGCCTATTGTTCACATGGCAGCCATTTTAAACACTACGGGTGCAAGTTGGAGTTGTCAATGCGAGCCGAAACACATTCGTACTTTAGCTTTACTGACAGACTGAATGGTTACTGATTTAGCGAGAAGAGGGGAAACGCTTGGGCTTTAAAAAGGCGCGTTGGTTAGCGCGGCCTCGGGCCTCCCTCTCCCGTGCAAATGGGATTTGCCACTTTCAAGGGAATCAACACATTATGCTTGTCAGTCTGATTTGTGTCGGGATGGGTCACTTTGTGCTGTAATGGGAGAAGAGCACCGGCTCTTTTGGTACGACAAGTTTTGTCACAACTTCAAATGTGTATCTGCAGTGTAACTTAACTTTTGTGGCTATTTGGTTCACGGTTTAAAGAATAGTTTTACATTTTAGATGAGAAGATGGATGTCTCTACAATAAATATGAAGCCAGTACACCAGTAGCGTCCTGTTAGCTTAGCTTAGCACGAGGACTGGAAACAGGAAACAGCTCACAAAAAAAGTCAAACTATTCCTCTAGAGGAGGCTAAAAGAAGGGGTTCTATTGAGGCTTCGGTCTTGTCTTTGCTTTGATAAAGTGTGCAGAGTAAAACATGTCATAGTCTACAAATCTTCCCTTTCACGCAAATACGTGCAAAGTAACCGTGATGTGGCTAACATCTGTGTACCGAATGCACGGCAATTTTAATTCAGATTGAGAACAGACACGTAGAACAATGCAGAACAAATAAAACCATAACTTTTGGTGTTCTGAAAATATGGGATTTCATCATTGTTTTCCTGGTCCTGTATGTTGGCACAGCATGCATTATGAACTCCAATAAGTGGCCAGCCAATGTGGTACTCAACAGGGGCCAAATTCCTCTGAGAGCTTTGACTTTACATCACGGCAGAATTCTTGGAAGTCCTCGCTGTTATTGATGCTGAGGAATGTGGGACAGGCAGTTGGAGTTATAGAAGCTCTAAAGCCACTTAGCTTGGTACCTCTTGTGTGTTGCCATAAAAGGGAAACACTCAAACAGAAAATAAGAAATGTAACGGTAACGGTAACTTGTCCATTTTGAGGACGCTGTGAAGGCTGAATTCTTAGATCCCCAACTTGTTTACCCGGCCCCTCTGACTCCGGCTCTACCTGGGCCACTGTTTGGGGATCTAAGGAGTGATTAGTGTCTGCGTCCTGGCACAAAGCTGCAGGACACATTTCCCTCCCCGGGTATTCCAAACGTCCGCCGTGTGGAGGCTGAATCCGATCCCCTCAAAACATCTCATCCAGTCAAAGCCGGCATCCAGCTACAGATTCCCTTTGTGTTACTGGTGCTGGGCGCCCATCCAGAATAAACTACAAGATTACACTTCAGTCTTTGTGCTGCTGCTGCTGCCGGGCAGTGCGAGGAAAGTTATTACCCCCGAAGTTTATTAAGTTATAACGCCGGGTGAACAACCCCATTAATTGGCGTGTTGCTGTTGGTTGGCTGGGCGAGATGGGGGTGTAAGGGTTGGGGTTGGGTGGGGAGGGGGGATAAAATACGACTTGTGGAAATGTAATAACGTGCCTTTGGGATATATGAGAGGTCAATTTCTGGAACTATTAGGGTGAAATTGCTAAGGGAGGGAGAAAGAGAGGGAGACGGGACGTGATATTAGTCTTCTAGCCGATTCGGTCACTGTTTCCACGCGAGCAGCATTCATCATGGTGGACACACACACACACACACACACACACACACACACACACACACACGCGCACACACACACACACGCACACACACACACACACACACACACACACGCACACACACACGCTGGCCTACAATTGAACACATCGTGCCGCGGGGGCCACAGCTTTACGGGATTATCAATCTTTTCATCCATGTGCTCGTCCAAGTGACATCCAAGCCAACACATTGCTTCTGGAAGGGTCCTTTGAGAGGAACCTTCTAGTTAGGATGGTACCAGCTATCCACAAATACCCCCTCAAATAACCCCCCCACCCCACATAACCCCCCACCCGTATTCCTTTTTTCTATCCGTCAACATCCTCACTGTCCCACAGCTTGGAATGAAAAAGAAAGACTATACCGTCCACTGGCACCCCAACTCGCCACCCTTCCTCCACCCCCACCACCACTTTGTCATCCTGGGTGACAGCCACGGTCGCGGCGCAGCTCTGAGGGTAATGAATGGTCCTGGAGGTGATTATACACCCGGGGAATGCAAAGCACCCACTTTACAGTGTGACAAAAGCCCCGCACACCCACCACCCGACCCCTCCACCCTCCTCTCACCTCTTTTACCAGGCATTATTTTGCCTTGAGATGAAATCGATCCTCTACATGCTGGCCGTGTTGGAGGGGATTGATTCCAGAGGGTATTAAGGACATATTTACTGATGATGGCCGCTAACTAACTTGGCTGATGGGAATATATATCCTGTCAGACCCACATAGGGACAGAGGCTGGGTCATGGTGTGTATATCACTGGCAGCCATCTTGGCTTTTCTGAACCCAAAGTCCTGCAAAAAATACTTGACGAAAAGTCAAGAACCCTGTTGGTCCATACATTTATACAATATTGTAATGTTAGCTAGCACAACATGTCAGTTTGCATGACACTTTAGGAAAAGGTATTTAGTTGTTTTTTGAGCATTTCCTGTGAATGTCCAGCAAGACAAGCGATCAGTACGTCTGTGCAACCTCAGTGTTTAGGCAACAAAAGTATGTTGTTAGGTTTAGGAACAGATTGTAGTTTGGGTTCAAATGAGTACGGAGGAGGCGTTACGTAAGTACGGAAATTATGTAACAAATAGGTCAACGTTTGGGTTAACATTTGGTTTGCAATAAGTCAACAGTCCTCCAGTTGTTCGTATGATGTCTTACAAAATGTTACGCCTCATTCTTCGTGCGTTTCCCGTGAAAGTCAGATACATGTGTGAATTGTCGTTCATTACATGAATGTGGCCTTTTCAAAATAACTTCCGTCTTCACAGAAAACTACTAAGTTAGGTTTAGGCAACAAAAACTACTTGGCAAAAGTGTCGTTACTGAAGTACACAAGTTACTGGACAAATACATCAACGTTGACTTCTGGTTCCACACGAGGAAGGAACAGCAGTCTTCTGGCTGAACGATGGCTGCTTGTTGGACCCATCCACCGGTCTACTTCCTTCTTTATGACTATGTGGATAACATAGAAAATCTTTTGGTGGGATAGCTACGAATTAGGGCGCATTATTCCATATAAGCCCAGACTGGACAAATAAGTCCATCGACAGAAGAGGCGATACCTGAGTCTAAGACAAATAAGTCAACGTTGATTTCTGGTTCCACATGAGATACGAACGGCGGTCTCAGGGAGCTAAAGTTTGGGGGTTTTAGCTCCACACCCGTCCACCCTGACCTCTTCCCTACGGACTCTTCATGTTGTCCTGTTTCAAGATTAGGTGGATTTCATACAAATTGATCACATCTGTTATATACAAATTGATTTGCATTACTTTTCGTATCACAGCCTGCTTTATTTCTACGATAAATACACAGAAGTCGAGCGAGATATGAGATCCTGTTGGTTTAAATCTGGTGAGCAGATAGCTCATTGATCAGTTGATTAGATTTTGGTGATGAATCAGATCTGGGATGCCCACAATTAACAAGTTGCTTTTGCTGTAGTTATGATATGTTCACAAGCTCAATCCAACCTGGAAGAGAGATGATAGACATGAAGTGGTCAGAAAGCTGTTGCTTTGAAGAAGAACTTTGACATCTTAAGAATGTATGATATAATTTAGGACATAGAGTCAGATTTTCCATCCCCAACTTTGCCTCGCTGTATTGATTCAAAGTGTCACATTTTGTGTGTGTCTTGGCCATGAGGAAATGATGAAGGCCCCAGCAGAACAAGGAAAGGGAAAGGAAATGTGAATTATAATTAAAAGACTAAAAGACCCCACGAAATGCAATCTGTTGGTTTTGTAAACATGGACACAAAATTGTCCCTTGCCTGAAAAATAAGTCTTCAGAGCAACACAAAAAAAAAAGACAATTTGCATCCCTGTACACAAAAAGCAAGAGATAGCATTCTGTGACTATTTCACCAACTGCCACGAGACTGTGTTGACGTCTAGTCAAAAGTATGACAAAACTGTGATAGGTCACATTTACGAACTAAATTATGACGAATAAATACATTTCTTACGTTTTGAGTACAAACTAAAAAGTTTAGGATTAATACTTTCCACTCGTTTTATCAACAATATGACTAAGTTTCACTTAATTTAGACCTAAAATGGGAATTTCTTAAAGTCAAATTGTGTACTTAGTTTCCTGTAATTTTGCTCAATAAGCATTTTGTTTTGAATCACTCCTAACTTTTCATTCCATTTTCCTTTCCCGGGTGTGTATGCTGCGTGTGTCAACCATTTAAATGTGGAGGTATCTGATCAAACACGAAGCCACACTAAAGCAGCTCTTTGTTCACATCTGGGAGTTAAAAGAATCATTGTTACGAATGTCATATGCAGTTTTGTGAATTGCCTTGGCGTCGTAGCAAAGTTCTGTCACGGGATGATAAATATCACCAGTGAAATTGACAGGCGAAGCCTCCACCCAACATAAGTTAGGAAAACGACCGGCTCCTCGGGGAGGGACACGCAAGATTTTAAATCTCCTCACTTGGCGTCAAAAGGCGTCGAAGCTCTGGCTTTTCCTCATGACTTGTGAGTGATAAGATCATCCCTGCTGCCATCTGAGGCCAAAGGACTGAGGCTGCATTTTACATAGGGACAGAAAATCTCCTTTATAACCCCTTGCCCTGCGGACCGGGGCTGCTCCGGGGCTGAAAGGATAAATCTCTCGTTTTTTGTTTTTTTTTCAGTTTGACAGCAACAATGAGAAGCTTTTAAGGACCTGACGTTGCCCCCACTGATTTAGATGGAAGCTTAGATTCCCAAATTCAGCCTGATGGCCAGACGGCATGTGAGCCGTGTTTCATTCCGTGTGACTTACACCACCTCTGGAAAGGCTTTCGTGTAACAAAAACAAACCTAAACTAAGTTTTTTCACCAACAAATCCAGAGCGGAATCCCCTCTCCGAGACACATTTTGGGTTGCGCACCAGACTTGGAATTGAACAGCCGTACTGAGATGATAAAATGATGAAAATGCAATGAAGAAAGTCAATGTGGCCTTGCTTTTGTCTTAGCTACTCAGATTAAAACTTAAGAAATAGATCCTGGAAGGCAAAAGCTTTAAGCTCTACCTGTCCGCATTGAGCTTCTCTTCTTGCTCTTTTCAAACTCTAAAGTGGAAAACTATGGCTTGGCTACAGCTCGGCTGCTGTGATTGATTGGAGGAGAAGAGCCTTGGCCTAACCACAGGGAATGATTGCTGGCGGTTAAAGGTTTTATTTAGAAAATGTAAAAGTGGAAATGAATCAGAACCAGCCCTCAAAATATTCGTAGATGTGGTTTGATAGTTGCTTCAAAACATAAAAACATATTATTAGCAGGTCAAAAAGAAGAAGAAAACAGTGTTATAAAGGGAGGGAGGGCTTCTCTTTTGTCACAGCGGAGTTGCCATGAGACTGTCTCCAAGCTGCCTCATGGCTGAGATGCCTGGGTGCTTTGCAGAAGGGAAGAGCAGATAGCTTTCAGCCCGAAACCAGACTCATGCGTCTCAAACAAGAAGAGGTCTCTGCTAATTACATCGGTCTGAAAGCCATAAAGAGGGGTGGGGCGGTGGAGGAGGGGGGAGGGGGTGCGGTGGAGGAGGAATCAGGGTGGCCTGGCAAACAAGAAAGAAAAAGAGACAGAGTTGGGGGAGAAAAAAAAATCTAAGCAATAATTCATAACTTTCTTTCAAAAGTCCAATTTAGGAGCCAGGTTTGTGCATTGCAACATTTTTATTCCCATCTCAAACTATCTCAGTGGCCAGATCACACGTGGCTGAAAGGCAACAATCCTTTATTTGTGTCACCTTTAACTCTGCTGGTTTGGACAATGTTGCAAAGACTAATACAATCTGCTTTTTAATGGTTTATGTATGTAGTTCGTTATGAGAAAGAAAAGAAGAAGGCTTGTGCGTGTCCTAACGGGTTCAGTGCGGTCTATTGTGTGAAAACCAGACCGAATGTTTGCGAGCTTAATGAAAGGCGAAGCACACAGGAAATATTTCCCTCTAATCCCACCAGGGGCCATAACTCTTGCCGCCGTTTAATAATTTAGGAGCAATCGGGAGTGACGCATGTGACAGTGTGCTACAATATGAACATCATTCTCACGCAAGAAAACAAAAAACAGTTTTCGGTCTGTAAAACATCTTCCCTGGTGTGTTTTTCTTTGTTTGTTGTCATCACGCGGGGGAAATTCACTTCCCGATTTTTTTTTCTTTTTTTTCTTGTTGTTACAAAATGTTATAGAGCCGGACACGCACACATCCTCCTGTAATCATTGATCTAAACCTCCGTGATTATAGAG
Organism: Ophiodon elongatus; assembly: GCA_016806645.1. Lineage (NCBI taxonomy): Eukaryota > Metazoa > Chordata > Actinopteri > Perciformes > Hexagrammidae > Ophiodon > Ophiodon elongatus. Next base: position 350,255 of record JACSYO010001460.1, read on the forward strand.
CGTCTTATATCCATCCGCTGAAGGTCACCTTCACACAGGAGCCTTCAGAAACAAGTCACACATCTCCCTCGCATGTAATTAACTGCGACAGGGAACAAAGCAGCGAGCTCATTGGCGGATTTAAAATCGGTAATTGCTTCTTTAATGCTTTTGCTTAAACTGTGAATGAAATTGGCGCAGTTGTGAAAGGTTCTAAAGCTGTTTCCGTTAAGATGCGCGCGTGTATTCAAGTAAAACAAAAATAAAGATAAAATGAAAATAGTGATAATAATGAATCAATAATACATCAATAAAATATTGTTGTTTTAAAACTTGCTCCACATTATAAAATAATATGCATATTATATTTTTATAGTGTTTTGTTTTGTTATTTCCTCCTCGCGCATGGAAGCTGAACATTGGATGCAGCGGGCCGTCTGTCTTCCACGTGGTGTAAAATAAAACAGATGTGGGTCTAATTGTGTCAAATCTGGCCCCTGTTGACACCATAAACCTAGTTTACGCACCGGAGCGACAATTGCAGCTTCATGTGTTTTCGAGCAGAGCTTTTACGCACAAGGTTCTGCGACTTTTACGCACGGAGCGATGTTGTTGTTGCGTTGCTTTAATGTTCTAAACGCTTCCAAAGACAAGTCTGGAGACAGTCCCACTAATCGCCTTCCCTTTCTTCCTCTTCTCTTCCCCCAGACGACCCGTCGGCCAACTGGCTGCACGCGCGCTCCTCCAGGAAGAAGAGATGCCCTTACACCAAATACCAGACGCTCGAGCTGGAGAAGGAGTTCCTGTTCAACATGTACCTCACGCGGGATCGGCGGCATGAGGTGGCGCGCGCGCTCAACCTGACGGAGCGGCAGGTGAAGATCTGGTTCCAGAACCGGAGGATGAAGATGAAGAAACAGAGCAAGGACCACCCCAAGGACTAGACAGCGGGAAACCTCTCTCTCTCTTGCGCGCGCACATTCAGACGCACACGCACGCTCACCCCATGTATCCAACATGAAGTATTTCTTATGTCTAGAACACAGAATGGCCTTTCCCAGTAACTGTAAACACACACACACACACACACACACACACACACACACACACACACACACACACACACACACACACAAACACACACCTGCTATTTCCAATTTGTCTCAACCTTCAGGCGCCACCACGTGAGCTTCATCCCCATCACACTGATCGATGACGTCGTTGATCGCCAGCAGACGCTGCAACGTTATCACTGAAGTCTTAAGAACTCTACGTCTGGTGTGAGAAGGAGGCAGCGTTTGGAACTTTGGAGGATGATGCGTAAAGTAAACAAACTCACTGACCAACAGCGATTCCTCGCGGACCTCCTCTCCTCTCCGTGGGTCGGACTCCACACAGCTGCGGATTGGACAGTTTGCTCGATGAACTGACAGCTGTTTGTTTGTTCTCCATCGTTGTATTCGCTTTTATTTGGGGCTTTGATGTTTTGCCACGTTATGAAAAGGAAGGAAGCGGCCTGGCGATTCTACAAAAGATGGGAATGGGGGGGGGAGGGAGGAGGTGGGAGGGGTGGTGGGGTGAGGGGGAGGGGTGGGGGGCAAGACTTAGGTTTTTTGGGGGTTTTTTCTCAAGCACTACTCTTCCTTGTATTAGTTATTTATTGTCCCGTCGCTGACACCGGAGGCGCGCGTAAGGTGCTGAAACCGGGATTTCACATGGCCATTAATAAGCACGAGCCTGCGCGCACACACACACACAAACGCGCGCGCACGCGCACGCACACACACATTGGTTCTCCCATTCTCTTGCTTCCCTCATTGTGGGCAGAATTTGATTAGAGAAGCGCCCGATGGTCGGCGTTGATACAGGCGGCGAGTCGCCGTTTGTTTCCCGGTTGTCGGCACTAAGTAATGAGCAGACACCGAAAGGGGGGAGCAGGGGGGAGACTGGGTGGGAAGTGGGAATGATGGGGTGCCGGGAGGGTGTTAACTCGACTCAGCAACCGGGCATTCCGATTAGGCTGCTGTCGATACGGTGGATCCGAGCCCTTCAGCTTGCTCGCCAGATGCTTTATGCGCTGCGGCGGCGGCGGCTCCTCCGAGGCCTTTATCGGCTATCGATAGTGGCCCCCTCCGCTTCACATGAGCCCGGAGTCCATGTAAGAGGAGACACAGCACAAATCGCCATTTTTCTGTTGTTGTAATCAAATGCATCCTTATCTAAATTAAGCCTCAAGCATCAGGACTCGGCTTGGACGATGAATGCCTCCACATTGCTTTGGTGTCTTCCTCTCCCATTCCTCGCGCCACACATTCTCCAACAGCATTAAAGACACAAGCTAGAACGCTTCTTGATTGGACTGGCCAGTAAAACTCAGCCATGCCTCCTAGTTTACAAGCTATTTAGAGTGAAAAACAAAGATGTTAATTTCAGATCCTATTATGCGCGCAAATGTTTGCATGAATCTTTTTAAATCTCCAATCTTCTCAGTCAACATCCTCCAATCTTAATCCAACGTGCTTCTTGCGGAAGTGATCAGCTCTATTTTTATACATACAGTATATTGTGTATTATCTGCTATGCAAGGCGGGTTTCTCTCTCATTACAGGAAATAGACGGATACCGAACGCAACCTGGGACTGGAGACGGAGCCCAGGTTGCGCTCACGTGTATACTGACAATTTTGAAATTCCCTTTTCAGTTTTTTATTATTATTTTTATTATTATTATCCTGACAATTTCATTCCTAGAGGTTCTATAACACGTTCGTGAAAACAGACACAACTGGACACTTCGGATTTCTTCCCGCGTGAAATGCTTTAGCAATAGGGTCTCGTTTTAATAGCTCGGGGTATTATTATCTGGTAAGACTTCAGTTTATGCGGAATGTTTATTGATCTGGAAGTTAAAATATGAAGAGGCCATGTCGGAGGGCCGGCCCGCCACTGTGGCGTTATTTGAAGTGTCGGCGTAGTTAAATAGCGTCCGATGGCAGTTTTATGGACGGATCATAAACAACACATTGGCTTTACAACGTTGTGTGTCCGCGCATTTGTGTGTGTGTGTGTGTGTGTGTGTGCGTGTGTGTGTGTGTGTGTGTGTGTGTGTGTGTGTGTGTTGCAGACCAAAAAAGGCTGCTTGTGCACCGCCGTTGTAAAAAAAATAAAAATAAAAAAGACACATAACTATAGTTTACGCACACTTGCGCAGATACTTCCTCCAGTTTAGTCAATGATATTTTCATTTGTAGTTTACACGCGGACCCCAACGGGTCTACAAGCAGCCTCTCTTTTTCTTTGCAAAGTCTTAAATACAGAAGTATCAAATCCTCTATTTACGAGTAAAAATGTTTACATGGTTTGCGCATGCTTCGAGGCATTCGAAGACGTTGTTTCGTCGTCTAGCTCTTTATGTGTTTAATCTGTCGGAGGGGGATGCTTGCTGGGGAAATTAAAACATGACTAAATAAGAAGTTTTCTTGATAGGACATATTTCTAATTTATTGTACATAAAGTGAGTAACATCGTCTTTCTTATTGGAATGAGTTAAATATGCTGAATATTATTGTTTTGTCTTATGGGACTTGGCATCTTACTGTAATATAGATGATTTCTCTCTGTCGTGTTCTTTACCTTCTGTTCTCCATGTCGTTGTGCCGACTGTTATCAGTCCGATGAGCTCTTTGTGTCTACGGTTTGTTTACTGACAGTGTTTGGGGCCGAGAGGACCAGAAGGTTTTATTAGAATGAAGCAAAGCATCTTTATAAATTATACTTTTTTTTTTAAATATTATTTTCTGTTATTTCCCGACCTTATTATGACTTTATCCCACTTCCTGTCGCAGTATTCTCCTGACTGGAGGAACAAAGTTTCTGGAGTTCTCTGCTGATAAATGTGGACAGAGCTCCACAAGTCATTTTACCTTCTCCTTTTTTCCCCTTTTTTTTAAATAAGGCAAATCAGAGCCATGTGGCCACAGTAAAGACATTATTAACGAGCCGGACTAACTCCAGTCACTCTGATCCTCTCCTCCCTGTGAAATGTTCCAGTCCCCTCTTGTATGTTCTCCTCTCTTCTCTCTGTGTTGTTGTCTCTTTTTTCTCTGTGTGTGTGTGTGTGTGTGTGCTGATGGCACTGTTGATGCTGGATTCCTTATTAAAGAAGATACTTTACAGTACGACCATGCTTCTTGTCTCTATTTCTAATTAAATCGGAGGCTAGGGGGGCGGGGGGGTAATTCGTGATTTACAACCAAATTAGCTCATTTGCATACATTTCCGTTATCTCTTCTTCTGCTGCGGTGGGAAAAGTTGGGAGCTTTCTGTTTCTTCTTCTCGTCCTTCTCCAGATTGACTGGTTTCTGTGCGTGGAGGGGGAGAAGGAGACAGACGCGAGAGGGGGGTGGGTGGCGGGCGGGGGGAGGATGAGCCAGCATGTGTTTAAAATATGTGTCTCCTCAGTTGTACACTGCAGCTTAAAGGAGAGGGGCGTCTGTTTGGCTGCAACACCAAAAGACCGTCATAAACCCATAAACACCCCCCCCCCCCTCCTCCTCCTCCCCCCTCACCCACACACACGCAGATGATGAGTGCATTCATTAGGAGCGTCGTCATCCGTCCATTAGGAGCTCGTGAAGCCGCTGCGGTTCCTGTGTTTGTCTCTGCGCCCAAATGACTGACCCAGACACGGAGTCTATGGAGGAGAGTTGCGGGGATCTCTGTTTCCTCTCGTGCCTCTCACGTGATGGAGAAACAGTTGAAACGAGGTCCGGATTGTTGAAGTAGTGCAAGTAGTAAAAGTTGCATCATGTGTTATTGTTCAGTGCAGAAGAAAACTGTAACATCAAGCAACCAGAAGCAGAGGGACCTGCAGCGACCCTTTCAGCTGTGGCATTGTTGGCACTTGTACCAAAGCACCTATAGTACATACTCTGCAAAATATACTACCACACTTGGGGTAATTGTCAAAGTTTTATTAGTACTCTTACTGCAGATCATCATGGGTCCAAATCCCCCCCCAGTGCAACTTCACCTTTCTTAAAGGATTTTCCCCATAGCAAACCAAAAATTCAACCAAGCTCAGATAATCATGGCCTGTTTTAACTGTCAAAATATATTTTCTACAAGCTCTATCTCTATTTGTCTACATTAAAAATGGTCCCCCTAAAACACACTGACATTTGTTTTAGCTATTGAGTCTAGAAATGATCAGAATCACCATGCAACACTCCCAAGTGTCATTTCCAGCAACCCCACAGAGGACATGACCCCAGAGTCCTCAGCTCCAGCCCTGTCGTTGCAGGAGGAGTAGAAATAGTACTAGGAGTGTTCACTGTCATGCACATAGGACAGTCTCTACTTTTGTAATATGAGTGTAGCGATGCAGCTGTTAAAATCCAGCTAGCCATATTAGACACAGGAGTATTAATAGTCCTAACACTGGCGTTGGCAGCAGGAGTATTAGCAGTCGTGACACTGGCATTGGGAGCAGTAGTATTAGTATTCGTAACACTGGCGTTGGCAGCAGGACGACTATTAGTATTCGTAACACTGGCGCTGGCAGCAGGAGTATTAGTATTCGTAACACTGGCATTGGCAGCAGGAGTATTAGTATTCGTAACACTGGCATTGGCAGCAGCAGTATTAGCAGTCGTAACACTGGCAGCAGGAGTATTAGTATTCATAACACTGTAGTTGGCAGAAGGAGTATTAGTATTCGTAACACTGGCATTGGCAGCAGGAGTATTAGTATTCGTAACACTAGCGTTGGCAGCAGGAGTATTAGTATTCGTAACACTGGCGTTGGCAACAGGAGTATTAGTATTCGTAACACTGGCGTTGGCAGCAGGAGTATTAGTATTCGTAACACTGGCGTTGGCAGCAGGAGTATTAGTAGTCGTAACACTGGCAGTAGAAGTATTAGTATTTGTAACACTGGCGTTGGCAGCAGGAGTATTAGTAGTCGTAACACTGGCAGCAGGAGTATTAGTATTCGTAACACTGGCGTTGGGAGCAGGAGTATTAGTAGTCGTAACACTGGCAGCAGGAGTATTAGTATTCGTTACACTGGCGTTGGCAGCAGGAGTATTAGTATTCGTAACACTGGCGTTGGCAGCAGGAGTATTAGCAGTCGTGACACTGGCATTGGGAGCAGGAGTATTAGTATTCGTAACACTGGCGTTGGCAGCAGGATTATTAGTATTCGTAACACTGGCATTGGCAGCAGGAGTATTTGTAGTCGTAACACTGGCAGCAGGAGTATTAGTAGTTGTAACACTGGCGTTGGCAGCAGGAGTATTAGTTTATCGTAACACTGGCGTTGGCAGCAGGATTATTAGTAGTCGTAACACTGGCAGCAGGAGTATTTTTAGTCGTAACACTGGCGTTGGCAGGAGTATTAGTATTCGTAACACTGGCGTTGGCAGCAGGAGTATTAGTAGTCGTACTGGCGTTGGCAGCAGGAGTATTAGTATTCATAACACTGGCGTTGGCAGAAGGCGCATTAGTAGTCGTACTGGCGTTGGCAGCAGGAGTATTAGTAGTCGTACTGGCGTTGGCAGCAGGAGTATTAGTAGTCGTACTGGCGTTGGCAGCAGGAGTATTAGTAGTCGTACTGGCGTTGGCAGCAGGAGTATTAGTAGTCGTACTGGCGCTGGCAACAGGAGTATTAGTATTCATAACACTGGCGTTGGCAGAAGGCGCATTAGTAGTCGTACTGGCGTTGGCAGCAGGAGTATTAGTAGTCGTACTGGCGTTGGCAGCAGGAGTATTAGTAGTCGTACTGGCGTTGGCAGCAGGAGTATTAGTAGTCGTACTGGCGTTGGCAGCAGGAGTATTAGTAGTCGTAACACTGGCGTTGGCAGCAGGAGTATTAGTAGTCGTACTGGCGCTGGCAACAGGAGTATTAGTAGTCGTAACACTGGTGTTGGCAGCAGGAGTATTAGTAGTCATACTGGCGTTGGCAGCAGGAGTATTAGTAGTCATACTGGCGTTGGCAGCAGGAGTATTAGTAGTCGTAACACTGGCGTTGGCAGCAGGAGTATTAGTAGTCGTAACACTGGCGTTGGCAGCAGGAGTATTAGTAGTCGTACTGGCGTTGGCAGCAGGAGTATTAGTAGTCATGATATTGTTGGGAACATTTGTCATGGTAACCATTCATCTTAAGCGTGTATTATCGCTATGTAAACACTTGTGAATGGCCTAACACAGTGTAACAAATGCTTATGCACGTGAATAAGTACTTAGTCTGTGTTAAAACCCTTTACATTCATTTAAACACACAAAGACAAATCATCACCCCAACTACGTCATATTTTGTTATCAAGCATTAGTATAGTTATGAATGCTTACAATGTGTAGTGTGTTAATACATATTCATTAACTGTTATGGCTGCTTCGTGGGAGGAAATGTAAGGGAGTACCCTAGCTGTTACACACACACACATAAAACAAATCTTTGTGTATTTGATCATGATTACATAAAATCGTGCAATGATAAGTTACACAACATGTATTTAATTCATCATAGAGCACTGTCAATGACAAATTATGTGGTAGCATTGAGGAACAAACTCTCAGAGGTAAAGTCTCAGCACAACCTCCCCGCTTCTCCCTGCACCGCTGGGCCCCGCAAAAGAGGCCTCGGGACCTCAGGCAGATTAAGGCTCGGGCCCCAACAAAGCCATCCCATAAACCATCTGCGGACTCGACGGCGGATGATTGTGGTGCTCCTCCGAGGTCCAGCGGGGTCGGAGCTTCATTAAATCCAGAAGCCCCTGCACTGCACTGGGCTGGGGGCCTCCCTCCAGTCTCAGTCCCGCTGTCCCAGGGAAGGACTGCAACTGCAAGCTGCTTCACACGACATGAATGTGTGTGTGCGTGTGTGTGTGCGTGCGTGTGTGCGTGTGTGTGTGTGTGTGTGTGTGTGTGTGTGTGAGAGAGAGAGAGAGGTGGGGGGTGCACAGTAAATCTAAAAGAATGCAGCGAGCAGCCTCGCACAACAACAACACATTCACATCAGGTTAAAACAAGGATGAGCTTCAGTTATGGAGGCGGAGGAACACCAGGGAGACATCACGGCCTCCTCTGAAGGGCAGAGCCACTGCTATTATGGGTAAGGCAGAGCGCGCTGATCAGAGCACTACTTATAGGGGGAAGGAAACACCCCGCTGTTGTCTTTTATATCAGTGTAAGTAGAAATCACATTGGTGTCAACTTATCAGACCTGCTCGTGCGTGAAAATAAGCCGAAGCACTTTTACAACCGCCTCACTGTGGAATCAGGCTGGAGTTAGCCCGGTTTTATAGTCCATATATTGCGAATCAACATATATCAGAAACAATAATCCAATGTTACTGTCTGTTACTGTCTGATCTGATCTGGGCCTCAGCAGAAACCTGGATCAGTCTGCTTCTAATAAAATCCCCGTAGAGTTGCGTCCCACTGGTCTGGAGTCAGCTGTTTTGCTGAAACAGTCACGCCACGCAGCGATATCTCCCCTCTTTTCTAGGCAACTCGTCAAAACCGCGAGGCAACGGAGGAATCCAGATTGGCTCATTGTGCGGTGATTTAGCTGCGCCGCTAAACAGGCGCAGGCCTCATCATTCCAGCGACATTTTCTGAAAAGCAAATGGGCCGCACAAGACAAACCACGTGCTGCTGCTGGCTAAATTCATATTTCAAACCCACGGCGAACGCGGCCAATCCAATATGTCTTCACTTTATCCTCTCGTATTAAAATAGAGTCTACAGATAATAACCGGATTGGACGGACGTGAGCGCGCAGCGGGGGCCCCACGAGCAGCTCTCCCCTCCGTCCCACACACTGAATGAGCTGTTTTACACCGCGCTGCTTCTATAATTCATCAAGCAGCATAGAATATCATTCATATTCATAAATTTCCTCAAAAGAGAGTTATGGTTCCTCTGATAGGAACGGCTGTGTGGATCACATCACGCCGGCCATTCTGGACCCATTAAGAGTTGGATGGCGAGCCAAGTGCTGCTGGCTGCTCCGCACATGTTACAGCTGCTTGTGACTGGGCAGGAATATGATGATAATAATAAGATCAAATATAGTGATAATAGCAGTATGGGCACATGTTACAGCTGCCTATGACTGAGTAGAAAACATGATAATAATACAATTAAATATTGTAATAATAACAGCATGTGCACATGCCATCGCTGCCCCTCACTGGGCAGAAATAAAAGACGGAGGGAAAAAGTCATTAGATATAGTTATACACATATTACAGCTGTCTTTAACTAGGAATAAGTATATATATATATATATATATAATATAGTAATACAAACAGTATATACACTTGCTACAGCTGCCTTGGCAGAAAATAATCATAATATTAATTATAAAAATATAAATAACCTTCCATTTAGATATATACATGCAGCTGCATTTGACTGGGTAGAAACATAATAATAATCCTAATATACAATATAGAAATAATCACAGTATGTGCACATGTTACAGCTGCTTGTGACTGGGCAGAATAATGATAATAATAAGATTACATATAGTAATGATACAAGTATGTGCACATGTCACAGCTGCATCTGATTGAGTAGAAAACTATTTAATAATAAAATTAAATATAGCAATAATAACAGCATGTGCATAATTAATAGCAATATGTATACAAATATTGTATAACAATATTAAGTCTAAATGCACATATTACATCGGCTTATGTGATAACATACTAAAGTATAATAATTATTTAAAAATGCAACTGCGTCTTACTCCTCAC
>JACSYO010001460.1:365000-377500 GCA_016806645.1 Ophiodon elongatus
GACGTAAACAAGCTCACACTGCCCCTCCGCTTTTATTGGAGCTTTACAGTTTGTTAAAGCGTTTACAGCCACTTTTCTCCCGAAGCCCATTACCCTCACAGGTCCTCCTCACGCGTTTATGGACACCATATTTATGAAAGTGGACGAAGATCACAAAGCACGCGTATTTTTTTATATTATTGTGTGTGTGTGTGTGTGTGTGTGTGTGTGTGTGTGTGTGTGTGTGTGTGTGTGTGTGTGAGAGAGAGAGAGAGCAGCAGTCGGATTGGAATGAGAGGACGAGAACGAGTCTGACAACACGGGGTTTTAAAACCTCAATTACATTTATAGGCCGGTACTTGTTAAAACCAATACCAATTAGGCAGCGCTGCTCTACAACCCCCCCCTCTCTCTCTCTCCCTATGTCCACGTGAGGCTCTCTCGCGCAAGGCTGCCTGTCATCTTTCGCTCCCGTGTGCAGCTATAGGCGCTCTCTTTTTTCGGGAGGGCTGGAGGGGGTGCGGGGGAGGGGGAGAAATAAGGAAGAGCAGTTAATGCAAGAGATGCTCTCAATGTAATGCTACCCCCCCCCCTCCTCCTCCTCTTCCTGCTCCTCCTCCCCCTCCTCCCCACCAGCAGCAGCATCATCATCCTCACCCATTCTCAATCTAACTTTAAAAGTGAAAAAAACAAACATTCCATCTCTTCTTCTTTTGGTTGGTTGGACTAGCATTTGGTGTGTGTGTGTGTGTGTGTGTGTGTGTGTGTGTGTGTGTGTGTGTGTGTGTGCACTTGATCAGATGCAAAGCGGCCAAATTCTCATTAACACGCACGCGCACGCGCACACTCCTCCTCCTTTTTTGCTTGATGCTGCACCCACTCTCCCCCTCCTCCTCCTCCTCCTCCTCCGCCTCCTCCTCCTCCTCCTCCTCTTCCTCCTCCTCCTATCCTCTCCTCCCTCGTTCCCTCACTCCCTTTGCATTATCGCAGGCTCGCGGAGCTCCTCGAGCCGACGCCGGGAGACCATCATCTAGTATTGCAAGGCGCGTGCGCGGACAAAAAAAGAGAAGAAAAAAAAAAAAGGAAAGGAAAGTGTAATAGACTTGATGTGTACGTGTGTGTGTGGGTGCGCGCGCTTGTGCACGTTCGTCTTCTTGCGTGGAAAAGCCAATGGGATGAAGAGCTGATAATAGATGCAAATTATCCCTGAAATCGACACACACATACACACACACACACACACACACAGACACACACACACACACACACACACACACATACCGGGGCCAGGAGCGGAGACAGAGAGAGCGCGCGCGAGCGAGAGAGAGGGAGAGAGAGAGAAAGAGAGAGAGAGAGAGAGAGCGAGAGAGAGAGAGCGAGAGAGAGAGAGAGGGAGAGGGAGAGAGAGAGAGAAAATATGAAACAACTCATTTGCAGAGGAGTAAATCACGGAATACCCGTTTGAGAGCGCGACAGGGCTCCCGCTTACAGCGCTAACACCGGAATTGTGATGCGCACGAGCCCTTCCTCCTCCTCCACTTCTCCCTCTTCTTATCCTTCCTCCTCTTCTTCCTCCTCTTCTGCTGCTGCTTCTTCTTCTTCTTCTTCTTCCTCGCCGGAGATTTTATGGAATCGGCGTGATTGTTGTGATTGTTGTCGCGCGCGTTGTGGCTGTTACCGCTCCGGCCGGCTGCCGTCGCCGCTCCGCACACCGCTCGTCCGTTGCGGCCGTGAAGGGAAACACCACAACAACGGTCCCCGACACCGGCGGCGGACCTGCCTCACACTCCCTCTCTCTCTCTCTCTCTCCCTCCCTCCCTCCCCTCCGTGTGTCTTCGCGTGTCGGTGTTTCTCTGCCGCGAACCCGCACGACAGAAGCAACAACAACAACAAAAAGAAAGAAAAGAGAAAAGAAAAGAGGGGAGAAGAGAGTTGAGAGCTCGCTTCCTGCAGTCCCACTCGGACTCCGCCGAGCCTCACACAAACTGAAACCACAACAAAACACCGACACAAAAGATGAGTTCATATTTCGTCAACTCGCTCTTCTCCAAATACAAAAGCGGGGACTCGCTACGCCCGAACTACTACGAGTGCGGGTTCGCGCAGGACCTGGCCGGCAGCCGGCCCACCGTGGTGTACGGCCCGGGCTCCGGCGCCACCTTCCAGCACGCCCCGCAGATCCAGGACTTCTACCACCACAGCGCCTCCACGCTGCCCAGCAACCCGTACCAGCAGAGCCCCTGCGCGGTCACATGCCACGGCGAGCCGGGCAACTTCTACGGATACGACGCCCTGCAGCGGCAGACGCTGTTCGGCGCGCAGGACGCGGACCTGGTCCAGTACAGCGACTGTAAACTGGGGAGCGCGCCGGGGCTCGCCGGCGAGGACGCGGAGGGCACCGAGCAGAGCCCCTCGCCGACGCAGCTCTTCCCCTGGATGAGGCCGCAAGGTGAGGAAACGGATAGTCTGGCTTTTACAATACTTGTATTTTTTTTTCCACCAACCCCCTTCTCGATTAAAGCCTATCGAGGCGGAAGGTGAGTGTCCTTGCTCGGCGCAAAGCCGCTGCTCCTCCAGGAGGGGAGGACGGAGAGTGCTCGACGCGCGGGGGAGTGGGAGGCGGTGGAGGAAAGTTGTGGAAAAGTGGGTTTAAAAGCAGCAATTTGAGCTGGGTAATCTTACTTCCTGCCCTCAAAGCGCGTTTATGGTTTTATTGGCAGCACCGAAACTTGTGAATGACTTTAGGGTGTAATTGCCCCGGCCATATACTGAGAGAATGGACGGGAAGAGCCCGGATAGGAAGCCCGGAGACAGAGGGGGAGAGAGAAGGCAGTCAGACAGAGGCGAGAGACGGGAGAGAGAGAGGGGAGAGGGGGGGGGGGACGTGCTAGTGAGACCCCCCCCCCCCCCCCCACCCCTCCCAACCCCACCACCTCCAAAAATTAGAAACCCCTGCTTGGAGCAGATGGGAAAGAGTTGTTGGAAGTAGTTATTTCAAGCCGCACACAGACATGCCGCTCTGACCCGGGTTAAACTTTTACTGCCCTTTTTTTTTCTTTTTTTTTCGCTTTTTACGACTTGCCTGTGGTCTCCGGGATTATTTGGCAACACGGTGGCCAGTTCCCCCACAGGGTTAAAGCGTAGGGGAGGGGGGGGGGGGGGGGGGGGCATGCATATAATAGAAGATACAGAGGGGGAATAGTCGGATGCATGCACCGTGTCTGATCCCGCTCACTCAAAATCATCCCACAAGTTTATTGTCCGTGTGGTTCAGATTGAAGCTGTCGTGCTTTTGTGTCCTGTGCGTGTGCGTGTGCGTGTGTGTGTGCGTGTGCGTGTGTGTGAACACTTAGTGGTCTTTGTGGCTGCGCGACCAGCCTGTGAATATGGATCAGGCCCCGATTGGCTCGACTCGATCCGATCATAAATCTTAAAGGAATGTGATTCATGAGAGAGAACAATAAATATATGTATTTGCATTACAGAGAAGCCGAGTTTATAATCGACGTCCTAAAAACCAACTCCACCGACAAGAGGGATTACGCAAGAGAGGTGGTAGAGAGACGTAGACTTGCAGGTAGAGAGAGAGAGAGAGAGAGAGAGAGAGAGAGAGAGAGAGAGAGAGAGAGAGAGAGAGAGCACGGATTGACATGTATAGTAGCCTATTTAGTTTGAGCCCATATTTCTTGGGCCGCGCTGTTCGTGTGTGTGTGTGTGTGTGTGTGTGTGTGTGTGTATGCGTGTGCGTGTGTGCGTGTGAGAGAGACTTTATTGCTTCTGTTCTCGGTTGTATTTTTTCAAAGTGGGACAGCAGACGGGTTATATAGCCTTTACAGGACTTTTGTGGCTTCATGATTATGATCGTAAAATAGAAAAAATAATAAATAATAATAATAATAATAATATTAAAAAAAAACCAGGTCTGTATTTTCACCTCGAGCTGCTTTCTCACACCATCCATATCAGACTCACACCTGCTACAAACAGCGGTAATAATAATAATGATAGCTAATTCACGTTTACGCACTACTTTTCCTCCTCAGTGTGTGTGTGTGTGTGTGTGTGTGTGTGTGTGTGTGTGTGTGTGTGTGTGTGTGTGTGTGTGTTTTGATCTGTGTTCCTGTTTGCCTGTAAATTGTCACAATCTACATCTTTTCAAGCCTCCGTTATATACCCCCCCCCCCCCCCCATCACTTGCGCGCCGCCGCTCCACTGTGCACGTAACGGCTTTTTTTTTTTTTTTTTTAAATCCTCGCCCCTCTTAAAGACTACCGGCCAGCGCTCAGGCGCGCGGGGTGTTGGGGGGTCTTGAAACGACTTTCTTGAGGGGTTCAGCCCTTTTTCTCTCGACCGACGATGACAGTGATTAGTCCCATGATTAATTGTTCCAGAACACTTGCGCTGAACGACTTGCCGGTGCGGGCAGCTCCGATCATTCAGGGTGGGGTGGATGGGGTGGATGGGGTGGATGGGGTGGATGGGGTGGGTGGGGTGGGTTAGGGGCAACAAAAAAAAAAAAGCCAGAACAGGAAACCAGGCGCGTCAAGTCCGAGAATGCTGCATACACGCACAGTTACAGCCCGGGCACAGTTTGATTAGATGACTCGGTTCTTAGGATTTATGAGTTGGTGGGTGTGTGTGTGTGTGTGGGGGGGGGGTAAGGCCGACGGGCCTCCCGCGGAAATCCCCCTTTAACGAGGGGGTTTGCGTTTCATAATTTGTTCCATAAAGAGGGATCTGGCCTCCTCCACACCTTTCATGCTGCATAGGAAAGAGGCTCCCACTCGACGGAGGCCCCCCCCCCCCCAACCCCACCCCTACCCCAAGCTGCAGCTTTAACAGCCTAAACTGAGCCGTTTTACGATTGTGACTGCGACTTAAAAAAAATAAAAATAAAAGCGACAACAGAATAAAATGTGATTAGGCGGCAGAGTGAGCGTAATGGCAGCAGCGTCCTTTGCCTCGGCATCTCTTAAGTCGAGTGGAAACCTCGTTTCTCCTTCCTCCAAAATGTCAACTGCCAACCGCCGCGCGTTTGTTTAGGGCTCATCTAATTGGCTCCGTAAAAGGTTTCATATATAACAGGTCTTAAAAACGTTGCGAGGCTTGTAACATTTTCCCAGACCGTCAGAGAGCAAATAAATTATACAAATTGTTGGATTTATCCCTCACACAGAAGCGGCTTTGCTCCGCCTATAGAAGTTTGGAGCGAAACGTTACATCGTCGTGTGCAGCGTGGGTCGGGGGTTGGGGCTTAAAACTCCCCGTGCATGTTGGCCCCGTCAGAAAAAAAAGAAGAAAAAAAAAAGATCTCCGCATCAAGGCGTCCGCGCTGTCATTTCATCCAGGAAAAGTGTTCCGCGTTTCCCTTTAATTCATGGCTGGTGACAGCGGCGAATGTGGCGCCGGCTTCCCTTTTTAGTCCCCACAGCACGAAATCACGGCGCCAGCCCTGTGACAGATAACACATACAAGACATTCACGTCACTTACAAGTCCGCGCATTTCCATAAAGACTCCCTTGTCTGCTTCCCGTGGCTGCTTTACCATAATGTGCACATAGACGGGCATTATATGTGGAAATGTGGAAGCGCGAGAGTCACAGCACTTCATTTTTATTTTTTTTAAGCATCCTGCTTAACTTTGTGGTATATATGAATATATATATATATATATATATATATATATATATATATATATATATATATATATATATATATATATAATGGATGGAGATATGTTTGACCCTGTACCCCGAAGCTCCATACAATGAGATCAGTGTAGATGGACTATATAAAACGTGCATGCGCTTCCATTGAAGTTATTACCTTCTTCCTTAATTTAATCCAGAAACGTTACTGTCCTGGAAGGAGTGTGTGTCCGTGTGTGTGTGTGTGTGTGTGTGTGCGTGTGTGTGTGTGTGTGTGTGTGTGTGTGTGTGTGTGTGTGTGCGTGTGTGTGTGTGTGTGTGTGTGTGTGTGCGTGTGTGTATGTTTTCTTCTTTAATTTACAGGACATATTTGAATTCTGCCAATTAGTTGCTCCCTTTTCATTGCTCTTCTTCGGCGGATGAACACTAATGCTAAACAATCTGATTATGTAACATCTGGATTTATCTGTAGATCAGTCATTTAGAAGCAGCAGATGCTTTTAAAAAATATATATATTTATTTTACTTTAAATCTTTATGTTCATGGTAGCATAATATATATATATATATATATATATATATATATATATATATATATATATATATATATATGTATGTATATATATATATATTTATATTTTTCCGTGGCGCATGCAGAGCTACTTTTTTATGGTGCCATAATCAAAGAGGAAAACAAACAGTTTAATGGACGTATAATCACTTATAGGCTGTACACACATGTCCCGTATGTGTAAACTGCTCACGGTTCATTGTGTATTTATTCTTAAATAACTTCTACACTTCTACATCTTTCTTAAAAACATGAAAAAAAATTCATTAAAAGAAAATCCATAAAAGTATTTATATTTTTCAGTGCCAAGTTGGAAAATGTTGCTATTTGTCATTTATAATTGTAGTATCACCCAGTTTGATGGAATACTGCGTGTAGGAAATATGTATGAAAAAAAAAAAAAAAGGTTGCAAGGGCATCCAGTCTGTCCTCCTTTGGTTCATAAAATACCGGTGATGATGATATTTAACAGGTTATTAATTGAAAAATCGTGCACCTTTTTCTCCCACGCTTGTCCGGCGTCGTGTGCAGAAAGCACGTTTGTCTGAACCTTGGTGCGTTCATTAAGTATTTATGGCTTTTATATTGCGTCTGTGCTCCGGCTCCTCTTCTTTTTGTTTTTTTTACATGTGCAGAAAACAGAGATGAAAGCAGCAGAAGGAAAACGATTAACTGTTGGTTCATGTCTTCTTCACTCTGCAGTGTTTGCACCATTTCTAATTAAAAGTCTTACTTATTTAAAGGCAACGTGCTCTCTCTGTCCCGAGCTTCGCGGTGCGGGCTCATTTCTCCCTTTTAAAAAGTGTTTATGATGTATTTACAGCATCAAATATTCATGTGCACCTCTGTAAGTGCTCGGTATTTGTCTCCGTTATATGAAAGGTTGTTTTATGTTATAAACTGCAATTAACTGATGGCGTGTTGCTGTAGAGGTCCTGATGGATTGGACCCTGAGAGTTTGTTATCCTGTTCTTGGATTCATGTATAAGATGTGTGTGTGTGTGTGTGTGTGTGTGTGTGTGTGTGTGTGTGTGTGTGTGTGTGTGTGTGTGTGTGTGTGTGTGTGTGTGTGTGTAAGACCCCTGAACATAAAGTCACATGAGGATCACACCATTTTTCAACCCAGAACTGAACTTTAAATGTGGACTTCTTTTGTCACACGTTATTACTACGTTATTACATCGTAGTGTAACATGGACCACACAGATTCTATTCAGAGAGACATCTTGTACCCATATCCGTTTATTTGGGATTCAAAGATATATAAGTTATAGAGTATCTCTGAGTTTGGGACTCTTGATGACTAGTCACTTTGGGTCTTTGGGACTTGTTAGGGACATTTATTAGTGTTTTTTTTACATCAGCATATTATCAATTGTAAAAATATTCACCAGATTGACATCTTTAATCAAAGACAGTGATTATTCAGTGAATATTCTTGATGTTGATTTGACGTGTTTTTGCTCAAAATGTAAAAAAGAAATGATGTTTAATAGTGATGCTTGTTGGAAACGAGGGGATTTGAATGGCCTATCAGATCTTTATGTTTGTTTGGTTTTCATGGAAGTAGCCAATACAGTGGTGCAATGAGTCATGAAACACGGAATGAGCACTTCCGGTTCCCTCCTCTCAATTTGGCTCAAGTTATTTTAACATTTTGTTCTACGGTATAAGTCAGTAAACACACCTCACAGCGTGAATTTAGAAGCTTTTTCTAACAAGTGTCTAAATGAGACGACATAATGTCTTCAGGCCGGCTCGTCCGCCTTCAGCCTTTACTTCTGCCAATTGGGTTCGTGCTTCAACAGTCATAAAAGTGGAGTTCATTTGGGAAGATTACCTCGCTCAACAAAAAGCTAATCGTAACCTGATCACAGAGCGTATTTTCTGCAGTGAGCTAAACTCCAATGGAAAGATCCCATCAGGGAACCAGTGCGATGCTAACTTCCAGGGTTGGCCTCCAGAAACACTTCATCCCTGCAGCACTCTTTGGCCTCAAGCGTTTTTATCATGTGGCAAATTATATATATATATTTGTTTGGTTTTCATGTATGGGGTCAAAAGAGTGCTGCAGGAATAAATTCTAAAACCCAGAAATGAGTCAGCATTTTTCCACCTCTGTTCCCCTCTCCTCGAAGTCAGTTGGTCTTTTGAATTTTTTTTTTTTTTTGGGGTTAAATACCTGAAATAAGGTCTGGTCAGCACGACCATAAGATATTTTAACGTTTTGTTTTACATCATAAAATATGTCAGTAAATACACCCCTCATGACTGTAGAAGCCTTTACGTGTGTAAAAAAGGCGGCTGCTAACATGTGGCTCAAGGAGACTACAAAATGTCGTCACACCAACAGTCCTCCTTGAGGTGGTGACGTCATGTGACCGTGGTGTAGTTCCTTTATAGCCTAATGTTAGCCTGTTACTTCTGGCGATTACGTTCACGCTTCAAAAATAATAAAAGTGGTGTTCATTTGTGAAAAGGATATAGCTGATAAACTGATAAATACATATTTTTTAAAGAAATATCCCATTGGCTTTTTTTGTGGAATGAACCAGAGTGATGCTAACTTCCGGGATAGGTCTAGAGGAAAAAAACATCTGTAGTGTGAAATAATTTTCATCTTTTGACATATGTAACATTTGTTTAGATTGTAACATAACCACCAAGATGTAAGAGCATAGAGTTTTGTCTCTAATAATGTCCCCCCCATGCCCCCCCCCCCCCTCCTTATCCCCTTCCCTCCCCCTCTCACCCCCCTTCCAAGCAGCAGCGGGCAGGAGGCGGGGCCGGCAGACCTACAGCCGCTACCAGACCCTGGAGCTGGAGAAGGAGTTCCTGTTCAACCCCTACCTGACCCGGAAGCGCCGCATCGAGGTGTCGCACGCGCTGGCGCTGACGGAGCGGCAGGTGAAGATCTGGTTCCAGAACCGGCGGATGAAGTGGAAGAAGGAGAACAACAAGGACAAGTTCCCCAGCAGCAAGAGCGAGCAGGAGGCGGTGGAGCGGGAGCGGCGGGAGAAGGAGCTGCGGGACGGCGGCGGGAGCGAGGGCGGCGAAGGCGGCGGCGAGGGAGGGGGCGGCGGCGGCGGCGGCGGCGCGGTCCCGGTCGCGGTGGCGGTGGCGGGCACGGCGGGGTCACAGGCCTCCGTGATTGAGGACTGCTGCGAGAAAACCCACAAGCAAATGTAGAGAGGAAAGCGGTGGGATTTGGGGGAAGGGAGGGAGGGGGGAGAGATGGAGGGCGTAAGTGTCCGGACACGTTGGGGTGAGGGTGGGTGGGTGAGGGGTGGGTGAGGGGCTGTTTGCGTCTTAATTGAAGCCACTGGACCGCGCCGCTGTCTCCACAATTCAATTGACGGAGAAGGAACTTGAGTCTCCAAAATGGCGACCGGCGAGCCAGGACGGACTGAAAGGGGGCTCGCGCCTCCGTCTCTTGCTGACTGTAGAAACCGCGGGAAAAAAAACGAAGCAAGAAAGTGAACTTAAAAAAAAAAAAGAAAACACACACACACACACACAAACACACACACACACACACACACAAACCAACATAGTCTACTCTAGTGTTTAAAACAAACAAACAAAAAAAAAAAGAATAGCTTCCTTTCTTTGTGGAACAATTATCGTGGAAACATTTCTATATTGTTAGAAGTTTATCATTAACAATTTTATCTTTGGCAGCTGTATAGTTTTTAAGTTAAAAAATGATGATGGTGCACTTTTTACTGTACTTCTCACTTCTATGTTGTTGTTGTTGTTGTTATGGCAATGATTGATTGATGATGATAATGATGATGATGATGATGATGATGACGTTGCAATTAATGAAATTTCCAACAACATGAAACTGCCTATTTATGCCGTTTTAGTAGGTCGGGTCTCTTTTTTACACTCTAATTGTCGTTTTAGTTCGTTTTTTGATCGATGGTGTTTTGTTTTATGTTGTCTTCCCTTTTTTTTCCTCTTTTTTTGGGGTAAAAAGCATGCGCACAGTGCAGATTTAAAAAAAAAAAAAAAAGAGAGAGAGAGAACATTCATAAAAATAAAAAACGAGGAAAAATGTAATAAAACGTGTTGC
The DNA here is from genome assembly GCA_016806645.1 of Ophiodon elongatus. Taxonomy (NCBI): domain Eukaryota; kingdom Metazoa; phylum Chordata; class Actinopteri; order Perciformes; family Hexagrammidae; genus Ophiodon; species Ophiodon elongatus. Next base: position 375,278 of record JACSYO010001460.1, read on the forward strand.
GTTCTGCGTTTAATGTGAAGCCGAGTTTTATGAGTGTTGAGGGCTGATTTCATGACTAACCTGTGTTTCACGCGATCGTTCCAGAAGAAGAAAGTTGTCAGCTGTCTGGGATCAAACAGAGAGGGAAATGAAGCAAGTTGCTCATCCACACTTCTCTCCTTCACCCTTTCTACCCCCTTTGCTTCCTCCCTCGCCTCCTCCCTCATTCCCTTCCTCCCTCTCTCTCCTCACTGTCAGCACCCAGACTGATAAAACCGTTCAGTTCACGAGGCCAAACATTTAAGCTCCGACTCGGAAATCTCCTCTTAAAACAACAGCCCCCCCCACAACCCACATCCTATCCAAACACCACTTTATTTATGGCCCGGTCGTCCACCTCCACTTACATTATTACAGCCCTCTACATTCACTATTACACTGCCTTCCATCATCATCACGATGACGACTTGAGGTCGGATTGTTTCCATCTGGGAAGATCAAACAGCACCGAGCGTGCGTATTTACGCACGCCGTATCTGTCTCCATACGCTGGACTTTGGCTGCGGACGCCTTACGCAATGGGGGACTCCCCACAGCAAATAATTTTGTCTCATCGTGTTTCCATGCAGGTATCATTTTGGGAAAAGGACGTTTTGTCCCACATGGGAAGATACAGGAAGTCTCCACCAAAAAATAGCGTCAGAGTGCACAATGATGCAGTTCGGTTTTATGTTGCGAGGCCTATCGACATCGAAACAGACGGACAACTCAGGAGGTGATGCAACGATATTACATGTTTCACACTTCCATGAAGTTGAGGAACGACCCAGATTTAAAGAATCATCAGACATAAACTGACGTTTGGTCTTTAAGCTCCAAACACGCTGGAACGTTGGTCTGTAGTCTAAGTTCTTTATGACCCTAAACCCTGCAGTGTTCATTGGATCCATGCCCGGCCCAAAGTTGTTTAAAATTATTTTTGTAATACTCAGCTTGAATTTGTACAATGAGCACATAGGAATAATAAATGAGTTACAGCTCGGTTCTAAAAGGAAAGGCCACTACATGAACCAAAACTGGCCTTTGTTTATAGCGAAGCTTCACAAACTTGCTTTAAAGCCAACAGATAAATGCCAACAGATAAATAGAAACATAAATAATAATTATAATAATTCAAATTCAAATTATAATAACAATAATCATGTTTTTTTGTTTATACAGCATGCACTTTTCAAAAACAAGTACAAAGTGCTTTGCAAATACATAAATAAAAAGAGGAAGGGACTAAATAAAGCTTGAGGTTTGGTGCTCTTTAAAGTCGACAAAGCTTCTCTTGTTCTTTAGGAATGCTCTGCGGCGTACTGATGTGGATGTACTGTATAAGAACCTGTTCCATGTGGGGAAAACATGAAAAACAGAGACCCTTTTCTTAGACCCTTATCTTCTCTGTGGACACATCTCTGATTATAGCCGAGCGGACATGTGATGTTACGCGAAGACTTGTCCAACGTCCTTTGTTCCAATACTGAACAAGATGCCCAAGGCCCTTGACCTGGAATAATAGGTATGACTTCATGGCACCGTGAGGGCGAGAGGTTTTGCGCATATATACAGCCAAGGTTTGCTCACAGTCGTTTCCGGCGAGAGTAAAGAAATACATCTAGATATAGATATATAGATATATCTCTATATATCTATATAGATATATAGATATATAGAGATATATAGATATATATCTATATCTATATATATATATATATATATATATATATATATATATATATATATATATATATATATATATATATATATATATATATATATATATATATATATATATATATATATATATATATACATATATATATATATATATACACACATATATATATATATATATATATATATATATATGTATTTGTTTATATATATATTAAGGGCATGAACGAGCAGAGCAGTAGTGGAGTTTGCGCAAAGCGCGTGCACACATGGGAAATGTTCCACAATGTTCTTTCAGCATGTGTCTCTTCAACCTCTTTCTAATCCTTTCACTGCTCCGCATCTTTCCGAGTTAGAAAAAAAATAGAATACTGGATGTTTTCTTTACGCACGCATGACTTCGGCCTGTTAAACATTACACTCAGAGCGTAGAGATTGCATCCTTCTGAAACCGCGTCGGCGGGGAAAGGTCAACGTCACGGGCACGGATCTGAGCGCGGTCCTGCGTGCACCTGCGTGGCCAGG
>JACSYO010001460.1:382500-390000 GCA_016806645.1 Ophiodon elongatus
AAAAGCCCTATCAAATTAAAAGCTTTATTATCCTTCTCAGACATTGTTGGAAGTGTATCATCGTAGCACAAGTTGAACGCACTGAATTGTGGGAGCTGGATCATCATTATTATCAGTTCAGTACATTACATGTCTTGGTCTTGGCCATACAGGGATCATTTTATAAATACTGAGGTCATGACCCTGAGCCCCCTCCCTGTTTGTAATTCCAAGCTACATTATGAAAATGTTCTGTATATTTCCATTCCATTTCCATAGACCCTTTTTCATCAGATATTTTCTGTTATGAATAAAAAAAAAGTTTACATTGACATTATATATGTAGTCACATGTCTGCTGCAATCAGCCTGTAAAATACCTGTCATATTGAAGCATAACATTTCATTAAAATTCCATGGTGATATCTATTAGATATCAATTTTTTTTACCCTATTCACCTGTAGTGTCTTCAAAATGTCTGTAATTTTACAAAACATATTTTTAACATGTTTCTCAGACTCCGAATCAGAAATCTCCACTTCAGTAGCTCTTACATCCAAACTTTGCATTTTCATTCCTCTCTATATTCTCAACTTCTTTACAGAATGGTTTGTTCGTACATCATTCATAGCCTGATCTATACACGATTTTATTACTGAAAACATGGAGAAAATGTATTTCTTTGTGGCTGTTGTATTTTTTTATTCAAGAAATTCCCGATAAAACCCTTGAGTCTAACATGTCAACAAAGTAGCACAATGTTTTGATCCTGTCTTCATCTAAATTCAGATCTCTGTTCCGGATACGTGCACATATTTGACAAGACAATGCCTCATATGCATGTCCAGACATCAGATTTTTAGAAAAAAATCAATCCAAAACATGCAGCCTTTATTTCCTGTTTTTACCCTGTTCAGTGAAAACCTTTGGACTGAAGGTTGTCCGTCACATGATGCACTCCAGCTGTGTGTGTGTGGTTGCTCACTCACAATCCTCCATCACACGTTGCCGAGGCCTCACTAAACAGCAGCTAATGCCGTTAACGCTCGAGCACAGACAGACACATGGGCTGCGGGTTTTATTGCAGTGTGAAAGGTTAAAGGTCCCATAGTGGAGCAGCAGGAATGTACAAACCAGGTGTATTTCATCTGTTCTTGTGAGGAGTTTGAGGCTTCCTGGTTATGAATGTACTCCAGCATCCTCAGCTCCACAGCTCCAGCAGCTTTGCACCACCTCTCCCGGAGGTCAGCCGGTTCTCTCTCCGCGGGACTCTGCGTTTGCGTGGCCGGCGGCCGACCTCCGAGCTGTGAAGATGTGACCCAGTTTCTCCTTAACCTTCAGGCGCTGCGTGACCTCGTGAAGGCAGAAGGTCACCGGCTCTCTGCTGTCCTCTACGCGAGCGCATTTCACACGAGGAGCGACGGAGCTTTCTTTCTCTCCTTTTTCCTCTTTAAATCAAGTCAAGTGACGCTCCGACATTCCCGTTGTAGCAGTCTGACTCTCAGCAAGAGAGGGAAAGAGATCAAATAAAAAATAAAAAATAAATACTATATATATATATAATAAAATATATATATAAAGATAATACAAAAATAAATAAATAGATGCTTTATTGTCATACACAGTGCAGTTGAGGAGCAAACAAAAGTATTTCCCTGGTCCAAAGTGTGAAACAAAAGGATGAACAGGTACAGAACAGGAAACATGACAAGATACAAACATAAAGTGCAATAATAGAAAACATGACCACAAGTAGTTTAAATATAAACATAATAGTGTAAATAAAAATATAGGTAGTTTAAATATAAATAGAGTTAAAATATAAATATAGGCCGTTTTAATATAAAGTATAGTGTAAATCAAATTGCATGTAGTTTAAACATTAATACATGTAGTGCAAATATAAATTCATGTAGTGTAAATATAAATATAGGTTGTGTAAATCATAATACAGGCAGGTATAGTGTAAATCAATGTAAATCAATGCATTAAACACCACTTTTCCACCTTAAATTCCTCCTCAAATTCTAAACTGACTCCAAGCTGCGTCCACCTCCTTTAAGGGAGCAGGGACACCGGGCCAGACAGACAGCAGCTGAACCAACAGTCAGACCAACAGTCAGACCAACAGTCGGACCACATCCTTTAGGAACTGCTTTATGGTGTTTACAAAGCCCACAAGTGAAATGTGTTGGCCAGGAAGTGGAGGTGACAACAAGTGGCAGCCAACCCCAAAATACAAAGAGGAAGTGAAGGGGTTAAAAGGGTTTGTTACCAATCAGTCAGTCCAAAGATTAGAGATATGGATTGAGACTGAGGTTTTTGGATATTGCTGAATTGAGAGCAAATGGAATATGTTTGGATGAATGAAATGTTTTTATTCTTCTCATTTGAAATGTGATGACACGTGACACCTGATATTAGGGAGCAACACAGTAGCCAGAGTAAACCTTTCTGGTGGACGTCTTTCAAAATACAATATTTCTGATAATTCTGTATATTTGTGGAAGCCATGCTCTGAATAGCTGCACTTTACTGATGTGTTTGCATCGCATGGTATAGCACCCCCATCTTCTACCCCCCCCTCCACAGCTCACTGGTATGTTGTGCACTTTCAAGGTGTGACCTCCTTTCAGATCAAGTTAAAGAAAAAAAAGAAGAATGTTTAGAATGCAACAATTTAAAATACTAACTCTGATTTTAAAAATACAAAATGATAATTCTAACTTTATTATCTTAAATCTTTAATTTAACATGAATCAGAGTGCTCCAGTCTCTTTTTGTACATATATATATAAACCTTCAGTATTTTCTACACATATATATATATATACATATATATATATATATATATATGTATATATATATATATATATATATATATATATATGTATGGTAACGCGTATACCATTTTATTTTTCAAGAATAAAAAGGTTAATAACTGAACAGAACCGTAACCAAGAAAAAACCTTGGTGAGGATTCTTTTTTTTATTAATAATATTAATAATAATATATTTTTTAAAAAACTTACCAAGTGAGAGTGAGGAATTTAACCTTAAAAGTTTAACTTTTTTTTTCGTCATTGCCAACGTTTCCATGAGTTTCTGCTGGTGGAAAAGGACTTCCCACAACCCCAGATATTGTTGTTATAGCGACAGCTCTCCCTGATTCATCCGTGCTCTAACCTGCGTCCTCGCGCAGGTGCCGACCGGAGGCGCGGGCGGCAGACGTACACGCGCCACCAGACGCTCGAGCTGGAGAAGGAGTTCCACTACAGCCGGTACCTCACGCGGCGGCGGCGGGTGGAGGTGGCGCACGCGCTCCGCCTCACAGAGCGGCAGATCAAGATCTGGTTCCAGAACCGGAGGATGAAGTACAAGAAGGAGAACCGGGCAACGGAGGGCGGCTCCCCGATGGCGGCGTTACCTACGACTGGAGACGAGGAAGGCGCTGAGGAGGAGGAGGAAGAGGAGGAGGAGGAAGAGGAGTGACACTAACTCCACCGGACACTATTTTTCTCAATAAAATACATATGTACTATGATGTAGGGAATAAAGAGTATTTCCTTTCTCATCCTGTGTGTATGAGCAAAGGAACACTTCAGATAAAATCATAACGTGCAATTTTACATCTAATGTGGAGTACAGCTCAGTATGTGTAGCTCCATATGGAACACTAACCTCCACCAGGTTTTAGAACGTCATCGGGACGTGTGTAGCTTTCTTGTACTTTTAAAAACAAAATCATAACTGATAACTGAGATTTCCTGCGGATATACAATGCTGGACATGAGTGTTGTAAGAATGTGTCCTGTGAGTGGGATCATGTGTGGATTATTAGCACATGTTTATCGGAATATCACATTTAGACATCATCTCTAATGAGCTCCATCCAGGATTTTTAGAAATACAACAGAACCCCGCCCACCAAGCAAACTCTGCACAATGTTCTGAGTTTTCAAAGCACAAAATTATTATGAGCTGCATTGTACTTATGATGCATGTTGTACTGAATAATTTCCCCTTCATTCAGTTGTATTGCTAAAAAAAAAAGAAGGTTTTAAAGTGACCCATATTTCTGAATCGTTCTTAATGCTAAAGATATGACGTGTATATATTCAATATGACTGCCACCAGTTTTGCACCAGCACGAATATATGGGTTTGATCTGATTTGGTTATAATCCATTGAAAGGCCGCTAATCCAGTGAAAGCGTTAAACGGAGAGCCAATGACTTCCGGTCTGTGTTAGTTTAAAGTCTAGTTCTTGGATCCTGGATACCTCCTGGATTAATGATGTGTTGTTGTTGTTGTTGTTGTTGTTGTTGTTGTTGTTGTTGTTGTTGTTTTAAATAGCAATAGGCCTAGTCTTAATTATCTGTATTTGCACCTGTGTGTTCATGTGGTCCTGATAGACATGTTCAGACTACAGTGCACATGTAAATAAACAAAATAAAAATGAAGAAAATAAACGTTAAAAAATAAATAAAAATAAAAATAATACTTTTAACTGCAATGAATGTGTTGTCATATATTTTTGATGAGTCTCCCTTCCATGTGGGAATGTTCCCAGATCCTCGTTATTCTGAGGTTCCGTTGAAGATATAGAACCTCTTCACAACAGGACCAGCAGCACTGCGGCGCCGCACGCGCGGAGAGCCACGAGCCGCCGCTCAGGTCTGAGACAGTGACCTCACTAGATCTGGAATAATGCGCGTGGAGAAATGTGCTCTTCCACCCGGCCACGCTCCTCTGTTCATGTGGTTCCTCTCACTCAGAGAACGCTGTATCAATATCAAGTTCCTCTGGAGTCCTTCAGTCGGGACGGGCCCATCATGGAGCGCTTCATCCATCAGCCATCTCCAAGTAAAAGGTAAGGATACAAATATGGATACATGTTGGAGTTCCACGTGTGGGAAATATCCAAAACTATAATCAGACAGGTCGCGTGTTCTACTTATTGGAGGGGAAAAATACAGTATGCTGACAAAACATCCAGATATAATTAAAATGTTCTCATGGAGCCACTTTTCTGACACCCTTAACTAAAACAACGTTTGTTATTTCATATAGGCACACACACACACACACGCACACACACACACACGCACACACACACACACACACACACGCACACACACACACACGCACACACACACACACACACGTGCGCGCGCGAACACACACACACACACACACTGCAAGAGAAGCCTTATGAAGAGTTCTAACCCTTTTTTATTGGTTTCACTTTGAGGGTGTAATCAAGACTTTCACACATTATAAACCACAACAAAGAGATCCGGATGTGTCAGTATTTACATTTGCATTTATGTCAGTATTCAGTATTGCATTCTTATTTACCAGTAGTGCAGTCAAGGCTATGAACCACATAGGTAAATATACAAATATGGATACAACTGACTTAAATAATAACATATTCTTGTTCTTTATTTCTATTTTACTGACTGAAAAGTGAAAGTGAAAGTACAGCCGCTGTGTGTTTGGCCGCGGTGTTAGACAGAATGTTATAACAGCGACATATCACTGCGCGGCTCTGAACCGCACCCGACACATGACACCGAGGAGCTCGTGGGCATTTTGTTCCGCAACACCAGTTCGATACTAATAAAATCCGAATCAGCTCTATTGCAGGAATTTGATTGCAGTTTTCGCTGCTCTCATTTTATATGCACATAAATAGAGAAAGAGATAAAAAAAAAAAAAAAAACACAAAAAACAACAACAAGGAGAGCGAGACAACAGAGACGTGGAGATGTAGCTTTATGTGCATATCGATGAAAGAAGATCTATATATGTAAATAAAAAGTACATAGGATGTCTATAAGTCAGGCTGTGTCTGTAACAACATGTAAATCCATATGTGATACATAATCTCATGACCAACATGACAGAGATAGTGCACAAATATTTGCTGCCAAAAGAGAAATAAAAGGAACATATTTGTCTGTAATGGCATATTTAAAACAAACTACAATATTACAACTTTCTTCATGAAAATCCACATTTCTTTAAATAAAGGTGATAGGAATATTTTTAATAATGCACACATTCGTTATCTTTGAGGCTTTCTTCCCGCCCGTCCATGGCTTCTACAATAAAAAACGTGAGCTTGGTTTTGAAACTCGACTCCCTGCAGACCGACACACACCCGAACCACCGGCCGGGCTGCGGGCGGCTCCCCGCATTTCACCTGAGTTACACCCCGCAGCCGTGCGTTGCCGAACACATCCAGGTAGCGGCACAAAGTCTCACCAAATCCGCGTGAGATGTATGAGGGGGGATAGGGTCCAAAGGGGGGGACAGGATCCAAAAAGACCAAATGAACTGGCAGAAGGTGGTGTGTGTGTATATGTGAGGAGGGGGGTGGGGGGGGGGGTGATAGCAGGTCCTAATGTCTTTATTGCGTCCATGAAAAGGCCGGAAACCCCAATAAAAGCGACAAAACAGACAAAGAACACCGAAGGGACGCGGAGCGGTTTGTGACTCTCTGCTCTGCGCGTTCTGTTAATTTTTAACAGAACACTGAAGCAGAGAGGAAGCTGCGGATCCGAGTCTCCCTGCAGGAACCAGACGCGTTTGGGAAAAGGTCACGAGCGGGTCAATGAAGGTTTCATATCAAAAGTGCTGCGGGGTTCAGGACACTGGATGAGGGAGTTAGTTTGGACACAGAGTTCTTCTGGAGCCGTCTGGACCAGTTCTTCTGACGTGGACTCGAAGCCCGGCTTTTTCTTCGTGAATGTCTAACTTTACGTTGCATGCTTTATACAAACAGATGCACGAGGACGGCACTGCGCGCGGACGGAGAAGCAGATATGACCAGGAAACAGCCGACTAGGTGTATATTGCAATACACGACCCACATATGACCCACATATCGCTGCGGGACCGGAACATATTCTGGTTTCAGCATTTAAACCTGAAGAAGCAATATCCCTTTAGACAAAACAATATGGAAGGCACGCGCTCTTACTGAGTCAGAAACACACATAATTGTTGGGTGTCGCAGGAGGCGGCGTCGAGCTTATTTAAGATTCAGGATGAGTTTGGGCTCACGTTCCCGTGTGGGAGGATTGAGTCTTCATTAACACAACCAAGGAGATGTATTTCTATATTTAACTCGTGAGTCAAGCAGGAGAAACCGATTCCCCTGCAAACGTTAGCGCGTGCGGTTATTCAGGTGCGTTTTTACATGTCTGTCCTTCGGGCTGGGTTTAACTGTCGTGAAGCAAGATTTTGTTGTAAATAATAATACAAATAAAAACCCCACTGCGGTGTGTGTGTCTGCAGCGTCTCTCCGAGCATGCTGCGGCTCCGGGGCCTGCAGGGCCGTTAAAAACGGTGACGCGTTGCCGCATTGCGAAACCGCTTTTTACGCACGGCTCCTCAGGCCCACGCCGCTCAGGTGATGCTGGCTGGGGCTGCAAAATCCACATCGAGACAGAATTCCACCTTGTTCAGTTGCAACAGTGTGCAACACTTTATGTCACCCATCCATAGATAC
>JACSYO010001460.1:402500-450000 GCA_016806645.1 Ophiodon elongatus
CTTCTTCTCTCCAACGAAAGGAAAAGGGGCGAACGAATGCCAGGCACGGAAGCCTCCCATTGGTCAGTTTGAGGTCAGCTGGTCTCTGCCTCCCCCCCTTTACACCCCTCCTCACCCCATCTCGTCTTCTCCACGCACGCACACACACACACACACACACACACACATACACAGACCCCCCCCCCTACCCCCACCTCTCTCTCTCTCTCTCTCTCTCTCTTTCTCTCCCCTTCTCTGTCCCGCACTGGCACTCAGCCACCCAGATACCCCCCTCCTCCCCCCACCCCTCCTCTCGCCCTCACCCTCTCCTCACCCCACTCCTCCCAATCTGCGATAAACTAAGTGATAGCAGCAGCCCGTCGGACTGTCGGCTATAAAACACAACAAATCATAAAGTGCAGGCAGGGGAAGGCAGAGGAAGGAGGACGGGAGGGAGAACCGTTAGCCGTTAGCCGTTAGCCGCTTCTACTCCTCCTTCTTCTTCTTCTTCTTCTTCTTCTTCTTCTTCTTCTTCTTCATCATCGCGTGAACGTTGTTGTTGTGTTTGTTCCGTGCCCTCCTGTCCTCCCCTCTCCTCTCCTCTCTCTTCTCCTCCTTCTTCTTCTCCCGTCCTACTTTCTCCCGATGAGTTCCTATTTCGTCAACTCCACTTTCCCGGTAACGCTACCGGGAGCGGGCGCCGGCGGGCAGGCGGCGGAGTCGTTCCTGGGTCAGATCCCGCTCTACTCGTCGGGGTACGCCGCCGACCACCCGCTCCGGCACTACTCGGGGGCAGCGGCCGTCACCGCCGCCGCCGCCGCCGTTGCGTACGGCGCGAGCGGCGGCGGCGGCGTGCACCAGGAGAAAGCGTACCCGGGCTCCACTTACTACCAGCAGGCGGCGAACGGAGCGTACGGCGGGCACCGGGCGGCGCAAGCGGTCGGCGTCGGGGCCGGAGCCGGCGCTTGCGACTACGCCGCGGCGGCAGCGGCGGCCGCGGCGGCTGCGGCCACGAGTTTTTACCGGGACAAGGAGCACGCGTGCAGCCTGGAGGAGCACCAGCTCGCGCTGAGCCAGGAGGGCATGCACCGCAAAGCGGAGTGCGCGGCGCTCAGTGGGAAAGGGATGTTCGGCGAAACGATGGACGACAAGCTGCAGTCGTCGGCGCCCATTTACCCGTGGATGCAGCGGATGAACTCGTGCAACGGTGAGTGTCTTCTTCTTCCTCTCCCACCCCCCACCCCCCCACACACACTTGTTTCTTGCATATTTTATGACCCCGTCATAAAGCTGACGTTCGCTTCCTCTGTCAAGCCCCACCGCTGCCCTGCCTCCCAGTAGCTGCTTTACGAGCCCCGTTTGTCGGCCTGTCAGTCACTCATGTCCGCGCTATTTTATTGTCCGTCATAAACCGGGTTTGTTTGGGTTGCAGCTCCTGTTACTGTATGTGACCCGCTGACCGACGCCGCTACCGATCAGGATGGGGGGTGGGGGGGTCGGGGGGTAAAGAAAGTTAGAGAGGAAACGCCTGTCAGGGAGTGTTGTGGGTGAAAACAATGAAGAGATAGAAAGATAGATGGAACTAAAAGCATGCGATCTCTGCTTGTCAGTTATCTGAGCTTCTGAACTGTCCCCGTCTCATTTCTTTCATTTCACTTATTAAAACATGATTGTGCTAGTCTGCGTTTACGGAAAAGGGGGAATTAAGAAGATTATTTAGCACCCTTTAAAGACAAAATATATTATTAGATATATGTATATATTTTAAACTTTGTGTATCCCGCTACTGATAAAGGAAGCTCCTACATGTCGTTCCGCATCCCAACTTCTCTCCCGTTGTCTCACGTGGAGCCTCCGTTGTTATTCATAACCCAACACGTTGGATATCAAGCCACCTGAATTAAACCGCACGTGTGACATTATGTCGGGTTTTTTTGCGCCACCGTATGCGGCGAAGCGCAGCGTGGTTGTGTGGAGCACGAGAAAGAAGCGGGCCTGTGGAGAGTGTGGCTGGTGAGTAATGGTGGACGATGCGGGGCTACTGTTGTACAAAGCCCTGCAGGACACTGCGAGTTATGACAGATGAGGTGGAAACCAGCCTCGGCTGCAGAGAAATACAGAAGGAATATGTATTTATATATTTTTTAAAGTGAGTGACAGTTGGAGACGTGAATGGCAACTTTGAGAGAGAACGCAGAAACCCTGAGTGCTCCTCCATAATAACGTTTTTAACATATTATATGATGGATATTTAGATGGATATTCGCCCTGAGCAGCGCGTGCGGTTTTCCATCCGTGCTCTGCCTGTCGGATCGATACAGAAACTCAAGCTGCTAAACTGACAACATGGCGATTTGTTTACCACCGGGGGCCAAGAGACTGTTAGTGCGGATCAGAGGAGACAAGAGCCGGGGAAGCTGATCCTCTCTAGGGGGGTGGGGGGGATACCCTCCGAAATATCATCATTACTCCGCTTACTCTCACTCTTACTTTTATTTCAATGTATAATATATATCCATGTAGTATAGTGTGGGCTGGAACAGGGGAACAGCGCGTCTCTTTCTCCTCCGCTGAATGCCGCTATTCACCAGCAGAGACATCAAAACGTCATCTGTCTCAAGTTTGATAAATAAACGGGTTGTTGTTGCGGTTGTTTTTTTTTTGTTTCATTTTCCACCGCGTTTTATTTTGGTTCCACATCAAACCAAAAATCATAATTCCAAGTGTCAGTTTGTATAATCTAACATTTCACTGAAGAGACATTTGTTTTTGTCGGTGACCTGATGGATCCAATTATAACTTTGTTGATCCCCCAGTGGAATAAATTATAATAAACAACGTGAGGTTACAGAATAGAGAATAGAATGAAAAAAAACTGAAAAAAAAGAAGAAGAAAGAAAAAAGCCGCGCTCGCTCTCAGCAGATACAGATTTGTCATTAATTCGGTTAAAATGTAACTTTCTGTCCTTCATCCCCGTCGCAGGGACCTTCGGCAGCCCCGGGAGGCGCGGCCGGCAGACGTACACGCGCTACCAGACGCTCGAGCTGGAGAAGGAGTTCCACTTCAACCGGTACCTCACGCGGCGGCGGCGGATCGAGATCGCGCACGCGCTCTGCCTCACGGAGCGACAGATCAAGATCTGGTTCCAGAACCGGCGGATGAAGTGGAAGAAGGAGAACAAGCTGATCAACTCCTCCTCGTCCTCGTCCTCGTCCTCCTCCTCCTCCACGGTGAACGGCGCGGAGGAGGAGGAGAAACGGACGGAGTGAAGGTGGAGGACAAAAAGACTGATGGGAGACACAAGAAAAGAGGGAGATGGAAGGAAAAGACATGTTGATCCCCCCCCCCCCTTCCCCGTCTCAAAGTTCGTCCAGACGCGTGTCTGATGTGAAAACTCTGGGAGAAATAAACGTAGCCTACATATTATTATTATTATTATTATTAATTTTATTTTTTTTACCTGAGGAAGGGCGAAGTTCGTGCAGGAGAAGGAAGTGGGGGAAAGAGGATTACTTTTTTTTTTGGGATCTGTGTGGTCTGAAAATTGGGAAATAATTTGACTCTTGTGGAAAGGACAGATTAGATTAGAGAAAGAAAGTAAAAGAAAAAAAGAAAAAAAAAGGACTTAAAAAGGAGAGAGGTGGGGAATCCGAAGTGTATTTAAAAATACAGTAAATAAGTAACCCGCCACCCAAGGGTGACAAACTGTGTTAAGACACGGTCTCTCGTTGCATTCCAAGAAGAACCCGCCCAACTTCTTATTGTACTTAGTTTTGATCCTCGTCACGACGTGTACTTCCTTTCTGTCAGGCACTTGTTTTTTGGAAGATTTAGGACCCCAACGATTACTATTATTATTATTATTATTATTGTTTTTGTTTTTTATTTTGTAAAAGTGTTGTATTATACCTTCAATTGAACGCGCAGACACGCTCATTCACACACGCGCCGGTGTGGTGGAGGACGAGCTATTTGAGAAGTGTATGTATGTCATATGGTGTTCATATTTAAACTGTATAGAAACAAGCAGGGGGGGGGGGTTAAAAAAGAATCACCTTGCACGGTGAAAATAATGTAATTTTGGGGCTTAGGGGTCGGGGGGGTAATTTAACCTTTCCAGGGGTTTTCCAGTATAGAGTGGGTGCGCGTGGGAGGGGGTGTTAACCTACTGATGTTATTCTCCAGACTACCTAAAAAAAAAAACTTCAGGAAAGTGTATATTTTATGGATTTTTACATTGTTTATGTTAGTGTTTTTTGTCAAGTACTTACGTATACTACCTATGAGAAATGTTCAATAAAATGTAAAGTATGTATTAAGGGGAGATTCTTCTCACTGAGTCATTAAAACGTGAACGAATCGCTCCGCGTCCAAAGTGATCACTGACGAGCGGAGACCGGTTTATTTGATGATTTAGTGCCCGGCTCACTCGCGCGCTCGAAGAATCATAAACCTTTTTTTTTTTTTTACCCTCGTATACTTGAATCGTGCGCGCGCGAGGCGGGACTCGATGGGGTGCGAGGCCAAGGCAGTCGTCGGGATTGGGGAAGTGACAAGAAGCGCGAGCTCCACCGCTGATGGCGGAGCCGAGCTAATTGATGACCAGCCCCGGGGAGAGAAAGTTGACCTGTCCTCGAGGCGACCGGCCAGACACGTCACACACACACACACACACACACACACACACACACACACACACACACACACACACACACACACACACTTCAGCCAGACAAAGTGGACAATGTCCTCGCGACCCTTTGAACTCTGGGTGTCCCCTGAGTGACCGGCGCGCGCGCGCGTTCTCTCTCTCGGCAGTATAGCGGCTTGGGTTTCAGCTTCATGCACGCGCTTCAACACTAAACCTACTTTGTTTTTATTTGTAAAGTTTGTATCTTTGTATCTTGTGCGAACGGATGTCATTGTTGACAAATAAATAGAAAAACATGAACACGCACCATAACAGCATTAGTAAACAGGAGACCAGTTACTATGACAACCTGGTATTAATTCAGTCAACGGATAGTACATATTGTAATCTATGAAATACTACTCTTGGTATGAACATTTAGTTCTAAAAATCATAATCAGTGTGCATTTTCTGAATGAATACTATGCTGGCAAGAGAGGACACATTTTTTAAAAGTTTGTAGTTTTCTTCTCTATTTTCTTTTTTAATATTAATATTAATATGCTATGTGTCTATTTTAGAAACGTCTGCTGTGAACTTCCAGCCCTCTGAATACTTGTTGTCCTGACTGTATTGAGCTGTAGAAGGCACATTAATTAAGTCTGCTCATAAAAGCCCGTTCAGTCGATGACTTGTCAGTGAACAATTAATACCAATACAAGTTTAGATTTATGAATTATTTCAGTCCAATAAAGCTTTGAAAATCTCTGCGAGATTCAAATTCAGACAAAAACAAAAACAGACCCAGTCCGTTTAGGTCTGGGTCTGCCTCCGTTTATATTGTACGTCTTCTTCCTTTGACTCGGAGCACGCCGGGGTCGGCGGTTCGGTTCCCACACAGTGCGAACGTGTTCGGGGGAACTGCAGGCCGACAGATGTTCCATGTTAAAGGCAGTGGGAATGGTTTCACTGTGACACCGAGGGGGCTCGTGTGACACACAGCAACTGCACTCCTCTTTATTTTGTCTACGCTTTTCCATCCTTCATTCTCGTTCCCGCAAAAATCACGTTTTTTTTTTTGGGGGGGGGGGGGGGGGGGATGCTGTGACTTTCGGTCAGTAAGAGTTTCATTAGACAGCAAACGTGTGAGATTTCAACTTCAGTTCAAAGATGAGTTCCTACAAAAAACGGGGGCTTCTCAACATGTGGAAACGAGGATTTAAGGAGTGTTTAGATTACAGATGATTTGTGTGCATATACGAAAGAATGTCTGCTATTTACAAGATGATTTTTATCCATAAACAATGTGCGCAGAGGCAGATTCCCATGGGTCCAGCTGGAGCACCTTGCTCCACTGACAATTTAAACCTTGAATCCTGAGCGTCCTCACGAAGCGACACCAAAAGAAAAGAACCGCAGCTGTGACACAGAAATAGGAAATAACATCCAGCACCAGAGCTAAATGTTCTGCAGGTTAAGGAATGGCGGACACAGACACACACACACACACACACACACACACACACACACACACACACACAAATCTTAATAAATCATGACCCCCCTCTTATCTCAAACTGTGGAATTTGTTTGGACCAAAGTGGTCAGCGAGTTGTTTCACGGCGCAAATATTCAGTGTGGTTGGAAATCTATATATAACGAGGGGAGTGTGTTCTGAGGTGTGTGCCAAGTGGGTCAGCCCCCCCCACCCCCCACCCCCCCTCCTATCCTATCCTCCTCCTCCTCGGCTCGCATGCAGGCCATTCCTGGCACACTTTGGGGTTCTGTGCTTCTGAACACCCTCGGCCTGCGTCCAGGCCAACAGGCGGCTGGTTGGAACTCTCGCGAGTCAAAAGATAAATGGGTTATCTGTTTTGTGCATTTGTGCCCTTCTCTCGCCGGCTTTCTTTCTGCCCGGGTTACTTTGGAATATTCGAGACGATTTCCATTCCAACTGCTGGTTCTTTTTGCGCATGACGCTCTCAGCGTGCGGAGCATGCAGAGTGTCTCAAATGTGGCCTGAAATTGCGCACACGTGCACGAGAGTATACGTGCACGCGCAGCCCCCCCCCCCCCCCCAGAAGTGCTTTCAATTGTGTTATTTTGCGCACACGCACACACACACACACACACACTCACACAAATCTGGAACTCTTCATGCGTCCCATGTTCAAGCCCTTGTGCATGTGTGTGTGTGTGCGTGTATGTCAGAGTTACAACGAAACATGCACACACACACACACACACACGCGCGCGGTCAGACACGCAGAGGCACCGTGGCTGAAATGCATCCCCGACCGGGAATCAACAAATCATAAATCAGCAGATTTCCATCCAGTGTGGACGTCACAGATCAGGTTTAACATTCCTCCTCTGCAGCTGGAAGGGAGGCTGCAGGGAGGCTGCAGGGAGGAGGAGGAGGAGGAGGAGGAGGAAGAGGAGGTGACGTTATAACGCGGTACGAGCGAGCGAGAAGCACTACAGGCCGAATCTAGAGGTTCTGGGGAGACTTTGGTTATTGTAACGGTTTATCGCCTGACTTCCGGGTGCTTAAAGGCACAATTGTTACCTGCAGAGGAGAGCTGGTGGTGCATACTGCCGCAAACATGACTGTGACAACAGCGAAGAGGGAACCCTTTGCAGAATGAACAAGAAATGAGTAAATTAAATCCTACTTGGAGCTGTTTCTGAGTCCGCTGTCTGCGGTGTTTAAGCTGGATGATCGGGGTTATTAAATATCGATGATATTGTTCATTATCGTCGTCGACTCGGTCCGAAATTGTCTGATGCGGCCTTGATTGAGTCATTGTTTCCCGTCACATCTGTTATGCTGATACAGGAGCGCAGTGACGCAGTTTGCAGCATTTAAGGTGCAGTAAATATTAGTTGGCGTTGGCAACAACTGACACGCCATTGATGTTTTTTATTTTAATTGTTTCACTTATTCATTATTTTTACCTTAATATGATTTTCATTATTATCATTATTAACAGATTTATGTAATACTATTAAATAATGATATAGTAAACTCTCAACTGGAGGTGTGAGGCAGCATTACAATGATATAGGTTTGCCTGCTGTGTTACATATTCTATTATTAACGGGTTATTTTATAGTTCTGGTCACTGGCTCCTAATTTCCAGCCGAAGCAAAAGGTCAATTAACGGGCCTGAGTGATGAGAGACACGCTCACTCACAGGGATAGAGAGGGAGTGGGGTGGGGGGGGGAGAGAATATTTTATAACAGCTCTCTAACACCCTTTATTTTTCTCCAGTGTCTACTTTCTCCCTCTCCTTCTATTTTTGTCTTCTTCTTCTCTCTCTCTTTTGTTTTTTTAATCAGTGCAATAAATTATATCTGCAGCAGGTGGCGCTCTGAGCTCACCCCCGGCACCTCCGGTAGCAGCGTGAGGGGAGAGAGAGAGAAAGAGAGAGAGAGAGAGAGAGAGAGAGAGGGAGAGAGGGAGAGAGAGAGAGAGAGAGAGAGAGAGAGAGAGAGAGCTTCCCCCGCCCATCCCTTCATCATTAGAAACCCCAGAGCATGAATTACCTCTCCAAAGTCATCGGCGAGAATTTACGACTGGTCAACAAAAGCACGTGACCACCCTCCCACCCCCCTTCTCCCTGTCTCTCTCTCCTCCCTCACCTCACCCCTCACCTCCCCCATCACACACACACACACATACCCCTCAATCCAGCACACACACACACACACACACACACACACACCACCACCCCACCCCCATATTTGGACGGCGCATACATAGCTAAAAACGAAGTACAGTGCAACGCCATAATTCACTAATACATCATAAATCGTTGAAAGTACCCGCGTTATAACGACCAGGAGAAATCTAACAAATCAAGCGCCCCTTAGTCCTCAGCTGTGCGCCTGCAACTCTCTAAAACAACCTAAATGAGCTCTTACTTTGTAAACTCGTTCTCGGGGCGCTACCCAAATGGCCCCGACTATCAACTGCTAAATTATGGAGCCGGCAGCGGCGCAATGAACGGCGGGACGTACAGGGACTCTTCCTCCGCCAACATGCACCATGCGACGGGCTCGTACGGCTACAGCTACAATGGCATGGACCTGACCGTCAGCAACCGGGGAGGGGGGAGCGGCGGCGGCAACACCGGAGGACACTTCGGGGGCGGCTCGGTGGTCGGGGACTCCCGGGGCTTCGACTCCCCAGCCCCGGAGACGGGCTTCCGACAGACGTCCAGCTGCTCCCTCGCGTCTGCGGCGGATTCCCTGCTGTCACCCGGCAGCGGAGACGCCAAGTTGGGCGCCCGGAGCTCGTCCCCCCGCTCGGAACAACCAGGAAGCGGTAATCTCGGCTCTCCAAACCTGTCCTCCGCCTCCTCCTCCTCCGGCGGCGGCGGCGGCGGCGGAGGGAGCACAGCGCAGCGTTTCACGGAGCTGGACGACGCGTCGCCGGACTCCGAGGAGTTGCAGCACAACCCGCCGCCCAGGACCGGGCACCCGCAACGCGTGCAGAGGCAAGAGGGCGGCCCGGCGGGACCAGCCGCCGGCGGCACGGCGGGCAGCGAGGCTCAGCCACCACAGATATTCCCCTGGATGAGAAAGCTGCACATTAGCCATGGTACATGCTGCTCCTCTGTTTACGGCGTATTAGCTGCGTGTCATAGGGCGATAATATTCATAACGCTGGCTCAATAGATTGTCGCCTATATGTTTTGGACACATGGGGTCGGTGACAGTTTAGTGCTTGTAGAATGGACACGGGGAGCCACGGTGCCTCTTTGCACACGCACCAAAGATTCAGCAGATTTATTGCTGCTTTGATTTGAGTTGTGTAAACGGGCTGCGTGCGTACAGACACACATTTAGCCACGGTGTTTCTGTTTTTGTCTGAACCCCACGGAACCTGTTCCACTGCTTCAATTCCATAGTTTCATGTGAATGTCAGAAACCAGACAGCGAGGTGTTCGAGCCGCCCGGCAGAGCACAACGTGTTTTATTTTTGCGGAATGCTTTTATGCGCATATACAGAGCGGTAAAAAACAAGTTATGTATTTCTGAAGGCATTTGGAAATAAGAAGGAGCCGACGTAACCAGGGCAGCTTGGCCGCCTCTGGTGAACCAGCTAACGTCGTGTATTCGCGTGTGTTCTCAGTGCGCGCAGGGTGCAATTCGTTTTGCATTTCCCCTCATTTAGAAGCTGTAGGGACGCCGGATGGTTGCCCCCTCTGTGTTTTTTTTTTTTTGCCTCTCTTTTATTTTAGCAAATTCCACAAAAGCGTCATAAATCTGTCAGGGGGGTGGGGGTGGGGGGGATCCAGGCAGCGAAGCCCAACAGGCTGAGGAGCGCAGACAGAGTCGGGTGGGAAAAGACAAAAAAAAAGAAAAAAAGAAAGAAAGAAAGAAAGAGAGGCCAGGAAAGGCTTTTGGAGACTGTTGCTCCTTTGAAAAGTGAAGCTTTATTACGTGTGGGAACTTTATTAGCGAGGTGAGGCAGAGGCAGAGGACGGGGGCAATAAAATCCCGAAGGCGGCTGGAGAGAGGGGGGAAATGGGGGGAGGGAGGAGTGGGGGGATAGAGAGGGTGATGGTGAAGAGGGGTGCTTAAAAAAGAAAACAGTGATGTGACAAATAAAAGCAAATCTTTTAGCGCGAGCTGTGGAGCGGAAACGGCTTGAAAGGCGGCTGTCAGAATCAGGCAACTGTGCCTTTATTCTGATAAAAACTATAAAAATCAGCCTTCTGTCTCACGTGTATGTGTGTAGGGGGAGGGGGGGTTATAGAGGGGGTGGACATAATCATATCAACACCTGTAGCTACAATAAACCAGAATCTAATGCAGCACGTATTAGGGCAGTGTGTAGAGAATACCACCTTTGCGCCTTCTTTAAAGCCCAGTTGGTGGTTATTTTATTCTAGGCTGAATTATAGATTATTGTAAAGTGTTCCCGGTATTTTGTCCACCCACTGTGAGTGTGCATTTCCAAACGATAACCAGTTCATATTACAAGGCCTCCTCCCCCCACCAATAGATCCCTAACAGCCTTTTGTCCGTTCCAAACCCCCATAGATATGACAGGCCCGGACGGGAAGCGGGCGCGCACGGCGTACACCCGCTACCAGACGCTCGAGCTGGAGAAGGAGTTCCACTTCAACCGGTACCTCACGCGGCGGAGGCGCATTGAGATCGCCCACGCGCTCTGCCTCACGGAGCGGCAGATCAAGATCTGGTTCCAGAACCGGCGGATGAAGTGGAAGAAGGACAACAAGCTGAAGAGCATGAGCCTGGCCACCGGCGGCAGCGCCTTCCAGCCCTAAGAAATGAAAATTCAAGAAATAAATAAAAAATAAATCCTTCCGTCCGTCTCCTTGGAGAGGGTTGAACTACCGTGTACAGGCTTCTTCCCGGGAGGGAAACGACAGACTAAGACAGAGAGACAAGCAGAACATGGAGCAAAAGAAGACGCGATGAAGAAACATATATGTACAAATCTAGATAAAAAAAAGAAGAAAAAAGAAACACTTCCCCATCAACGGAGTACTGTACAGCTACGCAGCACTTTTTATTTCTTCGGCATGTTGGTGTTTTAGGGCAACGTAAATAAAAACTGTGGTACATGTTCTTGTAAAAAAATAACAAAAAAACGTAATGTTCCTGTATGTTGTTTAAAAAAAAAAAAAGAAAGAAGAATCTGTCCAGAGCAGAGGAGTCGAGATAAGGAAAGGATGAATAATGCTACCTAACTATATACGTTTCTACTTACGTCCTACCTTGCAACCTTGCTACCTACCTGTTGTTTGATGTCTGAATATTGTTTTATGTGCCACGTGCGATGTTTTATATTTGACAAAGTGCTTTCTAGAGATGGTAACATGTAAGTTTACAGCCAGTGTGTAGCCTTCACCCTTCCTCTACATGTCTGTCTGTAGCTCGCCATTCCAATCTGCTCCTATTTCTTATTGAGGAAGCTGGGGAGGTGTGTGTGTGTGTGTGTGTGTGTGTGTGTGTGTGTGTGTGTGTGTGTGTGTGTGTGTGTGTGTGAGTGTTTGCGTGTGTGTGTGTGTGTATAAACAAACAGCCCTGCTAACATCTCCGTATCATGTTGTGCATAGCTCTATTATAAAAAAAAGTGTAACTGTATATTATTGTTATTATTATTGTAATTATTGGATACATGTTTCAGAAAGGATGTACATAGATATATATTGTCATTTTTTTAAATGTGACCAATTGGCTATTTGTAGTTGCAACGTGTGTGTGCGTGTGTGTGAGTGAGAGAGAGTGTGTGTATGTGAGCGCGCATGTGAGAGAAATGGCTACCGTCCTGTGAGGCCTGTGAGCTTTCTGCCAATGAGCTTTTTGTATTTTGTTTGTAACTTGGAGTAAAAAACAACAACAATAAAGTTGCCCATACTCGTCAAAAACCAGAAGGACTCGACCAGCTGCTCGTGTGTGGCCAAACTGCACGCGCAAATGGCTTCACTCTAACGCGAGCCAAAAGGTTTTTAGGGTTAAGGCTTTGGGTTCAGCTGGAGCAATGTCCTCGTCCAAAAAAAATCATTGATTTGGATAAATCAATAAGGAGTATTTGCGCTGGTTTCCCGTATGCATTTATCGTGAATATTATATTTAATGTGCAAATCTGTGCCAAACTCTCAGGTCGGTGTGTCATGTTATGGCGTCTAACTTGCTAAGAAATAGCTGGATTTAGCTCTGCGTGTGGACTAGTTGTCCAAAAACCAAACCAAGTCAAATTCTTGTAGAAAATTCCCTTTCTTCTACTTCAGTACATTTTCATCTTGGATGTTGTCACTCACATTTATAAACCTGTTCTTATGTGAATAGCTTTATCACCTCTCACTTTTCAATTTCACTAAATGATTCAAGCTGGAAAAAAAAACCAAACTGCGTCGTGCGTAAAGACGCACCGGGCCAAACCCTTTACAGGCCTCGTCTTAACCCTGAACGCCACATTTCCAAGGCGACAAACTCCTGGACATCAGCAGCGTCACGGCGTCGTGCTCGCCAATCACTAAACAAGCTGCATAAAAACACACACACACACACACACCACAGAGAGAGAACAGACGCACACAAACCAATTTCCATCCCCGCTGACGAAGTCTGACATGACAACAAACTGCCCGCAGTGGACAAATTGGTCACTTTTGTCTAAACGGCCTCCCTTTCCGTCCTATAACGGAGGTCACTCCCGGGCAAATTAGGTTACCTGCTACCGCCTTCCAACTGTAAACAACCAGCTGAACTTTTAAACTCACCGACTGATGCCGCTTCAGCTTCCCTGCTCATACGGCTCTATGTCGGAGCTGATGGAGGGGAGGTGGAGTGAGGGGGGGGGGTCGAGATCCTGTCCTGTTCCTATAGCCTCATCTGGACACAACCGCCATCTCCTGCCTCCTCTGTGTGTGTGTGTGTCTGTGTATGTGTGTTGAGATGTTTTTTTAAAAAAAGCTAACCTCCTTTTGCTTTGGGCCAAACTATAAAAAAGGACGGTAGCTCTGACATTTACATGTCAAACGGATGAGGGTTTTTATCTCCAAGTTGGATCGTAAAGATCAGGCCGGGTCTCAGACTGATACCTCTCACTGGCTCTCCCCTGGTCACGTGGGGTCCATAAAGTTAGTTTTATGGTTTTGGGGAGTTGACAATGTACTATATATTTCACATTCTAGAAAGCAAGTGACGGTTTAACGGCTTCGCGGGGATCCTAAAGGGGTCAGTAAAGTAGAGACGGAGCGGGAGGGAGGGTGGTGTGTGTGTGTGTGAGAGAGGGAGAGAGAGAGGGAGAGAGAGCGGGCCACTACTACCGGCCGCTGCTCCTGCTCCGGTTCACACGCCGAGCCCGGAGAGCTCCGCTCTGCGCCGCGCGCTCTGGAACGCTGTGAAAACCCCGGTGGAGAGAAAGAGCAGGGACGCACAGTAAGTAGCGTTTGGCTTACTCTGTGAGTGGAGGAGCGGGAGGGGCAGGAGGTGGCAGAGGGGGGGAGAGAGAGAGAGAGAGAGAGAGAGAGAGAGCTGTGTAATTACCATGTCACTCAGTCTCTCTGGAGTGCTCCGGTGTTGACGCGCTCGCTGAGCGCCACGAAGCTCCGGTGCGTTTGAGAGTCGTTGTTTGCGTCTGGTCCGTGGACCGGACGGTCGGTCCGCGTCACAGATGTGGGTGAAATGCTGCGTGTGCGTGTGTGTGTGTGTGTGTGTGTGTGTGTGTGTGTGTGTGTGGGTGGGTGGGTGGGTGCGTGCGCGCCGTTGGGGTGCGCTTCTGTTTGTCGCCTCCAAATCACGCTTGTGCGTTTTGGCGTGTGCGTAATGGTGGAGCACGGGTACACAGGAGACTGTGCGGTGTTGAGACTTTTACAAACATAAAATAAAACGGGAAAAAGTTGTATCCGTTAGAATGCCGTTAAGGCTGCTTACCATCATGTTTCACCACGAGGTTCTGCCCTCTTACATTTAAAAAATGGTTCGTTTAAGTGCTTTAACAATGAAATTCTGACGAGCCGATCCAGAACGGCAGATGTTGTTTACGTGACTTTTGAAGGTCCGAATGATGGTTGTGTGTTCTCTCTCCTTCCCTCGCTGGATCACAGGGAAATATTGCAGTCATATTGGGAAGTAAAGTGGCTTTTATTGCACCATTATTATTGTTTTTTTTTTATGTGGAGAGTAAATGTTTCACATCGCTGTTTGTTTTGTCACTTTTTACGCACGGCCTTTGTGTGCGTAAAAATGGTTCCAATGAGGGATTCAGAGTTGGGAAAAATGCGCCTGTGTGTGTGCTAACATTAACCAAGAAGTATATGGACAAGGACACACACACAGACACACACACACACACACACACAGCCTGTAGTGATATGCGTCCTTGGGTACAAGAAAATCTTTGTCCGAGCCCCCCCCCGCCTCCCCCCGCCCTTGTATTTTCCAGGCAGGATGGGTGTGAGTGAAAAAGAAGGGTCGTGGATACAAACATTCCCAAGGCTCACCAGGTTCTTTTACAACTGAGCTTTGGCCTGTTGTTTGACTCACAGTAAATACGCAAACTGCGAATCAAATGTTGACCAGACGCTCGGGCTTTCGGATTAACCCCATACAGATACAACTTCCATCAAATTAAAAAGCAAAAAAAAACCTTTAGAAACAGACATTTTAAAATGTTTTAAAATGTCTGTATTAGAGTCAATCACATGTTGCTAATCAGGAATGAACCCGCGTGACACAACAACTCCCAAACCTTAAGTCCTCTTCTTTCATGACACATTTAAACGACAGGAATGAAACCGGGCCGACTGAAGAGCGTTACATATTTATGGGAATAGTGCTAATGAGGCCACGTGACAGCCAAAACTCTCAGTTAAACGAACCTAATGGTCTTCTAAGCAACATTTAAACCGTGAAACAAAAACTACGCATCCCATGTCACATACATAAAATCAACAAGCATAATAATAATTGGTCGAAAACGCCAAAATAAGCCGCCAAGGGAACCAACCGCGTTATGGAATAATAATGGTATCAGTGTATATTGGCTGTGTTGGAGGAGTGAACAGTATACAGCGCCTTCCACTCTGACCATTGTATATCTCCATCAGTCCTCCACACTGATCTCCAAGTGATGTCTGAAAGCGCCACTCGAGCTGTCAAAACCCGGCTACCAGTCGCGCGGTGCCGCGCTCTCCTCGCGCACGCTCGCCTCTTATTGCTCAGATCCTTCATGTAAATTGTTTAATGTCTCCTGTCAAGGGCGGACGCTCTCATGCCGGTAGATACAGAGTGGAGTTTCAAACTTCTTCTCAAAGCATTCAGTCAGCGCGCCCGGTGGACAGTCAGCCAAACCCCGGTGGAGAAAACGTCACGTGAAGACATTTCAATGAATAGTCCTCCCTTTGGTGTTCAGGCCAACATGGCGCCGACAAACGCGACGTTTGGCATTGACAAAAGAACACAATGTTACAATACTTAAATCAGACGCAGTAGATTTTTTTAGGGATGAATTTGGCAGCAAACATTTTATTTTAGAAAATACAATATAACGTCGCCACCCGCTGTGGTTTAGGGAAGGCCGTGAGATGCGGCTAAAAGCTCCGGTAAAAGATAGTAAGTGCGTGTTTTTCATCAACAAGTAGGTCTAGTTTTTGGAGGATTCCATTTAAACAATATGGGCATTTTATTTTCATTTTGAAAAAACTTTTCCCCAGACGTCTGTCTAAGTGTAATTTTAAAAAACAACCTCACATTATTTAACTCTCTCAAATACAGTTTTTCTCGAAATGTTCTTCTTTTTAACTTTTTTTTTTCTTTATTCTGCTTTTTTCCTTCTTTTTTCTTTCTTTTTTTTTTTTTTTTTTTTACAATAAAAGTGCCAGTGTGGGCCCAGGTACCCGCACTAAGCCCGCTCTTACAGCGCTTAAGTATATGAGCGTGTCTCTCCGCGCCCTGAGCGCCCAGTTGATCCGGTGTCCTCCGCTAATAAGAGAGGAGGACTCCGCTCTCGGAAGTCCCTCTCTGCTCTCAAACTCTCATTTATAACGTTCACTTTATGCGCATGGAAGCCAGCCCGCCGGCCCCGATGCATTTCCAGTCTGGGGATTCCTGGCGCTGCCCCCTCCACCTTCACGATGATTATTCACCAGCTTCACACGAATGTTATTTAGAGGCATGCCATCAATTATTTAGAAAAAAAGAAAAGAAGTTCTTCTTCAAAGTAAAAGCCTTCTCTGGTAAATGATGGAGTAAAGGTTAATTTCATTACAACAGATGTCACCACACATTTTACTTTATTTTCCAATTTAGAACTGCTCTCCTGAAATTAAAACCCCCTGTACTTATTTCCAGGCTGCAGACTATCTTATAATAACGTGGTATTGTATTAACCTTTAGCATATATCCAATCAATCGCTCAAAACTACAATAAATAACAATAAACTACAGGTCAACCAAAGTTTTCTGGAGCTTTCAGGGGAAAAAATCTTAAATATGATTAACAAACAAGTAGTAGTAATAATAATAATACTAATGTTAAAAAATCTTGCAAAAAGCTGATTCTATCACATTTTGTTTTTTTCAAATGGATGTTTTCCAGCCAGCCTCTTTTCCACCGTGACAAAAATGAATTTTCTACATCCGGTGTGAGATAACGGTTCATACCCCCCACCCATAGGCTTGTGTGTGTGTGTGTGTGTGTGTGTGTGTGTGTGTGTGTGTGTGTGTGTGTGTGTGTGTGTGTGTGTGTGTGTGTGTGTGTGTGTGTGTGCGTATGTGTGTGTGTGTGTGTGTGTGCGTGCGTGTGTGTGTGTGTGTGTGTGTGTGTGCGTGCGTGCGTGTGTGCGTGCGTGTGTGTGTGTGTGTGTGTGTTTTGAGCGGCCTGGGTCCTTGAGGAAGTTTCAGTTCAGTAAACAGGAAGACGAGCAAGAGAGAGAGAGAAAAAAAGAAACTCCACATTTCATTTTTCATCAACTTCCTCCTTTTAATGATGATACAGGAACACCCCCCGCCAGAAGCAGTGACCCCCACCCCCACCCCCCCACCCTGGCCTTACTCACACACATATACATATATATATATATATATACAGGGACGGGGACAGGACACGCGTGACACACAAATTGCAGTTGCTTTTCTTGTTGGAATAAAAAAGGAAAAAAAAGTGAGAGAGGCCGTGACACGCGGGAAGGTGCAGCAGCTCTGTATGGCCTCCTTTGTGTTTTTCTCGCTGTGTGTGTGTGTCATCTGTTTCCCGTTTATGTACACAGGGCAGCTCCAGCGCTTCTCCCTCACCATTATGCGCATTATGCGCATTATGCACGTTATGTGTGTTATGTGCACGGGCTTGCCGCTGCTCCTTTGAAACCTGTCGGGGCTGTCACAAGGCGCTGAGTTCAGCTTTACAGTCTGTGCGCTGGTGATGATGAGTGGGGTGAGTAACTAATGCGACTGGGCCCTTTCTTCTCTGTTTTCACTGCAGCGCAAAGGTGTGTTTGTGTGTGTGTGTGTGTGTGTCAGAGAGAGCGAGAGAGTTACGTGGGAGTGAATGGGGTGTGTTTTGTTGTATTTGGTGGGTTTATTGGCAGGGCATGAGAGAGAGAGAGAGAGAGAGAGAGAGAGAGAGAGAGAGAGAGAGAGAGAGAGTGTGACCCGGCCATGGTAAGGTCCACTGGCATGGGACTCTTTTTTTGCTCAGCCTCTATTTGATAATGTAAGTTTAAATTTCGTTCAATTTCCGCTATTTGCTGCCTATTTAGTCAGCCCATTCTGCGGATTGCAGCTATGCGAGGATATTGTGAAGCCAATTCTATATAATAAAACCTACCCTGTGTAGTCACACACACACACACACACACACACACACACACACACACACACACACAGTCTCTATATTTCCCCCTTTCTTTCGCCCGTCGCGTGATTGCTTTACGTTTAAATGGGCATTTGCGAGGCCTTAATGTCCTCCCGCATACTGATCGGGGAGGGTGAACGGCGCGGCCTCGCCTCATGAATAATGCACGAGCAGGGAAGTCACCGCGAGGTCAGCAGACAGGCTCGAGCCGAGCACGGCACGAGGAGGCTGCCGCCGCGCAGGCGCAGGGGAGAGTGGGGAGAGGGAACGAAGCTATCGCACACTGAGCTGTGAATGTGTGTGTGTGTGTGTGTGTGTGTGTGTGTGTGTGTGTGTGTGTTTGTTTGTGTGCGTGTTTGTGTTTACTTCCACAACATGAGGGGAAAGGAATGAACAACTGGCTGTTATTTTTGTTACCCGTGTCCCCCGTTTCCGGGTCAGAAGGGAGGGATGTTTACCTCAGACAAACCAACAACTTCCACAATTTAAATGAGGCTGGTCGGGTAAATACAGAGCGGTAACCCAACAAACAAAAAACATCATGGTAATACATAAGACAACATGCTGAAATACATGTGGAAAAAAAGAAAAAAAAGGGCCAATGGCTGTAGGTTTTAGTAACAAAGCGGCGAAATTAATTTATTTTCTATTTCCAAAGTGTTTGCAGTCAATAAAAGGCCTTCATCGGAGCCGCTTCGCGAGGCCGGGAGTACAGCCACAATAGCTTGTGTTTGCCTTGGCGACGGGTTATGACGAGCCGATAACCTGGCAAATATTGAATGATACAGCAGGTCATGGGTGGTGTACGCTGTGTTTACTTGTTCAGCTTTCATGCCAACGGACGCCTGAGAGAATAACCGCAGTGGGGTGATTAAGACACAATGTTTGTTCATATTTTGCTCCTCGGACATGAGAGTAAAGCATAGGCTAAATATGCAATTATGCATTATTATCCAGTGTTATTGTTGATTTAAACATCAAGTTCCAGCTAATCGAGGCTCCACTAAGGTGGGATGGCAAAATATTAACCTACTAATAGGCTGCTACTACTATTACTACTACTAATAATAATAATACAAAATAATACGAAATTATTATAATTCCAATAATACTTATAATCACACAATAATTACATTAATCTCCTAAATATAGCATATGGTAATAACACTACTAGTATTCCTAATAATACTACTATTGATCATATAAATTATGACACAATAATTACAATAATTCTCCAGAATATGGCATATGGTAAAAATAATAATAATATTCCTAATAATAATATTAATAATGATAATAACCACAATAAGGGGTCGTCGTTGCTGCTGTAATAACAGTAGTTTGTGATTTAGGCTACAGGCTTTTTGCCGTCTCTAAAAAGTCCTATTTGTCACTTTACTCCCGCCACAAATTAAAAAACACTGTCAGAGTATTTTCACTCTCCGTCCAACGCTCTCAATGTGGGCCAGAGGAGTCTATTATCCCCCCTCCCTACAGAATGCAGCTCCCTCGCGCCGCCACCAGAGCCCGCTTCAGACCAGGGCAGCGACAACCTGCGCGAGGAGCCCCCCTGCACGAGCCCCCATCGGCCCTGTTCCTACACCGCTCTCCTGCAGCACGCCCCCCCCGCCCCCCCTCTCTCCCCGCCCCCTCTCCTCTGTCCTTTTGAATCCCAACCGACCCCCGTCTCTCCCTCGCTGTTCAAATACACAACTGTCAGAACTGTCGCCGTCTTTCGTAGTTGATTAATGGTGAGTGTTCGTATGACTTTAGGTGTAAGGTACAGAGAGGAAGATAACAAAAAGAAGCGCCATCTTAAGGAGGCACTGTCGATTAACTTCTGCCTCTTTTCGGCTGCGTGTCTTTCTCCTCCTCGCTGTCGAGAGAGAGCAACAAGCTAACCGCTAAGTTTAGCACAACACTTTGAAGCTAGCGAGCGAGTTAAGAGCGCGTCGCCGCCGCTTCCCTCCTTCTCGTGTCCTTCTCGTGTCCTCCTCGTGTCCTTCTATGGTCCTTCTGGCCCCAGGGCTGTAGGCAGCCGAGCGAACAGCCCGGCCTGGTGTCCGAGCTAACAGTCGGCCCGCAGCACCAGGGTTCACGGGAGTTGAAGGGTCAAAAGTTCACCGTCGTGCGTGAGTTCCGCCCTCGCCTCTCCTCGCTCACTCGACTCCAGACCCCAATTGCTGTATGTCAAGGCAAAAAAGGGGAGGGAGGGAGAGGTAGGGAGAGAGGGTACAGATGAGAGAAATGATAGCAGGAGGCAAAGGAGAGGTGAAGGCCTGACCTTCCCTTCCCTTCCCCGGTAACAAAAGGCTGCGCCCCCCCCCCCTCTTTTTTTGCCGCCGCGATGTACAGAGGGAGAGATGAAGGGAGAAGAAAGGCAGGAAAAATGGAGGGGTTGAAGGTGGTGGTGGGAGGGCGGAAGGTATTCGGTGACATGGAGGTGGGTGGATGTCTGGGGGGGTGCAGGTGTTTGGCTACACATTCTGTTCACACCAGCCAACATTTGTATGTCATATGGAGCCACTTTCTTTTTTGAAGACTATTATAATATTTTGGTTATGGTCAAAGACCTCTCTGAGGTGAAATAAACGGTAATATGAGGCCTTTTTGTCATTTTGGTTATTTACTTGGACCTGGTCTAAATGAAAATACACAAGTAGCGAAAATAAAAAATAAAGTTATGCATACAATAATGTAATACTTCTACTAATAATAATGTTAACAACCATTCATGCAAAAGTGAACGAACCTGCCTCTATAATCATATATTGACACAAACCTTACAATGTCCAATTACAATACAATGTAAAACTCAATTTTCAAAGGAAGGCGACAGTCTATAATGTATATAAAATGGGACACATCCATATTTACATCACATTTTTACGACACAATTGAGCCTCGTGCCATGTAAGTGCGTTGTTTGAGTGTGTGTGTGTGTGTGTGTGTGTGTGTGTGTGTGTGTGTGTGTGTGTTTGTGTGTGTGTGTGTGTGTGTTTGTGTCTGTGTGAGAGAGAGATTAGTGGTTGTAAAGTGGTGGTTTTATGCTTGGAGCGAGCAGCTATTTATAAATCCCCAAAGCATTTTCTTTTGGAGAGGGAGTTTAAGCAAAGCAGAGCTCTTCCTCTCCTCGGCCTTATCAGCACACTGCTGTCAGAAGTACACCCTTATCTCGCGCACCATCCACGAAATATTGCTCCCCTTATCTGATTTTTCCACTACAAGATGAATGTGTGGCCCCTGTTTACTTTTCAGCTGAGAAGAATGAGCCTCAAACCATTTTTCATACTGCTGTCCATCCTTCTCTCTCTCTCTGTCTTTTATTAATTGTATACGCGGTAGTTTTTTTTTTCATGGGACATTTTTATTAATATTAACAGTCATATTATGCTCAATTTTTTATTTTCTAACACCTAACTAAATGTACTAAATGTTTTATTTTTTGGTTGTTGTTATTAATGTTGAATGTTTGCAGAAAATGAGTTAGCCCTCTACATCTTTCACACACACTTTGCCAGATGTGGGGAAACATATCATCAATAAGTAATCAGAAATAGAACCCAATTAAGTACTGATGACAAAAAGATTTAAAAGAATAATCGAATGTGCACTAGCGTCTGTTTGATCTGGCAAACGGCTCTGACCTCGAACAATAAAACGAACAATCCGAATTTTTAATCGTTTAATCTCAGCTCCTGTTGAATAGCCGCGTTTGGACACTAATTGTTGGCGCTGTGCTTTATGGTTAAAGCGGGAGGAGGCCGACAGAGAGGAGGGGAATTAGTCGCCACGGAGGAACAAAAATGATAATTCAGTAAATAAATAATCTATTTATTGACATAAACACGCAAGCTAAAAAGGTAATGGGCGAATAACTACGTTACAAATTCCGTCTTTCTCTCCAAAGGTTCATCCCGAGTTCAGCAAATTAACTCAATTAAGAAGACAGTGCACTTGCGCGCCTCCGGTCGGTTTGTCAGACGCGAGGCCGCTGCGGGTTTGCGCGTGCATGGCACTTCTAAAACGTCAGGCGCGCACTATCACTCTCTTTGAATGCGTCGTTATCTTTAAATAAAGACACAATATACAAGGTATTACTCACAAAAGAACGCCTCGTGTAAAACGAAATGGAACATAAAAAAACAATAATACACATCTGTTTTTTGTTGTTTTTTTTTCCTGTAAGCGACACGCTGGTGGTAAAATGTAGAAATATAAGCAAAGTAATAGTGGTGAAATGAGCGCGGATAAGTGTGGACATATGGCCGCGGTTAACTCGATAAAAACCCATCGGCGGGCTGCAGAGAGTCGAATAACATCAATATAAATCCACCTGATACTTCCGCGTGCGAGCCCCCGCGCGCTGCACCGGAGACGGTGAACGCGAGCCGGGCTGCAACGCAACACGTTTGTTTCTCTACGAAATATGCACGCGAAGGACTCTCAAGTGTTTCTGCGGGTTCACATGTCAGCGTGCACGCTGGTGTCATTTATATTTAGACAACAAAAGGAGAAGGAAAAAAAAACCGAAGGGAGAAATGATCCTGGGAGAAAAGAAAAAAAAAGAATCTGTGTGGGAGTGTGAGAGAGAAAGAACCCCCCCCCCCTTCCCTCTTTCACATCTACTGACCATTTTTCTTGAAGGTAATGACTCCAGCTCAATGTAGGCCTGTATGACGGAGAGAGAGAGAGAGAGAGAGAGAGAGAGAGAGAGAGAGAGAGGGGTGGAAATGGCTGAAAGAAAGGGTGTGGAAAAGGGAGGGGGATGAGGAAGGGAGAGAGAAAGAGAGAGCGGGGGGTGGGGGGCTTGGTTGTGCTCGGGGTGAACGGGAGGTCAGCGCGTCTCACCAATATTAAAATGTGTACCGGGGCCGCGGAGTGACACGCCTCGCCCGTTAAACAAAGAGTGTGCCAAACTGGCAGATTAATTTGAAAACTTGAGTCCGTGCACACACGCACAACACTTAGCGCCTTAAAGAGCCCACAGTCTCCACACAGCAGCCCCGCTCGGTCTCCCTCAGCCCCGCAACGGCTCGCTGTAACACCGGGAAACACTCGGAACGGCCACCGGTGACGGGCGGGCGGGCGCGGGGGTTTCTCCTTCATCATTTAACGCGAATTCGTTTTGGGTTTTAATTTTTTTTTCTCTGCGCACGGGAGCTCACCGGTGCGGGTGTCGCAGCGCTCCGGTGTCGCGTTGTCTTTGTTTTTAGGTTGTTTTTTTTCACGCTGGATTATCACCGTTAAAATAGTCCTAAATATAAAGTATTGTTACGGTTGTTCAAACGCGGGATTCCGAACGACGCGGTTCCGACACAGTCTTGTTTACACTCTACCGGAGGAGCGGAGTGAGCGCGTGTCCGCGCGCGCGTGCGCGTGCTAGCGAGGTTGTCCACGGAAATGACAGCGACCTTTTTTTTGTTTCTCCTTTAAAGCTACCACGTAGAAACCCGAAGAGGTCAACAAACCTGTGGCGTCGGAAGACGAGAGAGAAGGAGAACTGAGGCGTGGATGCTGGACGGGAACGCTTCTCTGTGTGGAGGGAGGGGGGAGAGGGGGGGGGCAGAAGAAAAAGAAAGGAAAGAAGAAGAAGATGAAGAGTGGAACACGTGTTGACGACTTGTTGGAGATGTAAAGAAGCAGAAGAAGAGGAACATGCAATAATGATACCGACAACGAGGAAGGGGGGAGGATGGGTGCGGGGGGGGGAACTTAATGTGATGGCGACGCCAGGAAGGAGATCTGCGAGCTACAGAAGAGTGAGTACACAAAAAATAGAAATCGGCTTGTAGAAGAGGAAGCTGCCTCATTTGCATATCGCTGTGTGTGTGTGTGTGTGTGTGTCGGCTTTCTTGTTCCTTCCGTGTATGTGTGTGTGTGTGTGTGTGTGTGTGTGTGTGTGTGTGTTTGGCAGGTGCTTTGCCCATGCTGGGAGGAAGGGGAAGACCACGTGTTGCAGTGAGCTGCCGCAGCACCCCCCCTCCTCTTCCTCCTCTTCCTCTTGTCGCCAAGAGCCCTTTGGTTCACAACAACTTCATCAACTTATATTCGTATTTTTGATCGATTATGGGCTGTGCACGTCACGCCGTGGGTATGCGAACTGTATACGTGTTTCCTCTCCGCTCGCTCCACGTCCTTCACTGTTATCATCATGCTGGTTGAGGGTAATTAGGGCACCTGGGGCTGTGTGACGTCAGGGGGCACGATGCATGTTTTGGCAATAATGTAGCTTTTGCTGTGTCTTCCTCTTGTTCAACCAGACACTAGCTTTTATTGTATTTTAAGATATGTACAAATACCAATGGACATTTTCAGATATTTCATATCTATCTATATAGATACATAGATAAATATAGATAGATAGATGGATAGAGCTTTTTAGATAACCTAATCAGGTGTAGATTCACCCCCAACCACACACACACACACACACACACACACACACACACACACACACACACACACACACACACACACACACACACACTAGGACCAATATGACCAAGAGGGTGAAGGCGAGGTCGTGGCCAGTGGGAGGTTAAAGGTCATGGACAACTTTCTCTCCTACATAGCCTTAAAATCCATTCTGTTTCTATAGCTTTATTTAAAAAAAAAAAAAAAAAAATCAGAATAGAAGGCAGCTCCATTGCTTAATAATGTCTAATATACATTTTCTGTGTATTTTGTAAGAAAAAAAGAAAAGAAAATCCTAAAATAGTTAAAGAAATTGGTTGGTGAACATGTGGCATTATTATACTCCAGACACAAAGGAGAAGAAAAACACAGTATGATTAATCCGAGACTTTTTGTTTGGCTGTGATTTCTCTGCTTGACTGCTATGCGGTTTTTATCAGTTTAGCATCCAGACGTGTGGCTTTCCGCCGACGTACCGGGCCCGCGCGCTGTATCCCGCGCGCTGCCAGCACAACGCGCCTGTGGTTCCAGCTGTTTATTTCCCCCTGCTGATTGCTAATGTGCCGTTTTATTTTGATTATAAGCTGGCTGTGGAATAAAATGCTCCCGGTCTACGGGGAGCGTTTTCTCCCCCCCTGCGCATCGTGTGCGCGCTCCTCCATCAATACAAATAGCCGTGCTAGCGCCGGTCACATCCGGCCCCGCCGCTGCAAGAATGTGCTCCTGGTTCACGTTCAGAGGCTGTTTAGTACCAACAAACCAATATGCGGGCGCTGCTATTGTGAATGCAGCCTCGCGGCACGTTTGGCCTGCAGAACAGGAAGATAGAGTTACAGTTTGACTGTAAATAAAAAGAAAGAAAGAAAAAAAAAGGAGGGAGGACGTTTTGGACACGTTAACGGCACAATGGAGTTCTTTTGGATTTGATTAAGCTGAAGGAAAGAGCAGCATTTCTCTGGTCATTTTGTAGTATTGTGAAATGTATTTAGTCTTGAATATATAAAGTACTATATATGTATATGTGTGTGTATATATATATATATATATATATATATATATATATATATATATATATATATATATATATATATATATATATATACACATATATATATATAGTACTAGTACTTTATATATTCAAGACTAAATACATTTCACAATACTACAAAATGACCATATATATATCCTGACCCTGCCATACGGGGAAAGGCCTACTTCATTTTTTTCTTCCCTGTCCGATATACTTTGCATGACAATAACCAGGGGAACGGACCTCGATTTATTTCTCAAACTGCACAAAAGAGCAGAAACGCATTTCTCTTCTTCTTTGTTGGCCCTACAGCTTTTTCTTCTTCCCACCTCGGTAATATTTCAGAACATTGACATGTGGGTCGCTGCACATAATGGCGCCGTTTAACCCCCTCTATATGTCCCATTCGAGGCCCGCCGTTGGAATAATAATAATAATAATAATAATAATAATAATAATAATAATAATAATAATAATAATAATAATAATAAAAAATTAAATTAAACCACTTGGCTTTTTTTTTTAAAGGCAAGGTAAAAATACAATATTAGATGTTTTCCCCCTCCTTTGGTAAAAGAGTCGGGGCCACACAGATCCTACCTCAACGCTCGGTACAATGAATCCATTTAACACCGACGTTTAATCCCAAATGTGCGGCAGAAGAAGTCCATTTCTACAGCTTTGCCCCAAAAAAAATAAAACCCGACTGAGTGTTTGTGAGCCGCTGACGGGACACACTTATAGAGGGGAAAGCTCGTAAATTGTGTGTGACTGTAAAGTTATTTATTCACACCGGCTCTCCTCCGGTCCCTGAATATTTTATTGCTTTTTATTTCAACCCCATCACACCCACCTTTAAGAAAAAAAACCTTTCAACTTTTGGGAAGTTACAGTTTGAGCTTGTTGGTGTTTGAGCTGTAAACGGAATTGACCCGCAATAAAAGGCGCATGTGTAAATCCAGATGCGCTGACCGTATCCACTCACTGTGACCCGCTGTATGTCTCTCTCTCTCTCTCTCTCTCTCTCTCTCTCTCTCTCTCTCTCTCTCTCTCTCCTAAATGTTACAGCAGCGAGAGAACCTTTTTTAATGACATTTGAATGAACCCAACAACAGTCTCTTCTATAAAAGCGAGCAGCTGTATTCGGTGGTATGAGAGCCCCTTGTTTTATTTTCTTGACGCTACATTGTTGACCTGAGTCTGTATATAAATGCATGTGGTGAGGAACCCGGTTCTTCCCGTATCTTTACAATCTAAACATCTCGTCTGGTGTGTGTGTGTGCGTGTGTGCGTGTGTGTGTGTGTATGTGTGTGTGTGTGTGTGTGTGTGTGTGTGTGTGTGTGTGTGTGTGTGTGTGTGTGTGTCAGCGCATTGACCTCTACCTGCAGCCGGAAACAATGGGGCCTCCCGCCCAACTGAATGCTTACTGCTGACAAACTTGACAGAGGGCCGGGAAGTGCCGCAGTCAGACCCAACACACCTTGATCGATACCTGAGATGCCCCCCCGTGGGCAAAAAAAAAAACGGGGGGGGGCGGGAGGTCAAGGTGACAGAAACACGCCCACACCTGCGCAAAACCCCAGCGAAATGGAGACCATGCGCTGGATTGAATTGGAGCTAAAGAGTAGAGAAACAGAGAACGGTACCAGGGAGGATGCAGAGTGGAGAGGCAGGTTGACAGTGCCGCTCCCGCCAGTCTGAAGAGTGCCTTTGTGTTGTCCGGTCTGGTGATGTATTTGAACAACTTTTTTTTTTTGTTCGAAGGAAACAAGAGAACAGCAATATTGCCTGAAGCAGGGAGGGGAGAGCCAGTGTCACAAAATCAATGTGGGAGCAGCACAGCAGCACACACGTGGGAAATATAGCACGGGAAACGCTTTCAAAACGCACCAGGACAAACACAAATTATCCGTCATTTCTGCCCCTAAATGATCTATTAACACAGCATAACAATATGGTGGGAAGTGCACTGAAATAACGTTACATGTCAACTTGTCTAAGGCTTAATACATCCAAAGCAAAGTTTGGTTTTAATTTGGATTTAATGTACATATATCTATATCTATATCTCTCTATATATATATATATATATATATATATATATATATATATATATATATATATATATCTATAGATATATAGATATATCTATATCTATATCTATATCTATATCTATATCTATATATATATATATATATATATAGATATAGATATAGATATAGATATATCTATATATCTATAGATATATAAATATATCTATCTATATATATATGGATAATTAAGAGTGCAGACTCTCCTGTGTGTTAGTCAGATTCCTTTTTAATTCAGTTGGGTCAGATTTTTCGAGGACAGACTGCATTTCATTTGGCACAGTGAAGGGACATTTATTCATTTATTCATTGGTCCATCCATTCTTCAGTCGAGTCAGTCAGAACCATTTCTGATAGGTCAGTGTTTCCCCGCGCCAAGCGATTTGTCTTTTTTTTTTCTTTATTCATTAAATCGTATCCATTCGGGTAGAACGCTCCACGGTTGGAGCTGCCAAGATTCTTTCTTTCTTTCTTCCTTTCTTTTTTCTCTCTCTTCTTGTTCGTTTGGATAATGACAACAATGTACAGACTGTGTGGTTGTTTACGTGGATGGAGAGTTTAAGGAGTATTTTGATTTTGAATAAAACATTCGTTATAAACGGAGTAGTGAGAGACTAAATTTGGCAAGGACATGTTTAAATTGATTAAAAAACAGAAGGTATCCCTTTTTATCATCGGCAGAGGCCTGTGTTTATGCTTAAAGAGGTTACAAATTATATTATTTTATAAGGCCTATAAAAAATTATATTTAATTCCCTGGGCATAATATTAATATCTGCATTTTTACTCCTATTCTTCATTAGAACAGCTTAAAAAAATACTAATCAGGAATTTGTAAATCAGTGCATTATATTAAAACAAGGAGAATATGCCTTTATTTTTTTATTAACTATATTCAAAGTTGCAAATGGAAACACAACTCTACCAGGACAACAAATGCCCCCCCACATGTCTACAGGAGCTGCGAAGATGTTTATTTTCCCTTATCTGCTTTTATTTGCGGGCCACTTCGTCGTGGCCCCCTCGACTCGCAGGGAAGTGTTGCGGCATTATAACTTCATTTCCCAGATCCCCACCAGCGGCGGGGAGGTCAGGGGGGGTCGGAACCGGTGCAGGCGGATGGGAATATATTCCAGTGTGCAGTTTTATGAAAGCAATAAAAGTCCATCGACGGTGTAACCCCTCCTGCCTCCAGAGAGCCGCTGTCTTCTATATCTACCCTGTAGATCCGGATTTGTGTACAAATCATTAAAACAATCACAAATTCGCTTCTAGGGGAGTATATAGTGGATTTATACGCGACGGCAGCGATGGATCCGACGCGGGGTGGAGAGGCCTTTGAGCGGCTGTTATTGGGTTGTAACGCCTTATGGATCGCTGCCTTACAGTTGATTTCCTCACAAGTGGAACTGTAAAGGTTAATAAAAATGTCTCATGCACGAACGTGTGTTCCCCATCAGCGTTGACACGAGCGAATTAATTCATTTCAAGACTTTATTGCTGGTTTATTGTGACGCGGGCGCTCTCCTCCACTTTGATGGGAACTCAATCCGAGTTACATTTTTATTTTTTATACCTTTCGATCATTTCACCCCTGTTTTAAAGGGGGAATTGAATTTATTTATTTATTTATTATTTGTCCAGTTGAAAAATGATGCGGTCGACTTTACTGTTCATCCAGGAAGGGGGTTGGGTGTGTGTGTACGTGAGAGGGAGGGGGGTTAAGGTTTCGATTTAGAGACGGTCAATTTTCTCGAAACAAAGGACTTGGATATCTCCATCATCTTGCCTCTGTGTGTGTGCGTGTGTGTGTGTGTGTGTGTGTGTGTGTGTGTGTGTGTGTGTGTGTGTGTGTGTGTGTGTGTGTGTGTGCGCCCGCACCTTCAGCCCCACTGATAACACAGCAGAAAGTGCCTCCTCTTTGATTGGAAAGAACACGTATTTGCAGCACGTGTATATGTGCTCGTGTCTTGTTCCTATAAACTCTTGGGAGCGTGCGGGAATGCTGGGAAATGTGTGTGATTCTTGTTCCTTTTAAAGCAGCGTGTGAGTTTGGACTTTCCGTGCGTCCTCCCTCTGCGCAGTGCATGTTCAAGCCCTTGTTTCGCGGTGTTTTGTGTCTGTTCGTGGCAATGAGAAAGTCACACTGGTGGTGTTGGAGTGCGTGCTACATAGAAGTGTGTTAGTGTTTGAAACAGAGTGTGTGGAGGTGTGTGCGTGTGTGTGTGTGTGTGTGTGTGTGTGTGTGTGTGTGTGTGTGTGGGGTGGGTAGGGGCGTGGGCGGGGGGGGTGCAAGGTTATAAAAGTCAGCTAGTGTGAGCGGGTCACGGTTGGGGAGATGAATTTCCTTCAGCAGGGAGGGTGGAAAAAAAAAGAAGCTGTGTGTCGTCTGTTCGGTAAGCTCAAGGGCAAAAGCAGCCGCGCGCGGTCTGAACCCGGCATACGGACCCTCCATGTTAATGTCGGGTGGGAAAGAAATGCACCCTGTTTGTTCATGCAAGGTAAAAGGCGACCCCCGGCCGAGGCTGGATTCTCATGCAAAGGGTGTGGGGGTGTGTGGATGGGTGTGGGGGGGTTTAAATGTGGAATGGCTCGCCCGAACAGAGCCAACCTGTACCGGGCTCTCTCGTTCCTCCAACGCAAAGGTCTGCTGGTGATTTAGAAGGCCCGTGTAACCTGAATTAGTTGATGAATTTTCTATCGATCCTAAACAAGCCAGATTTATCTCTGACACGGTGCTGCTGCTGGGTGGCGGCGGAGCACTCTCTCCCACTCCCCGTTATTAGCGATTTAGAAGAAGAAGAAAAAAAACGTTGGCAAGCACGTCTCTCTCTACACACACTCTCCACACACACACACACACACACACACACACACACACACACAAATATATACACAGAGGGTGGTGCAGGCGCCACTTTAAATCCCCCCGAGCGCTTTCTTTCTGCTGCTTCTATTTTTTTTCTCCTTCTTTTTGAAGTCAACGCCAGACGCGTAAAAAAATTAAAAGGGAGGGGAGGTGTGTGTGTTGGGGGGTGGAGGTGTGTGTGTGTGTGTGTATAAGGGAGGACTTGTCATCTGTACTGTACTCTTGTTGCTCGCGTGTGTCTTCGGTGCGATTTCGAGCCCGAGCGGAATGCATTTACGGCGCGTTTTGTTATTGTTGTGATTCTCTGCCCGCGTTGGGGCAGCGCGCGCGCCGACATGTGGTGGAGGGCTCTACAGAAGGAGGAGAGGGAGAGAGAGAGAGAACGGGGGCCGAGGGAGCGGTGTTTGGGAGGCTCTGAATGCCCACAAACGGAGGCCATATGATGATGCGCGTGCGGGGGCCGTGTATACGCTTAATCCCATTTCCTTATCCGGGGTTCATCCCGGAGGCGCGCCATTGGCCGGCCGCCGTCACGTGGCTTCTTAACTTTGTTCACTTGACAGAAAAGTAGGAGGGTTCAACGGAACAGGAATAACCGAAGAGTAAAGGGATGAGATATAAATTTTAGTTATATATTTTCCGAGTAGGTGCAATTCCACAAAAAGACTGACATTAATGGCCATGAGCTCCTATTTGATCAACTCCAACTATGTGGACCCGAAGTTCCCACCGTGCGAGGAGTACTCACAGAGCGACTATCTGCCCAGCCACTCTCCGGACTACTACAGCTCCCAGAGGCAGGAGGCAGCCGCCTTCCAGCCGGACTCCCTCTACCACCACCAGCACCACCCGCAGCACCAGAGCCACCACCAGCAGCGCGGCGAGCCGCCGTACACGCCGTGCCAGCGTCCGGGGCAGCCCGCCTCGGTGGTGATGTCCCCGCGGGGTCACGTCCTCCCCGCGGCCGCGGCGCTGCAGACAGACCCCGCGCCGGAGCTGAGCCGCCGCTGCGACTCGGTGACGCCCAGCCCGCCTCCGCCCGCGACTTGCGGCCAAACGCCCCACAGCCGAGGCACTTCGTCCCCCACGGACGCCAAGGACCCCGTCGTCTACCCGTGGATGAAGAAAGTCCATGTCAACATCGGTAAGTGCTGCATGCAAACTTCTTCCTCCCTCTCCCTCTCCCCCTCTCTCTCTCCCTCTCCCTCTCTCGCTGCGCCTTTGTGCCTGCCATGCAGTCAGCTAGGTGTCCGCGGTCTAAATCTACGGCTTCCCCTCCTTGTTTTCCGCTAGAAGCAGAAGAGTAGCCCTTGGGTCAAGATTTACGATCGTCTGTTTGCAGGGCCAATATAATTACACCCTCCATAAATTTTTATTACACCTCTCCGCCGAGGTGCCTTTTGAAGTCCGATCTCCGGCTCGTCGGCTCTAATTTCTCGCCTTATGACAACTCGGAGCGAGCCCATAAGTTAGCTTTTATGCTTTGGTAATTTGATTTTAAGTGGTCGGGTTGTATAAACGGTGTACTTTACTCGGTCGAGCCTTCCTTCCCCACTCGTTGTTCCAGGGGAGGCAAAGTTTTATGGCAGCTGAAATATTCATGTTTATGGAGCCGGCCGTAAAACGCTAATGTAAAAGCGAATAGCTCCAGTCTATTACGGCTCCTCTCTGGAACCTTCTGATAGACTTGCTGCCGATATGCGCGCTGGGAGAACCGGAGTTCGCGAGGGCGACTCCAAAAAAATAAAAGGAGAAAAAAAAAAGAAGCATTGCCACTTTAGTAAAGTCACCGTAAAGCGTTCCCTCCACCGGGCTGTTTACTCGGTGAGAAAAGTCTCTCTTGCACATTTGTTTTTTCTTGCTCCCGTCGCACAGTTATTTTAGCTGTCAACACGCTCC
Organism: Ophiodon elongatus; assembly: GCA_016806645.1. Taxonomy (NCBI): domain Eukaryota; kingdom Metazoa; phylum Chordata; class Actinopteri; order Perciformes; family Hexagrammidae; genus Ophiodon; species Ophiodon elongatus. The sequence goes on from JACSYO010001460.1 coordinate 434,757, forward strand.
GCTGCAGCGTGTTTGATCGCTGCTCTGTAGGTTTTGCTGTTTGTTGAATCATCACCCAGTCGGCCATTCAGTGCCGTCATGTAGCTGCTGCACCCCCCCGCCCCCCTCCCCTCCCCACACACTCACACACACACACACACACACACACACACACACACACACACACACACACACACACACACACACACACACACACACACACACACCGCCACATTTATTCTCAATCAGTTTATACAAGGCAGACAATGCTGCCATCTTTGCGCTTCAGTCCGTGGCATCCCTGCATCCAAACCCACTGCATTTACATTTTCCGGCACGTGCGCAGAGCTGCACGGATTTTGTTGTTGTTGTTTTTGTTTTGTTTGGGTCGAGCTTTTTACATAATGCGGCCCGATCTCGCTGCTCAAATCACAACATTTGGACACCGGCGTCAGGCTGGGTGTGCTGGGAGGACGTGACACCTGACAACGCGCGTGCGCCTAAAACGCAAAAGCCCGTATAGTGTGAGACGAAACGAGTTCCGCCGTAACAGCTGCGCGTGCGAGCAGATTTAGTGGTGGGATGAAAGGGGGATTGCAATCATTAAAGGGTCTGCAAGGTTACAGCCATTTTGTACTCCATCAGTAGGTGGCCGGGGCTTTATTTCTGCTCGTTGCATGCTCATAATGCTCTGACGTTTTTATTCCTCCGTGGGGCTCGGTGCGCGCGCGTCTTCAGCTCTGCACGTTACAGCCCGACATCTGTGTCGCGTCCTCTTTAACGAGCCCACAGTTATACAACACTCTGCTGTAATGTGGCGCTATTATACATGTGAAAGCAGTGGCTTGCTATCCTGTATTGTTTATCATTTAATAAATCATAATTATAAATAATTCATCTTATTGTGGCAATTGTTGTTAATATTATGACCACAGGCTATATTTTGGAGAGATTCATTTTAATTACTGTGGTAATGTTTTATATTTTCCGTGAGTGGTTCAGGCTCGTGATGGTTAATATATCCCCCCTTGTTGTCCCTCAGTGAACGCGAACTACACAGGCGGCGAGATGAAGCGCTCGCGGACGGCCTACACGCGCCAGCAGGTCCTTGAGCTCGAGAAGGAGTTCCACTACAACCGGTACCTGACGCGCAGGCGCAGGGTGGAGATCGCCCACACGCTGTGCCTGTCGGAGCGGCAGATCAAGATCTGGTTCCAGAACCGCAGGATGAAATGGAAGAAGGACCACAAGCTGCCCAACACCAAGGTCCGCTCAGGGACCAACAACAACAACAACAACAGCAACAACAACAACAGCAACAACACAAACTCCCAGGCTCTAACTGGCTCCCAGAACCGAGCCGGGCCCCTATAGCCCGGTTCTCCGGCTCTCTGCCTCATGGTTGCCCTCTCTCCTTGTTCCCAAAGTGAACGCAGAAGCGGCAGCCGCGCTTGTGACCGCGGGAGCTCGCACTTTGGACCGGAATAACGCCTGTGCTCTGAAGGGAAGGGGGGTGGGGGTTGGGGGGGACATGTCATTGCCGCCTGGTCGGCCTTGATATGTGCTGATGTTACACTCTATAACATGACGTTATGACGTGGGAGGGGGTGGAGGGGGGAGAAATCCCATTCATAAACCAATGAAATGAACAAAAGTAGGCGAAGAGGAGACTGAGTGAACGGAGGAAACGACGCGGCCGCTTCTTTTGCTTTTCCCTCCTCGTTCCCTCTCTGTCTCTCCCTGCTTTTTATATGTCTGTCTTTTATACTCCCCCCTCTCTCCCGCTCTCTCTCTCCCTCTCTGTGACGGAGCATAAGACGGTATAGGCTGAGGATAATGTGCCCGCGTGCGTCTATTTCTTTTCTTTTTTTTTGGTGAAGATGGATCCTCGTTTTCATCTTTAATCATGCCAAACTCGGGCCCCATTTGTCATGTTTACTCTGCAGGTACAAAGCAAAGGGGTGAACCGCGGCTCTGCCCATTACCCCTCGCCCCCCCCTCCCTAAACCACTAACCCCCCCTCATACACGCACGCACGTGAAATAAATGGAACTCTCGTTTCGTCAGGAGAAGTATTCTTACACCCCGCCACACACACACACACACACACACACACACACACACACACACACACACACACACACACACACACCTCTCTGTCCGTCCTTATAGCACTCCGACATCAAATATAACCTGCGGTGTGACCCGATATGACACCAGGCAGTCTTCCGCCTCGCCGTCATCACTTTAACTGTTGGTATTTCTCTTTCGTTTGACGACAAAATATAGCTTTTTTATTTTATTTTATTTTGAATTCAGTGTTAATTGTAAAACGGTACTCCGTGCTGTTTTTTTTCCGTTGTTGTTGTTGTTGTTGTTTCTGAGAATGACAAGGAGCGTTTATGTGGTCCGTTGATTGTTGATGTCGTGATGTTGTATACAGGGAAACAGACTGACAGGGTGAATCCAGAGATGTTAAGGAACGTAGCGAGCAGGGTTTATAAAGCTGCCTAAACAAAGGACACTAATATCCAAACCAAAATCCTGGTACGAGTAGCGCGAGAACACATTATAAACGCAGCACTATGATACAATGTACTACCTATTACCTCAGTTCTACTTATATAAATATAAATATATATATTTTTTATTTCTTTGGTCCTCTTATTTTCTCTCTCGCTCGTTCAATGAAGTGACAGCTTTTCGAGCTTTTTATATTTTTGAAATTGTGTGACGAGTTATTATGATAATTATTATTATTACCTGCAATACAATAAAAAGCGCTATTAATTTCTTGTATGTGGAAGATTTAAAAAAAAAAAAAAAAAGAAAAAAAAGAAAGAAAAGTAATTTAATTATAAGCGATTGTTCCAGTCATGGACATTGAGAAAAACAAGGAGCCTTTTTTATTGCATGTCTGAATGGTGTTGATTTCCTTTTTTTCCTTCTATTTCTATTTCTATTTCTTCCTCTTTGTCTTTTCTCCGCACATTAAATGCGCGCGCACTTCCTCTCCCCTCCTCGCTTCTCTATTCTCTCTGTTCTGTCAGCTTGTTTTTACATATTTTATTCTGCAAGTGTTGTTGTTATTTTTCCTTCTTTAATTGATGTTATTTTATTTACATTCCAAAGATCCCGTTTCTATCGTTATTAATGGTGATAATTATAACGATGATGGTATTGTTGAACATGTGTGACCTCCTCCGATGTGTAAGTTGCTCTGCTCTCTGCTTATGCCTCCTCGGTGTCTACCTTCCTATTATTTGTAAATAGTTCATAGAAATTTAAATAAATGGCTAAAAAGGTTAATTCTCCAACATCCTCTCTCTTTTTTTCCCCCTCCTCTCAGAATTCTGGTTTCCTCATATTCTTCTAAAATTCCCAGCATATAATATTGTTAAAGTCAAGAGGTTTTATTTTTCTACGATTTCTCATGTAATATTGTTTTCTTTTTTGCCTCCATAGCAGGACCGAAAGAGCAAAAAAAAAAAAGAAAAGAAAAACACATCCTCCTCTCTCCTCTCATGGACGTCTGAACGCTGAAGGATGTCTGTAAAGCACACACATATATACACACACATATATATATATATATATATATATATATATATATATATATATATATATATATATATATATATATACACACACACACACACACACACACACACACATATATATATATATATATATATATATATATATGTATATATGCGTATGTATGTATATACACGTGCACACACAATAAATAATTTCATTTCATTTCACTGTTGGTTTTGCCCACAAACGCACATAAGACCTGTCTGGAGAAATCAGCAGCCTGCGATGATTAATCTGTCCCGGCCATGAGTGATCTTGGTACATTACGTCCTGTAATCTCGTTTTAAATCACAAACCGTCCCTCCGTTTCACTCCCGTTCTCCCGTTAATTTAACGGCTGCTCAGACGCGCTTGCACCGGCCCGACACAGAGTATGAGCTCCCCCCCCCCCCGACCCCCTCCTTCTAAAAAAAAAAAAAGAAAAAAACATTAAATAGTTTCTCGGTTCGTGGTCTTTTAATGCTTTAATGAGTGTAATTTTTGCACCACCGCCCCCCCCCCACCACCACTTCCCTATAGGTGTTTCCTGGACCGGCGCTGTGCGCGCATGTGTGTTTTATTTTTTTTTATTTTTTTATATATTACAAAAAGGGAGCGAGCCGGCGCCATAGCTCAAACCCTGACAACCAAATAGATAATCAACAAGACGAATGGCTTCTTTTGTAAGGCGCGGCTCCCGTATTAATTTTCATTTTCTTTTCTTAGAGCAGGTATCGAAAAATATAGAGCAAGAGGGGAGGCAGAGAGAGGGGGGTGGAGGGGGGGTGAGAAAATAGCATTCCTCTCGATGAACTTTAAACAAAAAAGAAAAAAAAAAGTGTGCCCCCCAAATTGGTCCGCTCGTATTCCTCGGCCCGGAGAAGATTCCCTATTACTTGTTGGTTGATTTCTCCCTGGGCCTCTTGCCACAGAGACTCCCTCGGCCCATTTATCTGTTTTCTTCCTGTTTATGAGAGGCTGCAAAACGCCGCCCCTCCTCGCCAACTGTAACGCCGCGATGTGCTCGAGCGCGCACACGCACACTGCGCCAAAAATTGGTAAAAATAAATAAATAAATAAAAAAGGCTTACGCTTGGGTTAACCTATACATCTTCACGGTTTTATTACTGCAAAACTCAATTTAAATGTTTCATTTGCTCTGCTTCCAAGTAACAACGGCGCGTTTTCACTCCAGCCCAATATATATATATATATATATATATATATATATATATATATATAATAAAAAAAATTAAAATGAACCCCCTCCTCCACACACACAAGATCATATTTGTGTCCTGTAATTCTTGCCATACACCAATTGTGCCATAATGGAGCATCCAAACAGAGCACCCCTCCTAACCAATATGTACACACACACACACACACACACACACACACACACACACACACACACACACACACACACACATATGTGCCTCCACAATAACCCCTAAAGCCCCTGAGCGCTCTCGCAGTCCGAGTTGGAATAAATGAATTTGCGTGCCGGGTGACACCGCGCACAATAAAAATCCACCGAGGAATCCTTATTCTTTCTCTGCCTCCTTTATCAGCCGAGGCCTTCTGCCGCTTCTATGAATGGGAACTGATTTCTCTCTTCTTTTTTTTGTGAGGATGCCCACCCCCCGCCCCCTGTTAAAAGTTCACCGCCATTATTTGCCGGACAGCACAGAAGGGACGGCACCTCAAGAAAAATGCGAGAATTATACGGGAAGAAAAAAATAAATCATTAATCACTTGTTCTTCTTTAAACACTTCTTCTTCCCCTTCTCCTTCTTCTCCCCCTCTATTGTCACTCGGCAGCCACACACAAGACCCCTTCTGCCCGGAGAGAGAGAGAGAGAGAGAGAGAGAGAGAGAGAGAGAGAGAGAGAGGGGGGGCAGAGAGAAAGAGGGAGACAGACAGGGGAGAAGAAAAAAGAAGACGTCTTGGAAGACACTTGGAAGACAACCCCCCTCCTCCCTCCCTCACACACACACACACACACACACACACACACACACACACACACACACAAACAGTCACACACACCTCCCCTTCCCACCCATCACCAAGCTATTCTTTTTTTTTTTACACCCCACAAGTATCCTACCATAAGAAGAGAAAAAAAAACTTTTTTCCCCTTCTCTTCCTCTCTTTCCTTCTCTTCCTCATTGGAAAGAAGAAAATCCCTCCAAACAAACCAGTCAGAGAGCCCTCGCGGCGCAGGACAAGATGGCCCAGAGGTCTACGAGAGTGGTGGCATCCAAGGTAAGAGGCCTGGGAACTTCGTGTTGTCTCCCCGTCTTCTGTCTGTTGTCTCTCCTGGCTCCTCTTTTGTGCCTGATGGCTCAGTTGGCGTTTTTATGGTTTTATTGCCCCCCTGCGCATTTGGCGAGGTCAGGCGAAGAGAGCCTTTATGGCCGTGGGGTGCTTTGATTCTTAGCGCAGGGGACTTTTGGAGCTGCGTGTTTGTGTTGGAAGGTGTGTGTGTGTGTGTCTGTATGTGTGTGTGTGTGTGTGTGTGTGTGTGTGTGTGTGTGTGTGTGTGTGTGTGTGTGCGTGCGCGTGGAGCGTACATACAGCTACAAATGACAGCCTTGTGTTTTCTCCCTGAGTTTGTGCAACTGTGGGTTTTTTTGGTGCTGGTGTCACTTCTGCGTCTGTTTGTCACTCGCGAGGAGGCCCCACCGCCTCCCGCGCATCTGTTGTTGTGCGTGAAATAGTGCGTCGTTTACGCACGAGATTGGGTCGATTTTTTTTTCTGAAAGTGTATTTTTCCTTCCCAGGGTTTATACGACGCAGTTGGACAACAAACTTCACGCAGACGCCTGTGCAGGCTCGTGCAGTTCAGAAAACGCTCGAGCTAATGTTTGACAGAGTGGCCCGCGTGAATAATACCTGGTTCACCCGGAGCTTATTATGCATTTTATCTTGGCTGTGTTTCTCTGGTTATAAAGTGTTGCTGTGCCCTGTAGCTTTTAATGAGATGTACTGTTGCATGCACGCCTGTGTGTGTGTGTGTGTGTGTGTGTGTGTGTGTGTGTGTGTGTGTGTGTCGGCCAGGTGCAAACAGGCTACGGAGACTAAGGTGCGGAATATGACTAATACGGCGCTCAACTGGAGAGAGGGATGCAGGGGGGGAGGTAGAGGGGGAGAAAGAAAAATTAAAAGAACAGGGTTTGGGGGGTGGGGGGGGGGGCTGGTTAATGGATACTCTCTCAGTTGCGCTCCAAAACAATTTACCTCGAAAACAAACGATCTGCGAGGCTTTTTCCCCAAATGAGCAGCGAACGATCGCCGGTCGCGCGCCCCCGCGGCAGCCGAGCAGCAGCGGGCCTTCGGGAGGCGCACTCACTCCTGTGTGACCCCTTCAGAAATCAATCGCGCGCGGGATTAAAAATAAAAAAGGGCAGCGGTTCTGGTGGACAGGGCTCCGGCCTCGCGTAGAGGAGGAGGGGGGGCGGGGGGTAAGAGAAACTAATGAGGGAAATATATAGGCGGCGGGAATCGAAGGGAAGGCAGAGAACGAGAGAGGAGGAAAAGAAAAAATAAATAAATAAATCGATGGTCATGCAGGGGCAGCGGGATGGCCGAGCTGCGGCCGCAGAGGGTTCAACCAGGGGACACGTGTTTCTGACCGATGAGCTCCACTGGCTCTGAAGCCAGGGGCTGACCCGTGGTTACCTACCCCCCCATCCAGCCACACACACACACACACACACACACACGCACACACACACACACACACACACACACACACACACACACACCACCCATACCCCCACCACTCCAGGTCCCCCTTGACCTCCTCGCAAGGTTTGCCGCTCCCTCGGACATTCCCAGACCTCCGGGGCCCCCCGGGCCACTTAGTCATAACAGGGCCCGAGTTCAGGGCACTGTAACCAGGGGGCACGACGGCTGTACCTCCGCTCCCACACGCCAGACAGACGGACAAGTGAGCATGGGGTCAGCGGCGGGCCACTGGCCGTCTGTGTGAGGGGGTTGTGTGGAGGAGAGCCCGTTTCACTCCTTAACACAACAACATGGAGCTTGTTTCCACATCACAGAGATAGTTTAGTCCACGTTGCCTTGGTCTCAGTCAGTTTGGGTCGATCTGTCACTGGAAAGCAAAACTTTTTTTTTTTTAAATGTGTCGTTCCGCCTCACCCTGCGCTCTAATGGCCGCGGCTGTGGGGCGTCCTCACTGTACGATGTGCTGTGGAAGGGTCACCCGGGCCTGAGATGACGTGCAGCCTGATGCTGGACAGTATTTGGACAGACCGGTCCCTCAGAGTAAACAGAGCCCCTCCTGATTGCCTTGCTGAAAAGCTGCTGAGCTTTTCTTTTTTTTCCTTTTTTTTTCTTCTTTTTTTTTTTTTACTTGCAGGCTTCTTCCAACCATGTTCACAAGCTGTTATTCAGAGCAGGATTTCACAATGTTTGTTTGGTGACGTGCAAGACACCAAGAGCTGATTCATAGGAGCCAATAATAACAGGAGAGAAGGCCGATATACTTTTACTGTGTAGAATTGATTGTGAGAAATTCAGTGAGCTGCAGCCAACAATACTTACCGGGCTGCTGGTCATTTACCAGCCTGGTAATCTGACCTGCAGCTATGGGGGGGTGCTGTGTGTGTGTGTGTGTGTGTGTGTGTGTGTGTGTGTGTGTGTGTGTGTGTGTGTGTGTGTGTGTGTGTGTGGAGTACTGATTAATCAAGGGCACAATGGCATACAGGGAAATGCTGTTCAGTTTGGTTCCACCAAGCCTCCATTACCAGTAAACGTGTGCAGTACAGATGTCTATTTCACATGCAACACATATCATAGCTTTATGCGATCACTGGCTCCATGTTTTCACTCCACTCAGCATCCACAGGCAGACTGAATCGTGGGGTTCTACATCACATACATCCGTGACGTTCAGGATGTTGTTGGGATCAGCCCTTCTGGTCTCAGTCCCTTCTGTCTCTGGATATGTTCCTACTGAAGCTCCTCTCTCAGCTGTCTGGCTTCAGAGCTCACCAAGGGGAGAAGGAAGAGCTTGTTTTCTCCCCCATGAGGGGTCCACATGTAGAGCAGATAGATACTTATTTTCACATTTCATCTTTGCACATTAATACATATATTAGCTGCAGTCACATGCCAGAGTGTTCTGACTAACACAGCTCTGCATCCCTCTCAGCCGGATCTTTTTTATTATTATTATTATTATTTATTTATTTTACCTTCTGAAGTACATGCGGGGACATTTGAGATGTCCACTTACAGCAGAGGAGATGAAAGGTCAGAGGTCACCTTGAGGACTTTTAGACATATTTTGTGTAAATATGCGACAGGATATAAATATAATCGTTTGAATATCTTACGTTTCTGAGCATGTTTTCACATTAATATGTTTGCTCTTTTATTATTATTATTATTATTATTATTATTATTATTATTGAATACAGGCTAAGAGGTTCTGTGTGCTGTGGAGGTTCTGGGTGGTGGAGGTTCTGGGTGGTGGAGGTTCTGTGTGCGTGGAGGTTCTGGGTGGTGGAGGTTCTGTGTGCTGTGGAGGTTCTGGGTGGTGGAGGTTCTGTGTGCTGTGGAGGTTCTGGGTGGTGGAGGTTCTGGGTGGTGGAAGTTCTGTGTGCTGTGGAGGAACCACCCAGAACAAGCTCTTTCTTTTTTGTCATTTGGGTTGGGACTTGTTACACATATTCATGCTGCAATGCCTCTGAACATGTTGCAATAGAAGAGAAGACGTCCTGAATGGACTAAATCTCATTTGAGCTCGTGCAGGTTCATTAAAAAACGCGCTTGTTAAATTAAAAGAGCTGCTGAAAAGCCCGCTGAGCTCCTGTTTAGTGAAAGCAGATAGGACTCTTCTTCCCCCCTGTGTGTGTGTGTGTGTGTGTGTGTGTGTGTGTGTGTGTGTGTGTGTGTGTGTGTGTGTGTGTGTGTGTGTGTTTATGTGCGTGTGTGTGATTTGAAGTCTATTCCCGTCTCCGTCTGGTGATACCTGTTGTGTTTGTCTCCCACTTCGCCTTGATGCTTCTTCTCCATCTAAAAAAATATGCGCGTGCACGTCTCGGTGGTTAGCAGTTAAATCACCGCGAGGCCTCTCTCTCTCTCTCTCTCTCTCTCTCTCTCTCTCTCTCTCTCTCTCTCTCTCTCTGTGCAAAGCTTGAAGCTCGAAGGGTTCGGGTCAGCTGATGTTTCAACGGCAGCTTTGCACCGGAAGCTGCCGGCTTTTCAGGGGTTTCAAAACACCGCGTTTGTGCACAATGGCGTGTGGCACGCGCGGTTATCAAATGCCTCCATGCGTTGGCACGGACAACTTCTCTCTCTCTCTGACCTGGGGAGTCTCTCCTTGGTTAACTAATTGCTCGACAAATCGCCTACTCGTTTTCTCTCTCTCTCTCTCTCTCTCTCTCTCTCTCTCTCTCTCTCTCTCTCTCTCTTTCTTTCGCTCTCTCTCTCTTTCTCTCTTTCTCTCTCTCTCTCTCTCACTCTCTCTCTCTTTCTTTCGCTCTCTCTCTCTTTCTCTCTTTCTTTCTCTCTCTTTCTCTCTCTCTCTCTCTTTCTTTCGCTCTCTCTCTCTCGCTCTCTCTCTCTCTCTTTTTCTCTCTCTCTCTCTCTCTCTCTCTCTCTCTCTCTCTCTCTCTCTCTCTCTTTCTCTCTCTCCTCGCGCTAGTTAAATTTATTATTCTGGAGAGCGCGAGGAGAAGAGAGGTCACGGTGCAGGCGCGCGGGCTGCAAGAGGAGGTCGTCACGAGAGATATATGGCTGCCAGGCTTTTACTATACTCTGTGTATGTGTGCGTGTGTGGAGCGCGCGCGCGTGAGAGAGCGAGAGAGAGAGAGAGAGAGAGAGAGAGAGAGAGAGAGAGAGAGAGAGAAAGAGCGCACGTGCGAGCCATTTAAAAGTAGACACGTATTAAGTATTAAAAGGAGAGAGCCAAACAATGGGTGCCAAGTTGCAGCACGCGCACGCACATAGGCACGCGCCCTGTGTTTCCAGCCCACGGCTGCTGCAGCGTAATGCTGTGGCAATGTGTTCTGGACTGTGATACAGTCAATAGGTGTTATTTATGATTATTACTCACGAGAATCATCACAAATAGCAGCGAAACCACGAACGACTCTGTTCCTGCTGCAGCACATGTTGACGTAACACCTCCTTGTGTCATCATATTGTTTTTTTGTTTTTTTTACGAGCAAACCTGGCAACCCGGAGGAAATTGAACGCTCTATTAAAAGCCCTCCGCCGATTAATGCACACGATATTATTGATTGATAAGTCACACAAATACGCCTTTTTATTTGGTCCCCGTTGTCCCTATAGCACTTGGACCGGGACGCCGCACGCGCGCGCGCAGGGAGACAAGTGTGTGATGACTCTGCCGTTGTGTGTTCCAGCAGCGCTCATATCCGTTAGACGCGGGTGATAAATAGGCTTCTGTGGCCCGTATGACTAATGGCGGAGCATTAAGCCTATTGATACTCAAGTATTAAACAACACCCCGCCCTCCCTTCACCCCTTCCCCCCTTCCCCCAAGCTTTTACTTATCGATATCCTAATGACAAAGACGCGCTGACTGCTCTTATATTAGCCCCCCCCGACTCTCTCTCTCTCTCTCTATATATATATATATAGATATAGATCTATATATATATAGATCTATATATATAGATCTATATATATATATATAGATCTATATATGTATATGTATATGTATATGTATATGTATATGTATATGTATAGCCCTGAAACCCCGCGAAGATTCGGTCAAATATAAGAGCCCCTGTTATTGTGTGACCTGTCAGAAAGTAGCGACGAGAAGAGCAACCTCCGCTCGAGACAACAGACAACACCATCCATTTTGACCCTGACGTTGCTTTTTCTTTATTGTTATTTATTTCGATAATATTAAGCCTTCAATCGATTAAAACCCTTCACATAAAGGGGAAGGGGGCATTCCCTACAGTTAGAATGCAATATTGCTACTTATCAGTTATGCCTTTCGTGTCACAGATTCATCGTTATTTATATATATATAATATAGATATAGATATGAGGGCGGTGTAGAGCCAGCGTAATGAGCTCTACGGTTCACATCAGTAGTAATAAGACCAACAGCGTCCGAAGGCCGACTGGCTCTCAGGTAAAACTGTAGAAGTGTCACCGATCTGCAGCTCTCAGACTTTATAAACTTCGCACCGTCCAACAGCCATTGATCCGGTCACGTGTGTCTAAAACTCACTGAAGTTACTAATAAAAGTAGTTTATGAATGGATCCCAATATGACTTAGGACTATGTTCTTAATAATAACAATAATGAAGAAAAACAGTAAGGAGCGCGTTCACATGTCCGGTTACAAAAATGCTATTGGTTATTGATTTTTTTATTTTTTTATTCCCATTTCTATAAGATTATTGATTAGGTATAGGGGGGTTCCACCACACGGCTCGTGAGGCCGCGGCCGGGTATGTGTGTGTGTGTGTGTTGGGGGTGTCGTCTCCGGTGCGATCCCATAATATTACGGGGAGGGAAGACCTCGTGTGTCTCGCGCAGGGAGAATATATTTCCCCAAAAAATAAATAAAAAACCCCGGCAGTGCGAGTGCAGCCGTTTCGAGACAGATTTACGATCCGCGGTGAAAGGCGAGATGTCGAGGCTTGGTAAATCAATCTCACCCTCTCTCTTACTGTCTCTCTCTTCCTCCTCTCCCCCGATCAGTGTAGCCTTAGTAATAATAATAATAATAATAATAATAATAATAATAATAATAATAATAATAATAATAACATAGTCTATTTTGGTCCAATATAAAACCACTTCTTCACGTCGCGTACACTTTGATTTTAGGGCCATTCTCCCTCTCGACAAAGGGACATCTTCAGCGTCTCTCTTTGCATTCAGGGCCCAGTTAATCATTAACGAGGGGGAAGAATCTACCTGTCTCCATCCATCAGGGGCCGAGAAGACCCCCAAGATCCCCGAGAACCACCACCTCCAATTACGGGCTTCTTGGTGGGATTCTGTGTCCAACTAATACGTGTTCAAAAGTAACTGTTTTAACAACCCGCGAGACCTGCTGTTAGCACCACGTGAACGGCCCTGGCTGGAAACAATTTAAAATACCCTAATCATTTTCTTTAAATATATGACTTATTAGTATATTAAGAATATTATCAAACTACTTAAATGCGAGTTTTTTTTTTCATTATTATTTTTTTTTTTTAGTTCTTTATATAAACAGCCAAATGCCTGCTGCCGCAGAGAGCCCTTTGTGTTTGTCGGCAGTCTACCGCCTCGACCTGAAGGATTGTTATGGTTCAGCTACAGCGTTACGACACGAGGGTTGAAAGGATCTCCTTCTGCTTGACTCTACCACGCGCACGCGCAACGCACCCACACACACGCGCGCGCACCACTCCCAGCCATCATAACTCGGATGTTTATGCTCTCGGAATGGTTTTTGTAACAGCTTCGCGTGCGGCGGTGCCAAGTTTACACAGAGCGGGCTGCTGCACGGCGGCTGTCGGGCGGCGCGCGGCTCTCCGCCGCCACTTATCTTCCGCTGCTGTGTTCACACTGTGATTGCTATAATTTATGGCCGTCATTACAGACGCCATCATCACCGCCGCAAATGTTTGATTTCAATCTTGTTGTGGGGTTGAAAAAAAAAGAAGGAAAAAAAAGGCGCTTGCGACACAACTTTAAAGGACTCTCCAGAAAAAAAAGAAGAAAAAAAAAAGGAAGCGAGAAATAAATCAAGTGTTTCACTGATAAAAAAGCCTCAGAGTTTAAACTAATTCTTTAGTATTTATTTGTCACGTTGATTATGCTTTTAGATGTTTTTCTGTTCTTTTCTCTTTTTTCCCCACTTCTTCTCTCCGGCCTCCCATAAAACACACAGCTGCTTTTAGTTGGAGCGGGAGCTGGTGAACACGGCGCGTGAACCACTGTGTGTGTGTGTGTGTGTGCGTGCGTGTGTTTTTAGCATGTATGCTAGCTACCTGGTGGACACGGTGACTTAGAAAAGGCTCGGCGGGAAGGGGAGAAGCCGCGGCCCCGTTGTTTGACCTTGAAGTGTTCCTGTTCGCCGCTCAGCAGCCGGCATGGACACCTTCTTTTCCTTTTTTTTTTAAAAGACTCTCGAGCTCTATTGTTCTGCTTATGAGGCGGCTCGAGCTCTGGAACCGGGACACGGAGCGCCGACAAACAAAACAAAACAAAAAAACGCGTTCTATTGTTGCTGCCCCTGGCTCGGCCTCGCGACGGGGGGGAGGGAGGGGGGGGGCTCACTCTCACCATCTTCTTTCTCCCCCTCTGTATGTGTACCAGCTCGGTTCCGCGTGCTCTACCTGTCCGTTACTCTCCCTTCCAAATAAATATGCTCTATAGATGCATTGCATGTTGTAAAATAATTTCAAGTTAAGATAGTTTAGTAGTCCAGATGAAATATTGTACTTCCTTTCATTTAATAGCAAGTGGGTCAGAGATTTTCTCTCATATTTCCAGCCGCCTCGCGCTCACATTTCGATGCGGGACGTGAATTTCTAATTATTGAACAGTTTTAGTCTGTTAAATATTAAGCTGAGCTCCGCTCGCAGTTAAACCAAACAAGAGAAATAAACCCTGCTTGTGATGCACAGTTGTGATGTATATATATATAAAAATAATTATAATAATGCTCGCGCTTTGCTCGAGTATCGAACATTTTGAGCTGGCTGCAAACAGACACATTGTAATAGCAGCCGGGACAATGTGAGGAACTCCCCTCCTCGTTCTGTCGACTAACGGAGACCCGGGAGCGAGCTGACAGTGAGCAATAACGGGGGAAGAGTCTCTCTGGCGGGCGGTCATTTAAAAAAAAAAAACGAACAGAGTCGGTGACAATCATCTTTAATCGGGCCTCTGTGCGCGCGTCTGTCACGCGGCCCCGGCCCTGCTTTCCGTCACGGCGCTCCCGCTGATATAGCCCGGTCGTGGAGGTACAGACGGGCTCCCCGTGATGCGTTTGGGTGCAGCTTTTTTTTTCTTCTTCTTTTTCTTAAAGGGTGAACTGGTCCGGATGGGTCCCACGAACGGAGAGGCCGCACTGATACACCCCCTCCCTCCCCCCCTTATCACCCCCACCTATACCCCATACCCCCCCCACCCTCCCCCGACCGACAAGTCACGTGAGCCATTCAATAATTAATGCAGAGGGTTGCAGAATAGATATGTATTCGCCGGGACTATAACGGTGAGATCAGTGTGTATGTGTGCGTGTCTGTGCGCGCGCGTGTGTGTGTGTGTGACGTCGAAAAATCCAACTGTCCTCTCAAAAAAAAAAATACAAGCCCCCCTATAGCAGCGTAGAGAGGGGGGAGAGAGAGAGAGAGAGAGGAAGAGAGAGAGAGAGGGGGGAGAAGAGGAGACACCGAGAAACGCCGACAGAGAGAGAGAGAGAGGAAGAGAAAAGAGAGAAGGAGGCTGCAATAAAACAAAATTTGGACGGGTGTGCGTCTTGCGGGTCGCTGTGGACACCGTGAGTATTGCGGAAGGAAGGTGGACCGCATGGGGGGAGACCACACTTCTTCTTCTCCTTCTCCTCCTGCTTCTTCTTCTTCCTCATCTTCCACGCCGCTGCGCCGCCTTCGCCCGCATCCCTTTACCAGTGAATCATAGGCTATTTTAACACCGTG
>JACSYO010001460.1:455000-534395 GCA_016806645.1 Ophiodon elongatus
TCTCCATTCTCTCCCCCACCCCTTCCTCCGCTCAACCGGGCCCCGAGAAGCAGCATGCACGAGAGCGATAAGAGAGACTGCTGAGCCGGAAATGTTTCCTCGAGGAGGGGACCGGGCACGACCCCAAGTTCTCTTTCTTTTATCATTGCAGCTAGAAACTCAAAATAACGGCTTTGCCTTCGTGTAATTGAACTTCTCTCACTCTCTTTCTCTCTCTTCGACCTCTCCCTCGCTTTGTCTCTCTCGTTCTCTCAATGTGTACGTGTGTGTGCGTGTGTGTGTGCGTGTGTGTCTATGTGTGTGCGTGTGTGGCTGTGAATGCATGTCTATACGCGTGGGTAGATAACACGGATACACACAGAGAGGGGCGGAAGAGATACATACATATACATCATACACATATATATATATATGTGTATATATAAATATATATACATATATATATATATATATATATATATAGTATATATATATATATATATATAACATATATATATATATATATATATATATATATATATATATATATACATATATATATATATGTTTAAGATTCCTTTAACGCCCCAATTGTATTTGAGACTAACAGCACACAAACACGTCTTAAATAATGAATTACAATCCAGCAACTTGTCCAAAAAACGTCCGCGCATCTCATCTCTGAGGAAGACTCGCGAGAAAATGTGGCTATTTTGATAATTTCAGTCAAAGCTGGATATCATTTCAAAATTAGAAAGCCATTTATTTTGTTCCCCCTCCCCGCTGCGCCACATCTGTATGCTGTTTCAGTTTTCCTGTCGTCACGTGGAGAAAGGGTTCAATCACGATGTGGGTCACAAAAAACAACATACAAACATCTGGTTTGGCCGGTTGGCTCTCGGTGGTAAACACCGAACCGAATGTCAAACCTCGTCGGTTCCGTTCGCCTGCTCGTTCACATTCTCACCACGTGTCTCTCACGTGGGGCCCACCTCATGAAGATAATATATTATAATATAATTATGACTGTATTCAGAGCAGACCAGACAGGCTCTGCAGGCCTCCTTTCCGCCGCTGTAAGACACGGCGGAAACAGTTCCCCGACGTGCACGCGCGGGTCAAATCGCAGCGGAACGTCCGCTCTTCCTCCCCGCGCCCTCGGCCCTCCTCTCCATCGCCTCTCCTCTGATCGCTCTCGGTTTGACGCCGTGTAATAACCAACATCTGGCCGTCAGGCAGCGGGATGGACAGGCGGGTCACGCTGAACCGCTCCACAACCCCCCGTGCGCACGTCAACCACACTCCCCTATTGGACAGGAACAAGAACCAGAACCCCACACCTCCCCACTCCCACCCCCCTTGCCCGACTCCCTCGGTTCTTGCCAGTCCATAGCCCGGTTCAGGAACCCGCATTACCCCAGAGGAGCCGGGGAGGAACGGAACAAGCGCGGAGACGCACACCCAGAGGAGAACCAGCCCATCTGGGGCTGTTCTGCAGAAGGAACCAGTGAGGCGATCGAAACGCGCGTGCACGGGACGTTTTTACTTCAGAGACCGAACTGGAATGGTTTGGTTCGCGGGGCTTGTACAGGTCACCGCGGAGGGCTGAACGGCAGCAACGCCAGCACCGACAGCGTGCGTATTTGGTGGCTTGAGCCAAAAGGTAGCGGCCGCAGCCGAGGAGGAAGGAGGCGACGTGAGGAAGGAGAGGAGCGGAGGGTAAAGGAGAGGACACAGCCCGGGGATACACGGCGTCCCGCCTGGTCCAGAAGACACGGAGCTGTGGCGGAGGAAGCGGCTCGCTCAGCGTGCACCGTGCGCCGGTAAGGAGAAGACAACGCAGCGGCCTGCTACACGGGGGGATTTTTGCAGCGCGGGGCGGAGGGAGGGGGCGAGCGCGCGCACGCGGTGTGTGTGTTTTTCAGGGTAAAGTATCGCACCGCGAGCCCCCAGACCGAGCAGTCCCCGGCAGCCTGTGCGCTGTAGGTCTGTGGGCTTTGATCGTTGGAGATTTATGGCTTCTTCTTCTTTTTCCTCTCTCCCTCAAAGCGGGCTTTCCAAAACGCACCGCGTCCCGTGATGGAGGCGTTCTGATGGATGCACCGTGATAACGGCGAGCAACAGTGCGGCGGGGCGCCGGGCTTCACCGGCTTTAAATGTCGCGTTAGAGCCATTTTGTACCCGGATACAAGTTAGGAATAAAAATAAATAAATCAACTAAAAATAAAAGTGAATATATACGTCCAAGCTTTTTTTTTTTTTTCCAACGAGGGATTCTCTGCTCTGCTTTACTCCACGTCCGTGTCCGAAAACAGACTGCATCCTGGGGGAAACAGAAAAAAAACACACTCACACACTCACACACTACACCAGGAGGAGAGACACGCCGAGAGAGAGCAGGTAAGGTCTGCCGGGATGCTTCTCGCTCAGTGTCCCGGTGTGTGTTCCCGAGCCCCCCCCCACGCGCTCCGCAGCTCGACATGTCATTAATTATCTGTTGTGTGACCGCGGTCTCCCTCGAACCCGCGCGCCAAAAGCTTCTGTTCTCTGTGTGCATGCTTGCGTGCGCGTGAGTGTGTGTGGACAGATGCCTCAGAATAGGTAACCGAAAAGGCGCCATCTCTCTCTCTCTCTCTCTCTCTCTCTCTCTCTCTCTCTCTCTCTCTCTCTTGTCATTGAAGAAGAACTTTACTTGCAGCGCGGAGTGCAGTGTGTGGACGGAGATGGGTGCGCGCGGGTGTGTGTGTGTGTGTGCGCGCGCGGCACGGCAGAAGAATGAGTCGCGGTGAATGGGGGACCTGACGGCGAGGTGTGAAGAGAGAAGATGCGCGTTAGCTGCGCCGTGATTTATGATAGTGTGAAAAGATTGCTTACTCAAGAAGCCGCCCCCCCTCTCTCTCTCTCCCTCTGTCTGTCTCTCTCTCTCTCTCCCTCTTTCTTCCCCTCTCCCCCCTTTCTTCCTCCTCCTCCTCCAACACAAAACAAATCCACAAATGGTCCTATGAAAACAGATTCCTTTGACCACATCTAAGTAAAAACCGGCAGAGTGGTTGTAAATAGATTTGGTCCTATAATTACAAGTGCAACAGTTTGAGTTTATTCCATAACGACCCTATAATCCTCCTTTAATCTGACTAATGTGTTGGTTTCTCAGCCACATTTGTTTACTCTTTCTTTTCATATTGTCCAAACACAGTATCCTCAGATCTGTAGTAGTAGCAGTGAGTATTATTACCATCATACCAGCAGAGGAAAAATACATGTAAAAAGTGCTACTGTTATTGGCCTTAAAAGTATAAAGGCCAAATATTAGAGCTGTAGGCCTCGTCATCAGTGAGCTGTCTTTTGAAGGATGTGAGACTGAATGGGTTCCATACCGATGATGCTATTATATTTTATATATCTATATATCTATATATATATAGATATATATATCTATATCTATATAGATATATAGATATATATATCTATATATATATAGTATTGTAGATTATCATGTAACTGCGAGGCTGCTGATGACATGTGTGCCACAAACCCACTTCTTATCTTTAGAAGAGGCCTAGAGATATTTAATATATATTTAATATATAAATAATACGTCTCATTCTGTAATTGCTGAAATATATTTTTTTATTAGCGAGAGAAATATGTGGCTTTCTAAGATGTACCACTTCTAACACAAATGTTTAGTGAAGAAAAAAGCCTCACTTTAAATATCTAACACTGTTAATCTGGGGATGGGGAACCCCAAAACAAATCTAACAGAGGGGGGAGAAAAACAAAACCAATTCTCCAACACAAAATTAATTTATTTGTTTTTGCTTTTTATTCTTGTGAAATACTGGATTAACTTCATGTGCGTGGGGCATTAAAAACACTCCAAAAATACATAATCTGAGGACAGTATGGCCTCGACCAGGAGTCACGAGGAGACTGCAGGGGGAGGGGGGGGGCACCAGCCAAAAGACCAGATAGGGACCAGTTGCTCTGTGGTGTCAGTAGCGGGACAGATCCTGAAGCTCCTCTGACCTTGGTGGTTTTCACTCACTTCCGCTCATAAGAGATTTTAAAGTTGCCAAAAAACAACAACAACAACAACAACAACAACAACAACAACAACAACAACAACAACCCCACAGCAGCAGCAGCTCCAACGCAGCTGTGATTTAATTGATTTTTTCATACATCACTGACAAACTATGGCAAAACAGCGATCGCAGTAGAATAGTGGGGGCGAGCTGCCTGTATGAAGGCTGACAGGTCTGGCTGGGTTCCATCTCTCTCTCCTGCTGGAGCAGGCCTGGTAGCAGCTCAACCCGCCTGCTTGTGTTACAATCACGGCCTCTCTCTTTTTAATTTATTATGATCCATGTGTCACTAGAGGTTGTTGCGAAACGGATACAGGCCTGTTGTACTGATGCAGGTTCGCTCACGAGGCCCTTAAAGCTATTATAATAACAATTTAGGAAAATCCATTTTCAAAGGCAATGCCAAAACCACAAAACAACGACACAGATACATATCACCGAGCGCCAGCAGGGGATCTGGTGTTGACCCAACGCTGGATGTTTTGTCCTGAGAGTCAACATCCACAACTACACACAAAGAAACAGAACCCTGAGAAAGATGCTGTGTTGTTGGACGACCCAAACATACAACCAGAAGCTAGCTGCAGTGTAACACACACACACACACACACACACACACACACAGACACACACACAGACACACCTTCAAACCCCACTTAGAGCATGTAGTCCTCAGAGCAGAACAAGCCCACATATGATATTCAGGTTCAGCTCAGCTTCATTTTTACCGACCAGAAATGGAACTTGCTGTCAAACAAAGCTTTTTTCTTTCATGATCTCTATCTCTAAGCACACACGCACGCACACACACACACACACACGCACGCACACACACACACACACACACACACACACACACACACACACACACACACACACACACACGAGCAGTCACATCCATCCCCGTTCCTCCGATCCTTGACAGACTTGGTGAGCTTGGCACTTTTCATGGCCCAGGAGCAGAAAAGGGCAACTCCCCTCCCCCCTCCCCCCCCCCCCTCTCTCTCTCTCTCTCTCTCTCTCTCTCTCTCTATCCCCCCCCCCTCTCAGGCCTTTTCTCTCTTTGAGCTAGAGGTTAAAGATTAGCATCTCTGATAAAGATTAACTCGCCGTCAAAGGAAGGCGCTGATGGCATGACTTTTCTGGCTGAGGACTGGTGGAGACACCGGGGCGAGCTCTGCCTGCAGCAAAGGAGGAAGGGCAGCGCACAGACACCGGGCTCAGCATGTTGGCTCAATGGAAAGGGTTTAATATTAGATATGATAGCATGATGTCAAGTTGTAGGAAAGGGATTTTGTTTCTGTCATAGAGTCTGGATTTGGTCCACCTAAAGTAAAAACAGCTTGGTTGCATGTAGAAATAAGATTCATAGAAGAGTAGAAGCTTGTATTTGAACAAGGTTAGAAATAAATAAAAGTTGTGCACATAAATCATTATGATTTCAAAGAGGAATTGACATTTTCAGCTTCCCAATCCTCTTCCTAGACTCCATTAACTTGCCAGAAGCTAAGCTTCAGCTCTGATTGTTGGCAAGTGTGTGCGTGAACTCTTCTCAGGACATGAACTGGAAACACAGCCGGTCCTCTGCAGAAGCCTGTGGCCTACGACCAGGATTCAAGCAGGCCCTTTGTGCGCCACACTGCCTCAGTTATGTGTCGACAGCCAGGAGCAAACCGCCGTCAATAAGTGGGAGATTTGTCTCACGAGCTCACGAGGTGAAGGAAAATGGACGGGTTCACCCGGGAAAAAATAAAAATAACAGATGTCATCCTTTCCTCTGACACGCTCTCAGGTGGCAACACGCGTCTGGTAGATGTGACTGAGGGGTGTCGGTCTCTGGAGTCGTGGTGGGGCGACACACCCAGAAGGGGTCATGCAGTTTGGACTGGTTGTGAAATGAGTGGCCCAGACAAGGAGCACTCAGAGGGGGGTTTCCTCACAGTGCGTGCTCGTTCCGCACACCTTCCACAAGGAAAAGAGTGGAACGATGTTGATCGTGTCCCGGTAACATGTCAGAACAAAGTTGCCAGTGCGTGGAAGTTGTTTGATTTGATTGCAATCTTTGTGATTTTTGGACTGGTTTGCTTTCTGCAAATTTTACTCTATAGGTAACGTGTGCCTGGGTGGCAAACCGAAACCCCCCCACCCCTCTGAGAGCCACTCTGTCATCAAACAAACTGGAAGCGGAGGAACACGCACTGTTGAAATGTGTTGCGTAAGGTGGGGGTGGGGGTGTGGGTAGGAGGGTGGGGGTGTGGGTAGGGGTGGGGGTGTGGGTAGGGGGGTGGGGGTGTGGGTAGGGGTGGGGGGTTGTCGTGGCTCGCCCGTTTGGCTCTGTTGTGCTGGTGGCTCTGTGCGATGGTGACGTGCGGCCATTCGACCTCATTGCACTTCGGGGAAAGCTTCAAATGGACTTGATGAAAAATGGATGGGGGGGGGCACACATATGTGATGGCAGTGGATGCCCCCCCCCCTAAAAAGGTCAACATTTCTATGCAGACAGTGTTTGAAGCAACGGTGTAGGAGAGTTTGCTGCTTGTAAGTACTATTTGGGAGAAAATATAAACTCGACTACAAATGTACACAAGTTTACACAACTTTAGACGAGTTAACAGGAGTTTACATGAGGTTACACAGGGAGTTTAGACCAGTTTACAGGAGTTCACATGAGTTTACTCAAATTTACACGAGTTTACAGGAATTCATGAGTTTACAGGAGTTTAGATGAATTTACAGGAGTTTACAGGAGTTTACAGGAGTTCATGAGCTTACATGTGTTTACAGTTTGTCAGTGTTGTCACACGTGAACCAACAGCTCTCTGAAAAGCACAATGTTCTCTAAATTGCTAGGTTTTCTTTTCTGTCTTTTTTTCTTCTTCTTCGCCATTGAAATGAGACCTAACCCAAGAGTTCAGCATGTGGGGAAAAAGATTCCACCAAACTTAATGCACTTGTAACCATGGAGATCATTTGAGAGGAAGGCAGTTGGCCAGAAGCCCGGTGGTGTTGCAGTAAATTATGTCAAATCAGGAAATTGGATACACATGGGGGTATGTGTCCAGAAGATAGGTTGTTTGATGCCAGGGCTTTATAAAGTTACTATTATTTATTTTTCTTGTAATTTTGCAGCTATGGCAACTAAGATTGATTCAGCTTTGTCTGAAAATGCTTTTCCGGTAAATAAAGCTGAACACATTTAGAAAGATTTACCAATCACAAATAGGCCTTTCACACTACGCTATTATTAAGTTATCGACTTATTGTACGATATATGCACCTGACCACGATCATTTTAACGTTATCAACTACTATTGTACGATAAATGGACATGACCTCGATAATATTTCCGTCATGGAGTAATCGTCAAAACATGGCTCTGACCTCGATCATTTTTACGTTACCGACTTATCGAATGATATCTGCACAAGACCTCGATAATATTAACGTTATCAACTTATCGTACGGTACATGGCTATGACCTCGACCATTTTTACGTTATCAACTCATGATATATGGTCATGACTGAGATAATTTTCTACGTTACCAATTTATGTATGATATATCTACATGACCTGGATCATTTTGCTGACCCCATGTTGCCTGTTTTTATTTTTTCACTGTCATCAACATTCTAGCCGACATGGTGCCAGAATAAATAGCATGGTTCTCCTTACCATTGTAAGATTTAGACATTTGCACATTAGTCATTGCAAATTGTTTTGTTACGCGTTTTTC
Organism: Ophiodon elongatus; assembly: GCA_016806645.1. NCBI lineage: Eukaryota > Metazoa > Chordata > Actinopteri > Perciformes > Hexagrammidae > Ophiodon > Ophiodon elongatus. The sequence goes on from JACSYO010001460.1 coordinate 462,803, forward strand.
ACATTCCAATGACAATTTCTGAATATTTTCAAGAACTAAAGTCAATTGCTTTTTGAAAGGGTGTATTCCGCATTATTAAGTCATTGTTTTATGATTATATATGGTCTTAAAATGACAATATATTGTCCAACAAAAGTAATTGCGTGCTCCCCTGACTACATAAATCATAAGTAAGATGTTAGCTGAAAACTCTGAAAAGGTCTGAAAAACCCCGTTGATCAATCGTTACATGGAAACATAGTTTGGCGGGTAATCTTACACATGGTATTATGAACATGTCAGCATCCATGTTTCGTGTTGGAGTTGGAAGAGAGGACTTTAAATCGTGTCCTCTCATCAGCTGAATGCAGTTTCACAGCAACACGACAAAAAAAAGAGGATTGAACATTAAATATCGTCGCATGGCGATGACGGTGACCGACTCGAGGATTAAAGCCTTAAACAGCACATTGAAGTGGAATGCTGCAGCACTCCGCCACCGGGTTGATCATTAAAGAAGTGAGCTATTGCTCCTCGGGGTCAAAGGTCACTTTTGGAGAGCTGTGTGCCAATATATCACCGAGTGGCTTGGGGGGGTGGGGGGGGTGGGGGGGGTGGGGCTGATAGAGAGTACCAGAAGGTCTGCACTGGTGTGTTCCAGGTGGAGCTATGAGTCACAAGACCTTTAGAAACTTTGAGATGAGGAGTCATGTCCATTGTAGGAAAGCTGTTCTGAAAGAGGAGTGTGTGTGTGTGTGTGTGTGTGTGTGTGTGTGTGTGTGTGTGTGTGTGTGTGTGTGTGTGTGTGTGTGTGTGTGTGTGTGTGTGTGTGTGTGTGTGTGTGTGTGGAGTGTGTGTGTGTGTGTGTGTGTGTGTGTGTGTGTGTGTGTGTGTGTGTGTGTGTGTGTGTGTGTGTGTGTGTGTGTGTGTGTGTGTGTGTGTGTGTGTGTGTGTGTGTGTGTGTGTGAGTGTGTGTGTGTGTGTGTGTGTGTGTGTGTGTGTGTGTGTGTGTGTGTGTGTGAGAGGGCTGAGGCAGGCCGGTGACAGCACCACCAGGCAGAGATAAGAGCAGGAGGGAGTCGTGATAACTCCTGTTCAGGTCACGTGAGACTTAAAAAAAAAGAAAGAAAAGAAACTAAAAGCAGTGAATGAATCCATCCATCCCTCAATAGTTTCCCTCTTGCAAATTATTAAGAGAATAATACAGACAACACAAATATTCCAGTACAAACTCGTTGCTGCCCCGGGAGTCTAAACCCTGCTGTTCACAGAGTGCACCATAAAAGCTTTGACCTGCAGCCTGCTGATGACCTCCAACCCTTCGTTTCAAACTTTCCCTTCATCCTGAGACAAAAAAAACAACAAAAAAACAAAAAACAAAAAACCACCACATCTGCATCGTTTTATACTCAGATCCAGGCCCCTGATCCAGGAGCGTTTAAAAGTCCCCCCTCTCTCCCTCAGCCTCCACTCAAAAATCTGGCTCATCAGCTGTTCTCGGGGGCCTCTGGAGGCGGCCTCCTCCCTTTGTCTCGGCCTTATGGGCTAGCTGGCTAAGCTAGTCGGGGCCCTGCATCACTTTCTGGGCAACTTTAGACTAGTCCACTCCTGCTCCCTGTCGCTCCAAAAGACTTCCCGACCAAGTAACCCTGCAGGGGCTGAAGTGAGGCGAGGAAGGAGGGGGAAAAACACAGGGAGGAGACCCTCCGGGGGCCGCGATGGGGATGGACTTTGGCCAGAGATGCGCGTGAGTGCATGGAGGGAAAAACAATAAATAAGTTTATAGTAGCAGGAGGCTGTCGGAGTGGTGGTGGTGATGGTGGTGGTGGTGCAGGCTGGTACGGGGAGGTCGGGGGGGATCCTTGCTTTTGATTTATGTGTTTGGGGGGGAAGCTGTCAGAGAGCAGAAACAGAGGCAGCGCGAGCCACAGAGATTTTTTTTTTATTCTCGCACTTTAATAAAATACATCGGCCGCTATGCAACAGCACGGACACCGCGGACGCGTCTACACAACCGTCACATTCACCCGGAGGACCGGGTCTCGCCCCGGCGGTGGATGGACGGGTACCTGCCCGTATGGGCCTCGGTCCGGTCCCGGGGATGGCCTCCCCCCAGGATAGGAGCGGGCAGCGCGCACTAAGCGGTGTCCGGGATGTGTGCGCGTTTCTCTCCGGATGATGGCCAAGTTATTTATGGGCCGCGTGCGGAGCTCGCTGGGGGAACAGCTGTCCGCCTCATGGGGCCGCTTCTCCTTCTCGCTCCTTCACATGTTTCTTTCCCCGTTTTGGTCGGTGGTTGGCAACATTTCGGACGTTTTTTTTTTTTTTTTTTTTTTTTGTTTGATGCCTGTTGTTGTTGTGGTGGTGGTGGATTTGTTCCATATTAATGTCAGGAGTTCATGCGTGTTAACTTCAAAGGCTTTCCCGCGGCGCCTTGGATTATATTTCATCAGATGGCACGCATTGAAATGAATCGGAACCAGGATTTAGACGCATCCCGTGCATGTTGTTCGATTGTGATCACGTTTCTATTTTATTTATTGGCTGTATATTTGTCACGTTGATGCAATATTTTACGTCTTCACGTCCTCATAACGGGCTATTATGAGATATTTAATATGCAGCCTATTTATTGTTTAGCAGTTACTTTATTGTCGTTCTTGTGTTGTTTTATTATTATTTAGGATTACAGACCATCGAACACAGACATGCTTGTTTAACTAGTATGCTATTAATACTCCACGAGCTCATTCCACAATATTATTTCTAATTATTTATGGATCATTTTAGAACATGTCCCCTTCTTTCCGTCTCTCCCACGTGGAGCTGCTTCGTACTGACGCCTTTCAGTCACATGTTTTCTCCTCGTTAAATGTTTAAAGACTCATGGCAACCCAGATCAAGTTTTTCTTTTTTTTTCAAACCGCATGAGCAAATACGGGGAATATAAAAGGATGTGTAATATGATAAGCAGAATCAATAACACGTCAAAAGGCTCCCACCCAGCCTTCGCTGCTCTCCCCGGCTCTCTCCGCTCTCATGGCTTTTACTCCGGGGCATTCAGCGGGGATAACTCCCGGTCAGCGGTACCTGTCAGCGGCCGCTCCGGTCCCCGCCGCTCGATTGGACGACAAGAGGTCTGTGCTCTGTATCGGATTTTTTTAGCAAGACCTTTTGATTGCATATCTCTATCTCTTTCTTTCCAATATCCCCCCTACCCCCCTCTACCCCCCCATTCCCTTCCTTGCAGTTCTTAGGAGCTTTCTGGAAGCCGTTTCCTTCCGCCAAAACATCAGCAAATAAGAGGAAATATTTCGGTGAGTTCCGCTGTTTTATTATCATTTTGTATTTGTTGATATGCAATGTGGGAAAGAGGTGGTTCATGTCGTAATTGCATTCTCGCAATGTTTGTTTCTATGCCGAATTATTTAAATTCGAACCATTCGATCAGGTCAAAACACATGCATATGTTTTTCTTTTTTATATTGAAAGGGAATTATATATATATTTTTTTTTTACTGGGGAAAATATATATATTTTAAAACGGATTTTTGTCTGTACCGTAATGTTTTGTAGGGCCATCCTTTATTGTACATATTTGTATTATAATCACTATTGCGTATACTTAAACAGTGAGTGAGCCTAGCAGAGTGAGGAGGGAGACGGGGTGATTTTGCTTCACGAATAGTCGATTCACTCGAATTATTTCCTTTAATAATCGACCGAGTCTGCAGAAAGGTGCATGCAGCCGAAGGAGTGCGTGCAAAATGTGTATGCGTGCGTGTGTGCGTGTGTGCGCGTGGTGTAATATCCTGTAATGACACGTGCTAATGTGATATAATCCAGCGGTGTGAAGGGCAGTGTGATGACCGCAGCGGGGTCCCGTCATCATTTCATAAGACAGTTATTAAAACAGCCGCTGCAGCACTGACCCCGCGCTGATAGTGAAGGCAGGGCAGTACAAACAGGTCACAACGAGCTCTGCTCATTCTAACGAGCTGCAGATATCACAAGTCATTCTTTTTTCTTTGACTTGGCATTCACAGCCACTCAGAGTTTCTGCACAGTACAACAGCATTACAAAATGATTTCCAATCCCGTAGCTGGAGGAAATTCCTTAGTGTCATCCTCCGTGGCCTACATGTCCCGAGGGGAAGGGAGGGGGGAGGGAAGGGGGGGAAGAAAAAAAAAAGAAAACAAAATGGAAAGAGGATTTCCATGGCTCTGCGAGCCAGAGAGCTTCAGCTGTGAAACCCAATATCCGTGACTCGATCCGAAACACGGAGCCGCCGATGCGCGTCTGCCTTCCGAGAGGGGGAATAAACAGAAACAAGAGAGAAGCTCTCCCCTCCTTCAGCGCCGGCGTGCTCTCACAAGTCAAGAACCCGCTCTGCTCTGCCCACTGTGGGGCTCCGCGAGGAGAGGGGGGGCAAGGAAAGAGACAAAATAGCTGATTAGTGGTTCTGTTAATGAGTGACGAGGTGGTTTTTCCAGCAGCAGTGAGCAGATCCCTCTGTCCTTTCATAAGAAAAGAAAAGAAAAGAAAAGAAAAGAAAAGACAAGAAAAGAAAAAGACGGCAGTCTGAAGGAAAAGTTGCAGTCGGACACATTTCAGGCTCCCACCTTCCACCTACACGGAGCTCATCCTCGCCTTTCAGCAGCCCACAGCGAATGCTATCTGTTTTAAAGTTGAGCTGTTTACACACACACACACACACACACACACACACACACACACACACACACACACACACACACACACGCTGCTGGGTGCGAGAAAACTCATAAATCTTACGTAGCCATAAACGACAGGGGTAGCGTCCTGAATAATAAAAATAGAGGGAAGTGGGAGAGAGAGAGAGAGAGAGAGAGAGACACACACACACACACACACACACACACACACACACACACAAACACACAGTATTTGGAGGTGTGTGTGTGTGTGTTCGGTGGGGGCTGGGGTGGGAGGGGGTCTTATAGTAAGGTGTCTGATTATGAAAACGTAGTCAGACACCTTCATACTCTCATGTTTTTGATCGCGCCTCTCCTTCTTTCATTACCTTCTGGATTTTCTTCTCACTCCCTGTGTTTGTTTGTTTTTAGCCCACTTCTCCAAATGTTGCATTTCCGCTCCTGTCTTCCTCCATTGTGTCAAAAACAACACGTTTGCTTCCTTTAACCGACCTGGAAGCGGAGGACTGAAAGTTTCCACATCATGCTGATGTCAGAGCTTTGAGTACCCCCCCCCCCTTCCCCCCATTTCTCCTCTCTTTCCACTGTGGCTTCCTTTTTTTAAATTCATTTATTTATTCCCCACTTTAGAAGTAGGGGTGGAGACAAGGTGTTGAAATGGTAACAATACACACTATGGGGCTAGTTTATGCAGGGAGGCCTGAGCTGCAGGAGGGGCTCTGTAAAATAATAGTAATAGTAATAATAATAGTAATAATAATAATAATAATAATAATAACTAGAAGAGGAAATAACATTCCTGGGAAAGTATGGAAGGGGGTGGAGACAGGGAGCAACTATAGTCTCCTCATGTTGCCTGTCACCAAATTGCCACCAACAGGTGCAATCTCCTCCAAAAAGAGTAGAGCCAGAAATATAATCTTCACTCCCTGAACTCACGGAGCTGCTCCTCAACTGGAGAGTGTTGTGGCTCCAACACACAGCAGTCTGACTTCAGGCAGATACACATGATAAACATGTATCAGAAATATGAGTACCAGCCATAAAGTCACCCAACAGCTGTGCAGTGGATGCTGTTGACTTGTCTTGCTTGAGCCTATCAGGTCCCTACTGGTGCCAATGCTTGTTGCCATGTACTTTATTTATCATTTTGTAATTTTTGGGGTCGGGTGTTATTGTGAGCCTCTCCACTACAAAGTGGTTTGGCTTTAGATCCTATAATTTAGATTTCGGCATGTTTCTATGTGAATAAACAGACTGCAGCCAGACTGGGTTTGGAAATGAAACTCATGTGGCCGATGCTAAGTGTGTGAGGCTGTTCATCTGTGCCTCCTGTCCCGTTCACCCGGGCCCACCCGGGCCATTACCAGTGCCGAGTACTGGGGCCTATTAATAAGAAATGGAAGTGATGAAAACAGGAGTTCCATAAAGTTGAAAACATGTTGTTGTTGTTTTTTACGTAAAAGTTAGGCCCCTGTACAAACAGCCCTTGTGTGTGTTCACATAACCGCTCGCAGATAATTACTATTTAAAAGACTCCATTCTGAACTCATGGCGCCATGTAAGAGTAGCCCGGTGGTTTGGGACCAACACGACCGCCTGCTGCGTGTTTTCACTTCCAGCCAGTGGAATTAGCATAATGTGTGAGTGACGCCGAGGTGTTTGATGTGTGGGGGGGAGAGAGAGATCAACGCGTCCGCGACTCAAGCCCCGCTATTTCCTCCGATACCCGGACGGCGCGTTGTCAACAATCTAACGAGAACCGGCCACACTACCGGGATACTACCGCCACGACGGCCGCTGCAGGCCCGACAGAGGCTACCGCTGCTGGCCGTGTGGAATAAAGCCTTCCGGAGACCGGAGCGAGGCGGGAGCCGCACACCCCAAAAACAGAGAGGAAGACGCGGAGGGACCGAGGCGGGAGACCCGGGAAAAAAAGAAAAGAAAGAAGAAGGGCGCTGAACCGCCCCTGGGAAGAGAAATGCGATGGGTTGACATTTGGTGGCGGACCTGTTCCTCGGAGGCGGTCTGACTGAGCGGCACAAGCTAAGAGGGAACGAAATTTGAGGCCATTGTTATCAGCCAGCGGCGGTGCAGGCAGCGCTGGTGCTGGGGCGGAGGGTGGAGGGCGGAGGGGGGTGGAGGGGGTGGTGGGGGTGGGAGCGCGAGCAGGCAGCAGGCAGGCTCCCGGTAAGCTCGGTCAGCTCGTGCGCTAGCTTGCCTGCCTGTAGCCTTATTAGCGCGTAGGCTACACCGAGCCCGCGCGTGGACTCTGCCCCGTGTTGTCGAGTGTCTCGAGCCCGTCCCCCTCTCTCATCCCGCCGGCCGTTCATGCCACACGGTGTCCTGCTCGCCGCCCACGCGCAGCCCGGTCCGCCGCCGCCACCGCCGCTGCCTTGGGCTCCAGGAGGTGGTGTTGTGGTGGTGGTCGCGAGCAGCCGTGCTGTAGTCTCGAGGCAGCACCGGAGGTGCAGCGGGCTTACGGGGAGACGAAGAAGAAGAAGAAGAGGAGGAAGAGGAGGAGGAGGAGGAGGAGAGAGAGAGAGAGAGAGAGAAAAAAACGGGAGAGAAAGACCGCGAGCGGATTCGTTATTTATTTAATTATTTATTATTGTTATTGATTACCCGAACGAACGCGCGCGAGGACCTAATCTGCGATGCGGTGTTGCCGGGTCCGTGGCGGACTGGACCGGGACCGCCGGTGCTAAAGAAGGTAAGGAGCATCACCGGCGCGCGGGCAGGCCAGCCGGGTGCTGCTGCGCGAGCCCGACCCGCACAGCCAGACATGCAGCGGGCTTTGCTCGCTGTGCAGGCGGCGAACGGCGGAGCGGCGGAGCGGCGGGCTCAGTGATTTATGGCCCGTATGACTTCCATCCCGGTTCAAGAAGAGTTCACAATGCTTTAAGCTGCCGCCGCTGTACCCGCCGCAAGCAGCCCCCCCCCCTCTTCTTCTCTCGGCCTTCCATCTCTGTCCCCCTTCTTTTTTCTTCTTCTCTCTTCTTCTCTCTTCTTCACCCTCTCAGTCTCTTTTCTTCCTATTCACTCTCCTCTTCCTCACTTCAGGCTATTTATTTACAAAGCAACGGCCGACCATTATTTCTTTTTTTTTGTCAGTTGTGGATGATCTACTTCTCCTTGGTTACTTTTTTAAACCCCCACACGGGCCTCCGTTATTATTATTATTATTATGATGATGATTATGATTATTATTATTTCACACTCAAATGTGTTGATGCAGTTGTATTCACACGTGTACAGGGGCTTCACTGTTTGTTGATTTCAGCCCACATCGAGGCCACGAACATGGCAACAATAGCTCTGATCTGGCCAATCTTGTATTATTTCTGGGCTCGGCTCTAAATAATTGGCCCCTCTCTCTCTCACACTGTGTGTGTGTGTGTGTGTGTGTGTGTGTGTGTGTGTGTGTGTGTGTGTGTGTGTGTGTGTGTGTGTTAATGGGATAAGGAATACGTGGATTGTCCAAGTTAATGCATTCTCTGTGTGACTCCCTGCCTGTATTGCTCCTCTCATGGCAGGCGCCATTTGTAATTTTATATCCCAGGATAAAACACAGACACTGGACACCACTCGCCGACCTCTCCATCTCTCTCCCTCTCTCTCCCTCCCTCCCTCCCTCCCTCCCTCTCTCTCCCTCCCTCTGTTGTTTTTAGTTTGTGTGGCCGTTCCTCTGTCAGTGTAAGTGGATTATTCGGGGAGGCGTCTAGTAAAGTTGGTGATTGTATTAAGCTGCAGCCCTACAAGCAAGGGGGCAGAGACATTACGTGTCCCGTATAATGGCGAAACAGCGATATGATTTAATAACATATTCCTCCTACACTCACTGCCACGGCCTCTCTCTCTCTCTCTCTCTCTCTCTCTCTCTCTCTCTCTCTCTCTCTCTCTCTCCCACCCCCCTCCTCTCCCTCCCTCTCTCCTTGGGACTATTCCTCAGAGTAAATAATTAGGATTCCAGCTTGTCTACTAGAAAGATAAATGGCTGACATGTGTGACATGCTGAGAGCTGGAGAAGGGCTGGACTGTCTAGTCACAGGAAAAATAATAAGAGTAATATATATATATATATATATATATATATATACAGATATATATAAATCCAAATATAAATATAAACAATTATATTTGCTATGTATATTTATATATATAGCGCAATTTTTTAGCCCAAACATTCACATCTGAAAGAGGACGTATTTAAGTGTTTTTAGGGAACTTGGCATTCTCTCTCTTTCTCTTTGCATTTTATTTCTCCTTGTTGATAATAGACATGTAGCCTATCCAGGCCTCGTGCGCTGCTGGTGTTTAAATAAACTATTGTACCACACATATAATGTAGCCATATAGCCTGCTACTGGACGTCTTTTCACATTTATTTTGTAGCTTTTGTTTTGTAGCAGTGCAGGCCTGGTATTCAACGAAACGGTGCCACTTCAATTTGAACGCGCTTTAATAAGCATTTTAGTGTGATGCGTTTTTATTTATATATCTATATCTCTATATCGATATATAGATATATCGATATATCGATATATCTTTATAGATATATAGATATATATATATAGATATAGATATTTATATTTATATTTATATTTATATTTATATTTATATTTATATCTATATCTATATCTATATATTCTTCAGCAAGGAAACCCGGAAGTGGCTTTAATTGTTGTTAGTATTGTTAAACAGGCTCGGTGGCCCCCAGTAGGCCTGTGGCCCCCGGTGAAGTGTTGGTAACATTCGGTATAGCCGCAGCGCTAGCGGGCCGAACCGGGCCGTTCGGTTCTCCCGCTCCTCTCGTGTTATCTCCCCTGACGACCCATGCATGCCAGGTGCTCCCTCGCGCCTGACAAGGCGGCCCTCTCGCGGGCACACGGGCCACCCTTGGCGGTGAGGTGAGATAGGGAGTCTGTGGGGCTCACACTGAGGTTATTTCCCCTCCTCTCCTCTCTCCCCGGGCCGTGATAGAGCACTCGACCCTAATGAATCACTGACTCGTGAAGCTTCTTCCTCGGGTTCTGTCTTTTTCCCCCTATCCATCTTGATGGCCTCTTTTGTTGTATTTTGTTTGTTTATTTATTTATTTTTACATTCCTCTTTTAAACGTAGCCTCTAGGCCACGTATTAACCAGATAGAATAGTCTGGGAATCACTATTTCCTTTAAGCTAAAATAATTATATTTTGAGAAATATTCCCGAAATCCCCTTCTTCAGCACCTTCAAATTACCAATTGTTAGCACCATTAATACGTCTTCATTTTTTATTTATTTTTTAAATCCTAATAACTTGCAATAATAAGTTATTTTCCCTCTAACCCGTGTAAAATAAAATGTCCCGTGATGCTACAAGAGCAGCCTTTTTTTATTCAGCAGCAAACGATCGCTTCTGGAGATACAGACTCCTCTGAGTGAGGTAACAGCGAGCGGACGGAGCACACTACATCACAGGCGGAGCACACTACATCACAGGCGGAGGGCGGAGGGCGGAGGCGGACGGAAATAGGCTCCCGACATCAGTCACAACGCGGGAGAGAGAACACGCACACGGGGCCACAGTCACTGCCGCCATTACGGGAGAAAATGTCACGTTCGGCTTGAATAACGGCAGACACGGCGGGGAGAGCTTTATTATGAACAATAACATCATCAAAAATAAATAAAATAAATATTCTGAATGATGTGTCAAATAGTAGACAAATATGACATATAGTAATGTTTAAAACAATAATGAAAATACATCTTTATTCTTTATTCTTTGATCAATTGCTAAAACAATTAGTTAATATCAATAATAACAACAAACTAATTTATGACCACTACCACTCTTATTAATACGGGTTAATTGGCTTTTATGGACATTAATATAAAAATAATAGTAATAATAACCACAATAATAATAACCACAATAATAATAACAATAATAATAATAATAATAATAATCACTTTTAATTAATGTGAATGAAGGCAACATTTCAGTGGAAATTCAACATTAGCTAATGAGTGTATGTGTGTGTGTGTGTGTGTGTGTGTGTGTGTGTGTGTGTGAACACTGTTTGCCCTCCTGATGCCTCCTCCAGCAGAGCATCTGCAGGCTGTGCTGAGAGGAGGGGGAGGGTTAATGGGGGGTGAGGAAAGAAAAGCAGTGGTTTCTATTCATGTCATGGCGCCTTTCATGGGAGGAAGATGGATTTATCTCTCTCATTTCTCCGTTCTGCCTCTCCTAACCTTTCAGGTCAGATCGCAGGAGGCCGTTGGAGAGACACCGTCACGTGACCCCCGGTGCCAAATGGTCTTCCGGCAGCGGCTCTCAGCAAGGACCGGAGCACGCCAAGACGCCGCCACCTCTCTCAGACATGCAGAAGACTACCTACTACGACAACTCCTCTGCGCTCTTCGGCGGCTACTCGTCCTACCAGGTGCAGGGGGCGGCGGCGGCGGCGGCAGCGGCGGCCGCCAACGGCTTCGGGGGCTACGATGCACCGGTCCCGGTGTCCCACCACCAGCCGGCCTTCCAGTCGGCGGCCCACCTGGACGTGGACTCGTACCAGCGCTCGGCCTGCTCGCTGCAGTCGCTGGGCAGTAGCGGCGGCCACCAGCAGCAGCAGCAGCAGCTCGCCAAGACCAAGGAGCTGAACGGCAGCTGCATGCGGCCCAGCCTGCCCCCCGAGCACCACCCGGGCTCCCAGGTGTCCCCCCCGCTGCCCCCCAACCCCAGCAACGGCAATAACGGGGCCCAGCAGCCGGCGGGCGGCGCCGGGGCCTCCTCCGTCTCCAAAGCAGGCCCCAATAAGTCGTCCAACTCGTCCTCCTCCATCTCGTCCTCCACGTCGTCCTCGTCCTCCTCGCTGCCCCCCAACCCCACCGTGGCCAAGCAGATCTTCCCCTGGATGAAAGAGTGTCGACAGGCGACCAAGCAGAAAAACTGTTCGCCCAGCAACAACTCTGGCAATGGTGTGTTGCACTACACCTGTCTCTGTCTCTCTGTGTGTCTCTGCTCTGCCCCCCCCTGCCCATGGCACCACACAAACAACATGTCCTCTTACACCAGTCTCTCTCTCTCTCTCTCTCTCTCTCTCTCTCTCTCTCTCTCTCTCTCTCTCTCTCTCCTTCTATTTCTTCCTTCCTTCATTTTCCTTCCTCATTAGCGCCTTTTTTTCCCTTCTTCTTCCCCCTATTATCCTCCCATCACCACGTCCCTCTTTCCTCACCTCTCTTATCAACATCCCCTTTCAAAGCTCCGGATCCCCGGAGGATTTAAAAGGTTTCTCAGACTATTATGGCAAAACAGGTTTCCACAGGCACCGGTTCAGACCACTAGTCAAGCTGGTAATCTGGAACCGGAGAGTCGGCCCGCTCTGGTCCAAGGTCATTTTAGGCGTCTTATATTGCTTTTTAATGACCCAGAGTGGCTGCTGAGCGTCTCCCAGAGAGACAGCGTGTTAGCACAGGAGCCCAATAGTCTTGACGCTAAAATGTAAATCAATTCTGCTCTGCGTCCTCACACTGAAGCGGTTTGATGGAGTCCCCTGAGTGACCAGAGCTCACCAGACTGTAAAAAAAACCTAAAAAGGCAAGCAATGAAGAGTAAAAGAGGTCAAAGGTCAGAGGCCTGGTAGTCTGACCAATATTCCTGCAGAACCCAGAGGAATGCTCAGGTAAACGAGTAAGAAGCAGGAGGAAAATGTATATTTTTAATGGCTTCTATTTTTGAAACGTGGATGTTTGGATTCAACAAATCCAGATCTAAACACGTCCTGCACTTCCTTATTATATTTTTTTTAAAGAGTCAGACGAGTACCACTATTTTGTTAAGTGCAGAGCCGGAGTCAGGATGTTATTAGTTTAGCTTAGCATAAAGAAGGCTACAGCTAGCCGGGTTCTGTCTGAAGCGAATGGTTGTAGTTTGAGAGGCCGTTAAAGGTTTCTTGGCAAACAACAGCCAGAGGCAGCGACTTCCTGGGACCCGCCCTACGCTCACTCTGATTGGCTAGTACTCGTTGCCTTCGCTGGTTTCGATTGGTTAGGTTTAAGCATGAGGAGTGATATTCGTTTAGGGTTCGGGTAAAGGGTGCTGGGCGGATGGATACGGTGTTGTTCATCAAGAAATAGTTCCAATGCATGAACACCCCCCCCCTCCTTAAAAGCACATGGAACTGAGAGAAAAGGCAAAAGAGGAGAAAAGTAAACATTTAAAAAAAGTAGGAAATGATTGAAACAATGTCACAACAGGATGAGCCAATACTGTACACCTCCCTTCATTCAGGTACTTTCTCCCACCTCCTTCCTCTCCTCATCGGCCTCCCCTCTCTCTCCTCCTCCTCCTCCTCCTCCTCCTCCCCCTCTCCTCCTCTCCTTCTTGTGACGCCACAGCAAGAAAGGAAGGTATTAAAAAAGAGGTGAATTTAAATGGTACGTACGATAACAGATGAACGGATCCTCCCAGAGAGGGAGAATGACATGCAGACATTTGAAATGGTAGATATTAGTAAATGTGTGTGTGTGTGTTTGGGGGAAGGTGATGAATTTGAATATCATCTGCATGTCTGATAACAGGCAAAAGGAAACGGTCATTGAGGCAGACAGATTGGTAGTTATCAACGAGGAAGAATATGTTCCGCCGTAATGAATATGAGTCTGGTATTCAGAGAGCATTCAGCCGCCCGGGCCGAGGGCTGAGGGGAGATTACACCGTTTATTGATGAGAATTTGAAAACAATCATTTTTTTGAGAATGTCACCGCTCCGCGAGACGGATGATGTGACGGTCGCCTCTCTCATTTCTCCGTCTCTGTGAGAGTCAACTGTTTACATTGCTGAGAGAGAGAGAGAGAGAGAGAGAGAGAGAGACAGAGAGAGAGAGAGAGAGAGAGAGAGAGACAGAGATGGATCAGCTCCACTGTTCACTGTGGAGTAAACACCAGAGTCAGCACAGGATCATCTGTGTCCGTGAGGGTCTACTGTAGTGGTTTGGACACGTGCAGCTTCAGACAGTTATTACCAATCAGAGATCCACTTCCACGTTGACCTACTTTACTAGCTGTGTGCTCCAGCTAGCGGAAGCTAACACATCCAGACTTCATGTTGGGGTTGTGTTGGAAGCGTTTGAGAGAATTCAGTTTGTGTTCCGCTGAAAGGAGTTTCTATTGTTCCTTCTAGCCTCACTGATATAAATGGGCTGGAGATCATATTAATAACACCCTCAGTGTGACGCAAGAGCATCAGACAAAAGCTGAACATGAAAGAGCCTTTCCATTTAAAACTCATTTTGGAATCGATGTTACTAAATCATCCTTATTTGGTAACGCTTCATTGTAACTGTTTAATAAGCCCCTTCGAAGTCCTGTTGCTTATTAATATGAATGTGTGTTAATAAGACTCTATAAGTGTTAATAGTAGCATCATAAAAACGTTTATTGTTAGAATATATGACATTTATGATCACTAACATTGCTCATAATAGCTTCACTAACACATTCATTGAGTTAAACTAATTGACCAAGTGTGTCATTGTTGAAGCTTCACAAAGCTTCTTCTGTAGTTTTATTAACATCAATACATATTTTACTGTGCATTTAGTCACAGCTAATGATGCCTTAATAAGGACAGTTAAACCTTTATAATGCACTTATTCAAAACTAAAAACATTCAAATACACGCAATAAATATGTGATGATGATGTGATTAACATGTATATAGTCTTGATAGCACACTATAATGCTTATAAGCATCTTCTAAGGACTTCTAAGGGCCTTATGGCCCATTAAGTAACGCTTGTTCGCAATTATTTGTCCTTTCTTATTGTGAGAGCAAACAGGCGCGTGTGCCGGGGCTTTAAAGTCCTCTTATCTCCTCAGCATCCAGGCTGCTTTTCATCCAAACTCCACTGACTGATAAAGAAGCGACTGCAGCTGATTTGAGGCTCACCGGCTCTTTTTCTTTTTTTTCGGGCTCGCAAAAACAAATGATGTTTCTTTGAAACAGTTCTCGAGCAGACCCGAAGGCCAAGCAGGGCTCCTGGTGACGAGAGCTTCAGACGGCTCGGCCCCTTTTCTGTGTCGGGTAGCCAGCAGTCATGTAGAGCTCTGGGCCGTCTGCAGGGAGTGGAGCTGTGTGGAGGCAGGCGAGCAGCTGGACTGTGTGGAGGAGGAAGTGAGTGCAGGTCAGCCTCACTTCCTCACTTCCTCACTTCCTCACTTCCTTGTGCTGCAGCTGCTGTTGCTGCCTGGGGGGGAGGAGGAGGAGGAGAGGGGGGGGGGTTGTCTTTCCAGCCAAGATGCAATTTGGCCGCCCTCGGCCAGCGCCAGGGCCCTCCGTCTCTTAATAACTGCCACTGTTATGAAGTGTTGACAACTAATATCGGGGGATAATTCAGCCAGCACGCCTGGACCCCCCTCTGCTTTATTAAGAACCCGAATGCTTTCAATTTCCTCGGGCAAGCAGCCGGAGTGTGTTTCATCCCCTCTTCCTCTCTGGCTCCCTGCATTCAGCCCATCATCTCTCTTCCTGCTCCTGACTCAGCCCTTCTTCCACTCTTTGCTTTCTTTTTCTCTACGTTTCTCCCACTTTCATTCCCTCTATTTTTTAGGGGTTTTTGTACCCCTGTGTCCTATCCATGTCATCACCCTGTCTAATCTGCTGTCCTCTGCCCTGCAGCATCGGGAGGAGCGGAGAGCGGCAGCAGCGGGGAGAAGAGTCCGACCGGCGGCTCGTCGGCGTCGTCCAAGCGGGCCCGCACGGCGTACACCAGCGCCCAGCTGGTGGAGCTGGAGAAGGAGTTCCACTTCAACCGCTACCTGTGCCGGCCGCGCCGCGTGGAGATGGCCAACCTGCTCAACCTGTCCGAGCGCCAGATCAAGATCTGGTTCCAGAACCGGCGCATGAAGTACAAGAAGGACCAGAAGTCCAAGGGCCTGAGCTCCAGTTCCGGGGGGCCCTCGCCAACCGGCTCGCCGCCCCTGACCATGCAGTCCTCCGCCAGCTTCCTCAACTCCATGCACCCCATGGGAGGGGGGGTCGGGGCCGGCTACGATGTCCCGTCCCCGCCGTCCTTCGGCAAGCCCCACCAGGGGGTGTCTTACTCCATGTCCACCGCCTACTCCAACGTCCCCATGAAGGGCTGCCCCCCCCAACAGAAGTACGGCGCCCCGGACCCGGACTACGGCGACCCCCATCCTCACCACAGCCTAGTGCAGGCCAACAACGCTGGCTACGGGACCCCCACCAACATGCAGGCCAGTCCAGTCTACGTGGGGGGTGGCAGCTACGTGGAACCCATGCCCGGCTCGGGGCCCTCCATGTACGGGCTAAACCACCTCGGCCCCACGCCGCCCCACCACCAATCCATGGACTACAACGGCGCGGGGCCCATGTCATCCGGCAACCAGCACCACGTGGGCGGAGGGGGCCCCCCGGGCCCCTGCGACCCGCCCACGCACCCCACGTACACCGAGCTGTCGGCGCACCACACCTCGACTCAGGGCAGAATCCAGGAAGCACCCAAGCTCACTCACCTGTAGCAGGTTTGGAACGACCAACGACAACGTAGGAAGTAGTGAAGACGACTCACAGACGTGACTCACTAACAGACTCACTGACACGCGGGGACTCTACTGCTGCAGCGGGGCGGCAGGGAGACCAGGGGAGACCAGGGGAGACCAGGGGAGACCAGGGGAGACAGACGGGGCCCGTCCAGTGGTTAGTCCTCTGCTCTCCGGCCACACGGGGGAGCGACCAGTGTTGTCCAGCCACCCTGTTTCCACTGCCTTCCAACTAGGGCTACGCTTCCACTGTTCCCTTTAAAGTGCAGCTAATTTGATTTAAGAAGAAAAAAACCCATAAAGATTGCGCCTATAGAGTAAACACAAGGCGCTCTGCAACGTAACGGTAGTTGCCAAACATTTCCAAGTATTTTTTTAAAGCTGGGACCAAACGTACTAACGTACGTCCTCGTACGGGAAAGGATTCCCTTTTTAGAGCCATTTACACACTCGTGGGTTGTCCCAGGGGCAGCGGAGCATATTGTGGGCGCGGGAGAAGAAGTGTACAGTCAATTGTCTCCCACGTCCCCCCCCCTCCCCCCCGGGGGACAATAAATGTCAGGAAGCTGATCTCGCGGCTCCGGTGCAGAGACGTATCGGCAGCTATACGGCACAACGGGATCTGAAGCCGTTTAGTGGGATCATCCACTGCACAGTCAATCAGGAAACTACAACGTGGACCATTTCACACCGTTTCTCAGTTTAAAAAGACTCAGAAACAGAGTTTTGTGCGTGGGTGGAGCACACTGCAGCTGTAGCTCAGCTAGCATGTTCGGTGGAGCTACGGTGTGTTGTTTAGACTGTACGTCGGTAATGAACCCCCCACACGTACAACAAGCAGCTCTCCCGCCCGGTAAATGAAATGGTTGAGATTTTAATGGTGCAGTTTAACGAGGTGGTTCGATTTATGATGCCGAGCTCCGGGGAAGCACACGGCGGCGTCAGCCCGGTTGAGCTATGTGGAGGGCTCTGAGAGATGGGGGGGAGGGGGCGGGGGGGGACAACAGAAATGTACAGCTCTCGTCTGCCGCCGTTCCACGAGTCACATTAAAAAAATATAAAAATGATAAAAAACAAAAACACTGGACGGTCCTCCCCTTCCGCTGTCTCCTCCCGCCTCCTGCCGGACCGGACCCAATCACGACTCACCCACTGTCTCCTGTCTGTGGCAGCAGCACATGGCTTCTGAAGGAGGCCAACAATGATCCCACAATCCGCCACAGACACCCCCCCAACACACACACACAACCACACACACACACACACACACACACACACACACACACACACACACACACAACCATCCATTAACCACATGGGCACCACCCACCGCACCCCCCCTCCCCCCATCAATCTAAACAGGGTTTAAGAAGCTACGAGCGCAAAGGCTAAGCTAGCTCCCATGTAGACGCACATCTGCGCTAAGCTAAGCTCGCGCCGCCTCACACACACACACACGCACACGCAGCAATGCTAAGCTAGCTTCCTTTTCGTTGACATACATCCACAGCCAGGTGACCAGCTGTTGACATCTTTACACAAACACAGGAGAGGACATGGAAGAGACATTTTAATGTTCTTGTTTTAGCACATCATCGACACAGGGTAAATAATAAGAGTGGAGAACACTATTTATTTATGTTTGGGGAAGTCATTGCCCCCCCCCCTCCCTCTCTCTCTCTCTCTCTCTCTCTCTCTCTCTCTCTCTCTCTCTCCCCCTCCCCCCCCTCTCTCTTTGGAAGGGTTCACTTTGACTACCACGAGCGAACACCAATGCAGAATTTGTCCACCTTTTCTATCGTTTTGTTTTGTTCTCACATATCTTGACTTTTAACGTGGATACAGGGTATATATTTGAACAAAATGCATGTCCCAGAGATCTTAGCTGATGTGTGTCACGCTTTTTTATAAAAAAGAAAAACAACCGGGTTTATTTGTTTGAACGGCCTCTGCTATTCTGGAAATAAACCTCCTGTATTGTTTTTTGTTTTTCTTAAAAAGTGCAGATCTACGCAAAAGCTTTTCACATCCGGGCATCATTGTTGCACTTAGAGTTTACATTTTGATGGTTAAAGGTAAAAAAAAAAGAAATAATAATAATAATGAAATGTTATTTTGAAGACGGAAGGCCCTCCAATCAAAGCGTCTTTCGCCAATGTGTGTTCAAGTGAACATTCATATATAAATATTTATTTGTTATAGCCAGTTTAAAAAAAAGACTTTCTGTTTTGTATTATTATTATTTATCCTTCATGTATTTATATCGAGAAAAAAATACTGTACTTTTTTAGTATTACCTGTTATGAAAGAAAAAAAAAAGTTGTGTTTCTTCTTGTCCATTGTACTGAAGTTACATTTTTTTTTAGTTCTTGTATTTTAGAAGAAGAATACGTAGTTTTTATGTTCCTATAATGACCCTTGTACATACATGTCTTGGCCTGTACAGGGAAAAAGGCGCGGACGGGGATCGGTGACCCGTCTGCGCATAGTCTGAAACATTTAGACAAACTACTAGCTGGAAAAAAAAGAATGAGTCTTTCTTTTTCTTTTTCTTTCTTTTTTTGGGGAGAAAAACAACTTCTTTGTTTGTCCTTTGTAGCTCCTCTTTTCTTTCATTGTTGAGAGAGTTGTCTGTCGAACAATTCTTTAATAAAATGTTATGTTATTCAGAGATATCTTCGGTTTGTTGATGACTCTCAGGTGCTTTCAGCAGTGTTGCTGTCAGGTAAAAAAATCCTGCCACTTGGCTGCCATGGCAACGTACAAACTCATTGACCAACTGTGGTAAAACAAAAACAACAACTATATGAAAACATGCAAACGATGGCGCACCAGGGTTATAATAAGCTCAACTTTTAAAGTAAGTCAGGTTCAGTGGTGGTGGATGTTTTTGTTGATTATCAACTTTGATAAAAATGTCTACTGTCCCTTTAAAATCAGCTGACCTCAAGGATAGAACCCCCTCCCCTAAAACAAAATGACAAAAACCCTACTTTGTGAAAACCCTCATTTTAAAGGTGCAGGACGTTACTTAACACACAAACGACCGTTCACGTCTCGCGCACATCATCTGGTTTAAAGCTGTTGCGAAGCGCGTCCCCGGCGCGGGGATCACGCGCGTTCCACCGCGATGTGACGGTTGAGGACCCGGTGTGGGCGTGACTTCTCTCCAACGAGCGGGGCTGATCTGACAGTATTGAATGTCGGGTCAACGCCTCGCGGCTGAAGCATGGCATCGCTGTCAGAACACCACCCTCCCAATAATTACTCGTGAAGCCGAGAGCGACGTGTAACATGTCAGAAGTAAAGGAGCTACTCGTGATCTGCTGCCATGGCCCGGTATGAAGTTAGGAAGAAGGAGGGGCCAGAGGCTCCAGCGGCGCGCTGCGCTGCTGCTGTTTCACTGGCTGTTCGTTTACTGACGCTAACATGTGTGCCAGACACCGGGCTGCGTCCCAGTGAGGGTCAGAGGTCAGATCCAAGAACTATTCCTCAACCAAAAGCTGATACTTGTTGCTGCTTGTTTTTTTGATATATTTCTTGTTTTAGAGTGCTCTGTCTGAGAAGGAAACAGTGACTTTAGCAACAGTAAGAGCTCACAGCTCGCTCGTGCTGTGTTAGTGCGCGGTGTTGTTCCGCGTCCACGTGTCACGGTCCCAGACGTTGGAGGAAACCTTTCAGGCTCTATTTATCCACAAAAATAAGAGGATTTTAAACGATTTTTTTTTAATAAGAGTTGTTTTCGTATTGAAGTAAACTGTTTTTTTTTTTTTTTTTGGGGGGGGGAAAGAAGATTCAGGAAGGCGACTCTGCTTCAAACCCCCAAACACGCAGACTGCTGAGGTGTCCTTGAGCAAGGCACTGACGCCCCGCCCCCTCTGACCTCTGAACCCCGAACGCTTCACGTGAGAACAATCTGCTCCTCTTGCGCCAGCAGGCCTCACTGTGACCAGTTCAATGCAGTGGTGGAACACAAGGGCACCGACTTCAAATGGAGAGCGAGACCACGTGGTGTGGTCGAAAGCTTTCTACTTTAACTTGGCCTGTCTGAGACCGTGGTTGGTCTTATTTATAAATATTGGTCTTATTTATAAATATTGGTCTTGCTATAGTTGTACCATGCAGAAAATCAAAGAGCATTTAGACTATTTAACTAACCTCCCTGTTTGAATATGTATTATTTGGTTGATTATTTATTTGAATTTCTTTTAACAATCGACTGTTGACTGTTAACTTTCTGGATTGACTTTATTTATTCATCTTTCCTTTTGCTCTTGCTGAAGATGTTAATTATCACTCTGGGGGGTGGGGGGGGGGGTCAGAATATTTTGACCTTTTTCAACAAATAGGCGACCCAAGACCCATTTCATCTTAAAGGGACAGTTCAACCCTCCACCCAAAAAAAATAAAATAATAAAAAAACACACACACATTAGTCCTTTGACCTGTGGTGCTTTTCATCAATAGACAGTTTGGGTGTGAGGTATCTAGTTTTCTCTTTAGATGTGGGCCACAGCAGACCTCTGTGTGGTCACAACAGCGAGTTGAGTTGTTCTCATTGGTCCTGTTGGTGCTCTGAACTGAAGAGAAGACACTGTCTCTGGACGACGTGTCCAAAAAGACAACTCACACCAAAACTATCTTGATAATCAGCACTACGAGGTGAGAGGGGAAACATGTCTTTATGATTTTGGGGTGAACTGTCCCTTTAACGTTTTCTCTCTTTTCAACTTTCTTTTTCCTTTTTCCCTTGCTGTGTCTTTTTTTTCACACGCAGTCTGGTCCTATATGTCCTGTGATGTTGTTTATGACTAAAAAAGCCCCGAGGCCTGCGCCTTGGCCCAGTCACATGCTCTCTCCGCCTCTCTCTCTCTCTCTCTCTCCATCTCTCTCACTCTCGCACGCGCTTGTGCTGAGAGGCCTGAGAGCAGCATAAAACTTGGGACATAAATCAGGCTCCCGTAAATAATGGCCGCACTTCCCTTTACATCTCCGTTGGACTAACAGACAATAAAAACACCAATAAGCAGAGATTGGATCTAATTTATTGCCTCATAAAAACAGGCGGAGGGCTCGGCTTCAGAGCAACGCAGCCTCCGCGGAAAACAGTACAGCTCTGACTGGAACACGCTCAGCGGGTACGCGCACTGATCTGGAGTCAGACGGCACGATTTCATTAATAAGGTGACGATTTTTATGGAGGTTATCTCCAAAAAAGGTTATCTGTCAGAGGAGAACAGATGTCTTTGTTTTATCTTGCAGATAATAACAACAACAATATGATAATAATAATAATAATAATTATATATAATATTATTATAATAAATATGTAAATAAAAGCAGCATATAGAAAAATCCTGGTCATTTAAAAAATATATTTCACTTAACTTTGGTCAACTCAAAATCTCAACTAACAATATGAAGTTGACTAATTCTATTTTAAATTAGATCAAATCAAAGCCAAAGGTGCTGGTATGGTAATAATAGTGGTTTTACACTCAGTAACCCTGAAACAAGAGAATTGACTAATTATTATTATTATTATTGCCAAATAAAATAAAAGTCACAAATCCCCATCTTCAGGCGACCAATCCACGCGTCCCATGTGATAACTAGCATGGAGAAAAAAACTGCCTCTGTACGCCAACAACTTCCAATAAACTCGTCGGTATTTTACCCCCAAAAATATATATAAATATAAATATATATAATTTTCCAAAGTAGCGTAAAGCAGGAGAGGGAGAGCGGACCCGGAGCGGGCTGCGGTGCATTGTGATGTCGGAGCCCGGGCAGCAGCTTGTGTCTGTGTTCACGGAGCCTCGGCCTGCTCACCGCCTGCGCCTTTTCTGCTGCGTTGAATGGCCCTCACTCCCACGCGCATTTCTGCCTCCCCCCCACGCTCCCCCTCTACCTTCTCTTTCAGAGAACCCAACTGGCATGGGAACGAGAAGGGCGAGCGAAATAGCTTTTTTTCTCCATTTGTATCTGAGTGCTTTTACTATTTTTATTTATGTATTTATTTTGTTCCCTCAGCCGATAAAATACAGCCGCGTGACGTTTATATTTAGGAGCGCATTTGACGCGCGTAAAGTCTGTGCGAGAAAATAAAATAAATAAACAATAAAACACGGCGAGTAATGGATCTAAAGGGGGGGGGCGGAGGGTTGCTTGTTATTTAGGGAGAGAAGAGGGGCTGCTGTCAGGCTCTTTGCAGGGAGTGAAAGATTGATCACCGCACATTTGCTCCACACTCGGGGCTCCTCGAGCCCTCCCCAAAAATATCCTCCCGAGCTCCTGATCTTTATGAGAAAGAAAATAATAATAATAAAAAAAAGACCTACATGTGCATGCGTCCTGTTGAGCCCGAAGGCCACTCAGCACACTCTCACTTACTATTAGCGTTCAGAATATTGCTGCTGTATTATTAGTATTAGTATTTTTACTACAGGAGACCCGCGCGCTCTCCTTCTCCCTCCTTTTCTTTTTTCTAGCTGCAAGGAGCGACCTCGCTGTGAACTCTCTCTCTCTCTCTCGCTCTCTCTCTCTCTGCGTAAACACACCGGACATTTTAACACACATACATCACACGAGAGAGAGAGAGAGAGAGAGAGAGAGAGAGAGAGAGAGAGAGAGAGAGAGAGAGAGAGGAGCCTTAGTGCAGGGAGCTATTTTAGTGGCATTATCCATCTCTCACACGCGCGCTCCTGCAACTATATTAAAAAAAAATAAGAAAAAAAAAATATGATCCAATAATTAAAACAAAAAGAAAGCACACTTACACACCAACAGGCTTCTCCTCCCCGTTAAATCTAAATGTGTCTCTGCTACGAGCCAGTGTGCCTCATCTTCTCTGAGTAGGGACCTTCATCATCCTCTCCTCCTGAGCTGCTGCGCCATCTAAGCCCTCTCCAAGTTGTTGTTTTTTTCCCTGGGTCTAAGTTGGTAATTTTCAGCCACTGTCACACTTTATAAGATTAATGAGATGAGTGCTGTAAACAGTGATTCTTTTTTTGTGTGTCTGAGGAGCCATATTGTAAACGGGCACGGTCAGCTCCGTCCACCCATAACCGTCATTGCATCACCCAGAGGACCGAGAGAGAAAGAAGGGAAAAAAAGATGTCCGAGGGATGCTCTATTGTTAGTGCGTATATATAACACCGGGTCCGTGGGACGCGCCGAACCCCGCCGCCCACGCGGAGCACATGGCGACCGGGCCGCCTCGCCTCCTCCCCACACGTTACCCCCCGTTAAGGCGAAACAATAGCAGCCGTCCTGTGATGCGGCCCCGCGTTGCCACAGCATTTGGTGGAAGAAAAAAATAATAATGCTGCTTCCCACTGCCATCGCCATCGCCGCCAGGGCCCGGGCCCCCCCCCCACCCCGATTGGCTGTTTCGCGTCACATGACCAGGAATTGGCTGCAATTTCGCCCCATAGTTCTTCAGTTTAGCCTACCCATGGTCCCCATACGCTAGTAATATCACCAATATACACAATTATTATATAGCCGCCGCATTTACGCCATTGCGGTCGGGAGCCTACACGCTCGTGCGCGTTTTCTTTTTTTTTCCTTCTCAAGAAGCCATATTGTTTTGTGTGCGTGCGCGAGCGCGCGCGTCTATGTGTGTGTTTTTTTTATTATTTTTTTATTTTGGGGAAGGGATTGTTTCGGGGGGTCTCGCCGTTCTGAGGTCGAAGCCGGTTTGAGGGAGCTATGAATTTTGAATTTGAGAGGGAGATCGGTTTTATCAACAGCCAGCCGTCCCTAGCAGAGTGCCTGACGTCCTTCCCAGCCGTCCTGGAGTCATTTCAAACTTCATCAATCAAGGAGTCGACAGTAATTCCGCCTCCCTTCGAGCACACCATCCCCAGCCTCAGCCCCTGCACAGCCAGCCAGCCGAGACCGGCTGCTAGGAGCCAGCAGAACCGGAGGACCTCCGTCTCCAATGGCCTCCAGACGCACCACCGAGGCGCCCAGCAGCCCTGCCCGGCCGGCCAGCCACCTGCCCCGGCCGTGGCTGCCCCGGCCGGCCCGCTGGCCCACGAGTTCCCCTGGATGAAGGAGAAGAAGTCCGCAAAGAAGTGCCCGAAGCCCGGGAGCGGCTCCAGCGGTGTCGGATCCATCATCCCCACTGCCTCGTCCTCCCCGTCGCCGACCGCCTCCGGGTACGCTTCGGCGGGCATCGAGTCACCCACAGGTCGGTATGCAGGGGAAGCTGGAGCCGCCAGTATGTGTGCGCGCGTGTGGGGCGGAGTGTGAAGGGTGTGCAGCACAGCGCTTTCATTTTCAGTCTGCATCTTCATTTCACTTCAGAAACATCATTCATTACACACAGCATGGATTTGAGAAGGCATTGTCGTTTTCTCCCTCAGTGTGTGTGTGTGTGTGTGTGTGTGTGTGTGTGTGTGTGTTGTGCGGTGCTGTAATGCTGTGTCAACAGGGTGGCCATATCTAGACCACTGCATTATGCTGCAGTGCTTTGCACTCTCTCATCACGCATGTAGATGTGCACCGGGGCCGTCTATCTCTGTCACATTGTTTCTGTCTGATTCAGCTTCACGCTGAGCGCACGCGCCTCTCACACCAGCTCCCTGCTCATTCTGCACCATCGCTGTATGCACACATTTCCAAAATGCATATCGTCCACACAGAGTTAATACTCGTGCGTAAAGACGCACAGAGGTGGGTACCCCCACCCACCCCCCCTCCTCTGTATCCACCCTGCAGAGGACTCCATGCTGCAGCCCGGTTCATTCTGTTCACCGGGTGCTGTGATTCCAGCCTGGCATTATATATTCATAACACAACTGAGATGGTGGCCATGTTGGATGTTGCTGTAGGAAATATAACGGCGAGGCAGAGGCAAAATATGTTGGGGTGGGGGCTGAGGGTGGGGTGGTCGGGAGGGTGGGGGTTATACATCCTGCACAGGATACAGGCTGCACACAATCTGATTTCCATGGGGTTTAGCTCATTTCTGTCTTTTAAAACTGCCCCCCCTCCTCCCCCCGCACCTCTTATTTCTCGCCCATCCAAACACAAAATCCCACCTCGTTAATTTTATTGCAGTTTCTTTTTTTCCTCTCTCTCTCTCTCTCTCTCTCTCTCTCTCTCTCCCCTCGTGTTCCTTTCTCGCCCAATTTCCTGCTTCTATTTTCTTTCTCCTGATCTCACCCCCCCCCCAAAAAAACACATTCGTGATTTTTTTTTAGTTATGTTCCCGCCACTTCGGTTTCACGTGGACATCCCCACATTTCCTCCCTGTCCGGTGATTTATTTATTTTCCCCTCTCTCTTTGCACTTCTGTCCCCTCGCGCTGCAGCCGCCTCACAGCTGCTTTACAGAGGGAAAGCCTCTCTGACATTACGATCATCTGTCTTTATCTGCCGGGGTTTTTTCTATTGCTTTATTATTATTATTTTTACCAACAAATTGGTCCACTCTTACAGTCATGGCTTCCCTTGCTACTGTAATTGGGAGGAGTATTCTCTTTTTTTTTATGGGACTTTTTTTGTGTGTTTTATTATTTTTTATTACAGACAGAGGAGCCGAGGGGATTTCTGCTCGCTGCTGAAGCAGCTTATTTCTTGGCTGGAAACCTCGCACGCAATAAAATACGTGGAGTTTTTACAGGGCTCTCAAGAAACAGACTGGAATTACAATTTAAACGAAATATAAAATTAAAATGAAGAACAAATGAGAATAGCTTTAAAAGACCACACACAATAAATCCTCCACGTAATTCTTCTCTCCTTTTTTTTTAAATGTTCTCTTCTGTCTGTCTCCCTGCAGACCCGGGTCTGGATAGTGGAGGAGCCGGGTCCCGCCGGCTGCGCACCGCCTACACCAACACGCAGCTGCTGGAGCTGGAGAAGGAGTTCCACTTCAACAAGTACCTGTGCCGGCCCCGGAGGGTGGAGATCGCCGCCCTCCTGGATCTGACCGAGCGGCAGGTCAAAGTCTGGTTCCAGAACCGGCGGATGAAACACAAGCGGCAGACGACGCACCACCGGGACGGCGGAGGCCACGAATCAAGCGAGTTCGAGCCGCTCGAGGGCGCCGACGCCTCGTCGCCGTACTCGAGCCAGCCGCTGGAGGCGTCCGGCACCGGGGAGGCCGCGTCGGACGGCGAGGCCGGGAGCTGCAATCCATCTTCGGCCGCCTACGCGAATGACAGCGGGGACAATGCACAGCCCACGCCGGAGGAAGGAGGCCGACTGGGCCGCCCCGAACGCCCACCGCTCTCGGGGGCATCTGGCTCCTCCGACGCGGCCGCGGCTCGCCACTCTCCGCCGGCGTTCGCCACGACGAACTCCGCCGATCACCCGGGCCTGATGCAGCTCGGCGAGGCCGGGCTCGCGGCAGCAGAGGCAGCGGCGTCCGAGCCGTCGTTCTCCGAGCAGCGGGACTCCTCCGTGTCCTCGGCGGAGTCCTGCGCTCCCGCGGCCTCCTCCTCCTCCTCCTCGCTGCCCGACCTCGCCTTCTTTGCCGGGGACGCCTGCCTGTCGCCCAGCCTGCAGAGCTCCCTGGACAGCCCGGTGGATTTCTCCGAGGAGGACTTCGACCTGTTCACGAGCACACTGTGCACCATAGACCTGCAGCACCTCAACTTCTGAGAAATACAACACAACAACCGGCGAGCGGAGCGGGGGGACCGCGTGGATGAGCAGTGAGGAGACGGCACTGGAAGCTTCTCGGCAACATTCCTGAAACATTTCCGAATGAAAATTATGTTCGTTTTTTAAAATCTATTTTTTTCGTCTTCTTGCTGGTTTTATTTCACGGCTGTAACGTACCTAGTTTAAGAGAGATGCAGTCCATTTTATTTTATTTTTTTTTATTTTAAACATCGAAGGGATTTTTTCTTTTTTTTTTTCTTTCCCACGATCAAAACTTTGTGGATTTTTTTTCTTCCTCTCTCCTTGTTCAGGTATTTATTGCCTTTCTTTTTTTCCCTTTAGTTTATTTTTTTTCCCTTATCAGTATGCGTGGATTTGTTTGATCTAGTTCTTTCTGGTGCAGCTTCATGGATCCTTAATAACTTCTCAGGAACTGTTCACGGAGTCTATCGGTGCAGAAGCCGGACTGCTTTTTAGAAGAAGAAGAAACCAACTGAAGAATGAATTCTTTCTCTCTCACGACCAGAGAGAGAAGTCCTGCTGATGACCCGAGTTTTAGACCCTAGTTTATTTATTGAGATTCTTTAATAGTGAAAATCCAAATTATTTATTGTACATATATTTTCATAGTGGAATAATAATAATAATAATAATAAAAAAACACACAAACATTTAAGATGTGGCCTATGTCGTTTTGTTTTATGAATTCAAGGGGTGCTGGAGAGCCTATATATATTAATGATGTGGATACGTGCGGCGTTTATATATTTTTATGCAGTTAAAACTAATAATTCAGTGCAATTTGTCATACCCTAAATATAATACAAAGTGAGCACTCAGCAGCATATTAGTAGACCATTTATAGTTTTCTTCGTTATTATTTTGCTGCTGTCACTTATACCAGTATTTATATAGTATAAATAATTTCCATGCTATATTTATACATTGCAATTAATTATAAGCCTATAATTCCTTTTTTCTAATATTATTTTTACATGTGATTATTAAGGTTCAAATTGCCATTTTACAGAAGGATGTGTAATTTTATCATATTTTAATCTTCTATATATGCATTTCAAGAATTTTAACTTGTGAAGTGGACTGAATGCAGATTATTTTGAAGTGTTAATGTATTGCTCAGTGTAGTTTTCCCACATAATCTACAACATAAATATATAGCCTGGTATATAGCCTGGCATATAACCTGGCATGGCCCAGTATGGTTCCGGTGTTTACACAGAGATATATAATAGTATAATGGAGTATTTTTCCAAAGCAGATAAAAACAGAAACGGTCTGAGGCCATTGTTTTCCTCCATCGCATTAGCTTAGCTTAGCAGAGAAGGAGCTAATGGTTAGCATAGCACACACACACACACACACACACACACACACACACACACACACACACAGCAGCTTACACCACGTGAGAATTGGAGAGAAACTACAATGTAGCCCGTCACGTGCAACGAGCTGACCCCAGAGCAGCTCTCCTCTCCTCCTGTGTGTCGCTGAGGATCATGGGAGCTGACTGCAGCTTGGCATGGCACATTCTCTCCCACCATTAAGCCGGCAGGGTGAACATGGAGCAACCCATGAGTTAGCATGGCTGCCATTAGTGTGTGTGTGTGTGTGTGTGTGTGTGTGTGTGTGTGTGTGTGTGTGTGTGTGTGTGTGTGCGTGTGTGTGTGTGTGTGATGCTAACTAGCTGCTCCTCCTCCCACAGAGTCAAAATGGCGCTGAAGACAAAGCAGGATGTGAACAATGAGCAGTGGCAGCCATTACAGGATGACTGCTCAGTGTGACAGGCATGGTGTGTGTGTGTGTGTGTGTGTGTGTGTGTGTGTGTGTTTGTAATAGGGAGAGTCAAAAAGAAAGAAATATGCCTTTTCTTTTAGGCTACAGAGTCATAGGTTTATGGCTGCTTGTCAAATCATAATAATAACAATACATATAAATACAATAATAACAACAATACAATTATTATTATTATTATTTTTTATATCCTGAAATTATTATTATTATTATTAATAATACTAATAATAATTTCAGGATATAAAAAAATAGACTATAATGAATAGTAATCAAAAACAGATTGTTTTCCAATTTGCAAGCATACTGACTCAGGAACATTGACTTGGTTGATATCGGTAACACAACCAGTTAACCACAACGGTTGGTGCATAAATATTACAGTTATTATATTGCAGTTTCACTCTCAATGCGATGGCCTGTTATTGCACGTCTATTTTGACACCGGTCTGAGGAGATACTTCCCTCAGCGTGAAGAATCACAACAGTAACCCGAACACAGTCTGATCCACCGCGCTGGATGTCCAGCCACTCCATCACCACCAGTGAAAACAATTCAGGACAGAAATACTCTAATTTGGATAAACCATCTTTTTCTTCTCTCTTTACCACACATATGTGGTGCATTCATCATTGCATGACAGAAACAAAACATGTGTTCAAGCTAAATGTGGAGTTCATAAGCTGCAAACAGCAGTGAGGAGTGATCCTGAACCCAGACTGAAGAAGCTCGGCTCCCTTTGGTGCGCTCTGACTCTCTTTCAACCACAAACAGAGGGGACTCCTCACTTCTTCATCTGGGCCTCATCCAAACAATAGTGTCTTGGTGTTTCCATTGGATCCTTAAACTGTGGCAAAGCATGTAATAGAATCATCTAGGGAGCCGCTGCCATTCACTGTACTGATGATTACTCACTAGTGTTTGATCAGTGTGGTGGAGGCGGCCTCGCCAAGTCAACGCCGCTCCCTTTGTTGACGACAAAACCTACAAAACTCATCTGAGGGCCATGCGAGTGAGCACACGTTTTAAAGTGAGTAGACGGAACTCCCATGGGAGCCACGAGGCACTAATGATAATAATAATAACAAAAAAATTGTGAACATTCAAAAAAGAAAATAGCAAATGCAGTAAAAGAAACAATAACAAAAAAGGTATTAAAAATAAATGAAACCAAAATCTTTTACAATTAAAACATCTATTTAAAAACATGTTTTCAAGGAAAAAGCTTATAGAAGGAAGTGTGTCTTCAGAAGGGATTCCAAAGAAGATCAGGTTAACTTTATTTTCTTAAACTGATCTGCTTTGGGGGTCCTGCAGAAAATTGGCCCGATGACCTTTAATCTAGTCCTCCAGACCTCGAAAAGTCCAGACCTCGCTTTATTTGGGGTCCAGTCCCTGGCATGCAGGCTTTAAAATGTTTGGTAGGATGTTGGCTAAAAGCGGCATGTTGTCCCTGACTCAGGGGTTTGGAGACAGCTGAAGACACTCCTGGTTAGCTCAGGCAGCTACACGGTGAGACAGGATGGGACCAATGCACATATCTGAGTTTGCAGGCTCCTGAAAGATTGAATCTTTGATACTTTGGTGTAGCAGCACATGAACAGGGTCCGTGCTGTGGAGTCCTGCTCTACTGTAAGTTACAGATCTGGTAAGGGGTCAAGTCTCAGGATAATAAAAGCATTAGAGAATGTGTGCATAACAATCAATATTTTGTCCACGTACGAGGTGAATCAGTGGCAACATGTAGCCAGAAAACAGCAGTGGCCCCTGGACAGAACCATGGGGAAGTCCACTGATCCAAGGCCCCCTTTGATGAACTTGAATAGCAGAGAAAGTGTTATTTTAAACATGCGCATTTAATACTGTTCAGGATTCAGTATCAGCTGGTCACTTCAAACAAGATCCAGAATGTGGCCCTTCGTATGCGTGGTTCCAGAAGTGTTTGAGACACATCAACATTTGCAAAAAGACTCTTTATGCTAAGCTAAGCTAATCGGCTATAAAAAACGTGTGAATTGTGGGATCAGTAATCAGGTAAACTAGTGTTAATATAACAGCTTGTCTGTGTCTTGATCGGCAGCCGTCTCCCACAGGATGGAAGCCTTTCATCAGCCTCTGCTCGGGCGTGGAACGCATCTTTTGATTTTGATATGGCATATCTCACATCTGGTCAGATAGGGGTCGCAGCCAGTGCGGAGAGAGGAGGCACTGTTAATGTACAAATGGCAGGTGAGTGTTGTAGCTAAGAGAGAACTGAAGCGAATCCAAACTATCCGTTAAAATAAAGATTCAAACGTGCAAATGAAGATCCAAACAACGGCGTCAACTCAACACGCAGCTCGTATAAAACATGGCAGTGGGTTTACCAGACTGAAGGGAGGGCCGCACACTGAAACACAGCCTCTCTCTCCTGTAACCATCCATCTAAGTGTATCTTGTAGACAAAGAGATTACAGCAGAGTACATCTCTATGCTGGGAGACATATCTCACCCTCTGAGTGCCTGTGTATGTGTGTGTGTGTGGGAGAGATTGTGTGTGTGTGTGTGTGTGTGTGTGTCCCAGTAATCTCTCTCTCTCCTGGCTGTCACCGCCTGTCGGCCCGCTGCCATGCTTTAATATGCGGACTGCTCCTTTATCTCTTGCATCACCGTCACCATCACTGTTATGATTTCTGCCTCCTCTCCCTCTCCGTGTGTGTATGATATTGCATAACTCAGGCGTGATAGATCATGCACTTGGCAGTGCTGGTGAAATATGTGAGCGGTGGATTTTTTTTATATATCTTCCGGGGGCGTCAGGAGGAAACTTCCCCCCCCAGACACAGACAGTCCTGCTGCTCTGCCGCGGCACCAACTTCATACGCAGACATTTCTTTGTTGCTGACACACGATGCAGACTCAGAAGTGGTGGGATGACCTAGATTAGAAGGAAGAACTCCCACGCCACGGTTTGTCCTGCCTCAGCCTCGTACTGTACCTTTAAAATAGTAAGAAGCCATAACAATAACTTATTTTTTTGCATTGCCCAATTGTGAAACATTGACCAAACAACTTTCTAACATTTACGACTGCAAAATTGATAAATTATTCAACAGAAAACCTTTTTTTTATTTTATTTTTTTTTATTATTACTTACTTACTTTATAATTGAATACTTAAAGTATGAAATCCATGAGTAATTGTGAATGGATTACCAACATGTATACCTCCATTATTACATAAAAGACTGACGGAGATGCATTTCGTGACTATCTTCCACAAACTGCCATGAGACTGTATAATCGATCAGCAAAACATAATTTGACTCTACGTTTCACTGTGATGTTTGAGCATCAGATGCAGAGTTTGTTTTCCAACTCGCTCTCACTCCCAACTCGTCAAATATCGACGTGCCCATCGTCAGAAATCAAATCACGGAGGAGCCTTTAGTACGGAGGACGCACCTTTAGGCTGTACGCAATGCACGGAGCTTCCAACTAACTCCAAAGTAACCCTGTGGCATTAGTGGGCGGTCAGAGCACAGGACGTGGTGTAAAGAGAGAGATAGTCCACACAAGGGCAGAGGGAGCGGTGGTGGATGGGTAAATAAAACCACAGGAGGCCTGCGTTCGTGTCCAATGAGAAATTAAATGTAAAAATGATCATTTTGAGTCGTTCGAGCCGTTAGTCACGGGAGTCACCTGACTTACTATTCGCGTGACCCGAAATCAACGCGAATAGCAAGTAAGTCAAGTGCAAACACGCTCTTCTACTGAAATGAACTAAGTGGTTTTGTTCCCTAAACGAGTACTGAATGAGTACGGAAGTTGATTTTGAAAGGACACCACGTATGTAACGAGCGTGTGTTGACACGCCATCCCGGGACCTTTAAGAATGAACGCTACAGGGACACCTGGTCGATGGTCGATGCCGGGGGGCTCCGACCGAGCGTAGTGACGCTCCAGGTACCCGACTGGGTCAGGTTTGGAGGAGGGTAGGCACTGAGCTAAAGTGGTAAAGGTTTGGATCGGTTGTCGGAGCAACATAGTTTGTTTGTTTTTAGGTTTCCTGTTTCACGGGGGACACGAACAGCGGCCTCCTGAGTGAAAGTCCTCATTCAACAAACAATAGGACGTTTCACATTCTTTACCTGACCGTCTAATACTGGCTTTACATGCCCGAACGAAGGTTTACACTGCACGGGCATCTCAATCATGAAGGTTGCAATTTGTCACTATTCCAGAATGTCAGGTATTATTTGCTAATATACGTTAAAGCAAAATAAGATAATTGAACCTGTTTTCCAAAAACAGGTGTAGGTGATGTAGGGTTATGGTGTTATATTCAGCCAGTAGGGTAACAAGAGCAGCTACAACATATGACATTATGAGTTTCCTGAAGTGAAAATGCCATTTGCATTCTGAACCGGGGATTTTGATTGTACATTCATAACAATTCATCCGTAACTATTTAAAGATTACCTGACCTTTGACCTCTAAGTTATTGTTGTTAAAAGTACAATCTGTAGGATTCCTTGTAGATCTCCCCTACAAGTGTAACTTGAACCTTGTACTGTACGTTCCAAATAGTCTCAGAGAGACGTCACAGAGGCTAACTATGGCACCACTATACAATAAGGCACCTTTCATAAGAGGCTGATTAGTAATAAGCTTTAATTAAAAAAGAAATTGCATTACCCAATTGTGAAATATGTGGCTCTGAAATACAACAAATTTGTAACACTGATACCTGCAAAATTGATACAATTATTTAAAAGAAAAGCATTTTATTGACTTCCTAACATTTATAATTAAATACTTGCTATAAAGTAGGAAATCAGTCTATACATTATAGACTGATTCTTTTTCACAACCTGGCAACCCAAAAGTTGTCATTTTGTAACGGTTTATAATCCAGCCCAGTATTAGGTTGTGAAATGATGTTGTCACTAAATGCAATCTATTGGCTTTGTGTTGATGGACGAGAAATTGTCTGTTTTGTGAGCGCGAAAACAGTTGCCAATGGAACGACAATATACCGAAAAAAAGAGTTATTCCAAGCAACACAATTAATATAGTACATACATATCAGTTGTTTTGGGACCTGAACAATTTGTCAAGGCTGCCTAAACGGACCCTCTCCTTAAATCTGAGCCACAATGCCCGCCTGGTGTGAGAGGGCTCAGGTTGAAAGAGAGCGTACTGAAGGTCAGTGCAGGGTCATGGCTGAAATAACAGTCAACCACGGTTCACGCTTGTACATGCTGTGTGCGTGTCTGTCACATGCGCACAGAGGCAACCATTGAGGTACTTCTCTGTTTATTCTATGTGTGTGAGTGTGTGTGTGTGTGTGTGTGTGTGTGTGTGTGTGTGTGTGTGTGTGTGTGTGTGTGTGAACGGGGTGTTTAATAGCATCCACTGAGCTAAGTTAGCATCCGTTCTGTGAGGGGAGTTCACAGTCAGATGATCAATGCTTCCGCCTCGGAGGGCCCCCATCAATTCACAGCTTAGGTGTGTGAGAAAGAGCGGAGGCTGCATGGTTGTCCGCACGCAAACACACACACAACTGTGTATTGAGTTGTCAGGTAGCAGCCTCGGAGGATACACACTAAACACAAATCACTCTGTGTGTGTATGTGTGTTGGTGCATTCCCCTTGCAGTCCCTCTCTAATAGGTCAATAAAGAGCCATTCCACAGGATTTACTGGTATTTACCAAGGGACCAACACAGACAATTGTCGGTCAATCCAACTGCACCAATTAACAGCCAGTAAATAGACTGCTGACTGGTCGGCTCAGATCGCTAACCAGCAGCCATCTTATTTAACCTGACCACTGTGTGTGTGTGTGACTTCATGTTTACTCCCCTCAGGTTTTTTTCCATTGGTCCAAACCAGGCGCCAACCTCTGGGTCTGAAGAGTGAAGCCAATGTGTGCGTTTCTTAAACTTGCATTCTCTCTAAAGTCCATCAGGGGGCGGCTCCTCTGATTTTTATCGAAGTCTGAGAAAATGATTGACAGGTCTTTACCACGCCGTTGTCGATGTATTTGAGGAACAACTTTAACCCTTTCACTGTTTTTAGTTCATGAAGGTTCACTTATTCAGGGTTCAGGCGTTCTCAGCTCCACTCTCTCTAGATGTGTCACTTCTAGTTGCAAGAATCCAAGATGGCGACGGGCGAAAAGGCCAGACTCGAGGCTTCAAAACAGCAGTCCACGAACCAATGGGTACGTTGACTTCTTTTACATAGTTTGGGGTCCAAACCAATTAAACTGAGCTACAGGTATGACGGAGCCTTGGGGAAAGGTCGTAGTTACATTTAACATAAAGGCAAACATTAATTAAAGATCTGTGACGGGATGCAGACTCCAGTCTCATGCATAAAAGCCAGACATGCCAGACACCAATCAACCCCCCCCCCCACCCCCCTCACTGTTTGCCTCGTTACATAAGGGTCACACTGCGTTGTGATTGGCGCAGCATTGTAAATCATGTCCGCTGCATGTTGCCAGTGTGTACGATGGAACTCAACTCTGGCCCTTTGGAGACTTGTGAGAAAGTAGAGAAGATTGTGAGTATATTACTTTTTGTCTTGACATCATTCTTGCTGCACTAGCATAGTCACGCTAGCTGCCCTTTCATGTAAGCTTCATAGTGCTAACATGGTCTACATAGTGCGAGCAATGAGTGGTAAAAGGTTAGCTCGTCTTTTGGCTTGACGTGATGCTGGTGTTCAGTGCATGTAAATGCAGGTTTCCCACAAGATATGTTGGACAGTTGTGAGAAGAAACAGTGTGTGTGAAGGTTTAAAGAGCAGAAACACATTGGAACCATCAACACAATCTGTTATTAATGCACACAAATTGTTTCCAAAAAGTCAAAGGTAGACAAGAAGCGTGGAGCAGCTTCAAACCATGTGGAAGCCTCGAGTGCTCCGACCAACCAGAGAAGCTGTTTGTCATTTGGCTTCTGCAGCTGCAGAGACCGCTGACGTGTTGGTGGACACAACGGGACTCCTTATTGATGAAGGGATGTCACATGACCACAGCAAGGGGCTCGCCGGGTACCACATTGGTGAGGAAATGAACTGGAATGTTTTCAGCAGTGCTTTGACTGACTGAAGAGTTTATCGAGTAAAAATATTGCGGTTCAGCAATATAACAAGGGTCCAGAGGTCGTGGAACGTTCACTGTTTCTCCAAATATTGGATTAATCAAACTTCACCATGTTAAGGGCTGTAACTGATCGTTATTTTCATCATTGTTTCATTTGCTGATCATTATCTCTATCATCTGGTCTTTAAAATGTCAGTTAAAGAAAATGTCCATCATGAGTCCGACTAGCCCATGTTCATATTTAAATTGCTTGTCCGAAACCCCAACATATTATAAGAAAAACAGCGAGCATTCATTTTTGAGAAGCTAGAATGAAGTGAACTGTGGAATTTTCTCTGTCAGTTGTTTGATTGATTAGTTGTCTGAGTGTTTCACCTGTAGCCAGTCAGAGCCACATTGAGATAAAAGGTTAATAACAGCTAATTGCTGATACTGTGAGTTGGACAATAATGTATTCACAGTACTCATTGGTTTTCAATTAAGTACATATGGACGGACTCATCGTAGTCATCCAGTGGTTCGTGGAAGCCTCAAGTTTGCCATAAAGACAGTTAAAGCATCCCCTGCTTTATGGTCTGTTTGACTCTAAATGGACCATAATTTACTAAATGAACATCATGCTGTATTGAAGAAGACTTGAAACTAGAGATTGAGACATAAACTAATGTTTACAATGTTTACTGAGGGAATAAATCAAGAGAGAAGTAGAGTAATTTTCTCATAGACTTCTATACAATCTGACTTCTTTTATACAACCGGAGGAGTCGCCCCCTGCTGGCCATTAGAAATAATGTAAGTTTAAGGCATTTCTGCATTGGCTTCACTTCTCAGAACCGGAGGTTCAGCAACAGCAATCATTTCTGATGATTTAAACTATTGTTTCCTCAGCTGCAGTCATTCATACTTACCGCTGGACATCAGCAAAAACTCATGTGTTGAATTGAACAGGGTTTTCTTTTGACTGTATAATTTTACAAATTATTCTTCCATTATAAAGATTTTAGAGAGGGATGCTCATGGTTAATTCCAGGAATGCATTTCATTGACAAAATAAGTAATTTGTTGTATAACATAGTTAAATATGTCATCCTCAACAAATAAAGTATTTCCACGAGTACTATTAAAGTACTGAATGAGGTAACAATCTGTTACTAAATCTTTTCAGTTCATTCTGAACAAGATGTTAACACAAGGTCACTTTGGATTGAATAAAACTAGTTGATGACATTCCACTGAAGGGAAGCAGGTACATAAGGTTGGATTTCCTCGAAACATTTTCTTATTGCCATGAAATTTCATTAATAGACCAAAATTAAACTTTTTGACTTCCCTAGTGGCTCTCAGCCCAAAGCCCATTGGTTCCTACTGAAGATAAGATGAATCAAGGAGATATAGCTTTCATGTTTTTATTTTTTGAAAAGGCTCAGTAATTTACTTAAACAGCTGGTCACTGTAGTTTTTATCAAACATTACTCAAACAGAAGGAAATGGTGCATTTGTTGGGGACTATTTTCAGCGGCGGATTAATCCACATTTGGAGGGCTAGTGAGTATTTGTGGCAGCAGGACGGTGTAAGCGGGAGTCAAAATAAAGTGCAGTGTGTGTGTTCATGGTAATGAAGGAACATGTGACCCAGTGTGGCTCACTGCTGTGCTTTTAATATTTTCTGGATTTGGACAATGGAGCTCAGAGGAAGAAGAGGTCACACACAAAATACATGTTCGTACATGTTCACTGTTGGCTTTGGTCTTTTCATGGCTTATTCATGGCTTCATTAGTGAATCATGAGAACAAAATACCAGTTTTTTAGTTCTTGGTTAATAAGCTTTTACAGTCTGGATCCTCTGCCTCACAGAAATGGTAAATGGACTTTAGCGCCAAGCGCTAAATAACTTATGAAATCCACTCAGTCCCATGCACGAACATGAAGAGCTATTGGCTGGAGGCAGTTGCTGTCCTTCATGGCTCTTCTCCTCTGCCGTAGCCTGGGTGTAAATGTGTTGTGTAGATAAGAGCGGCCGGAGCTGACAGCGTCTTATCTGACGGCAGATAGCGGCGAGCCAGCAGGGAAATCCCCTCGAGCTGCCATTTCTCTGCTCTGCTCTCCACCGTTCACTCATATCATCGTTCTTCGGACACAGGGATATTACACAGCTGCTGTGACCTCCAACGTTTGACCTCTGTGTGAACAGTTTTGTGTTTATTTAGAGAGTAATAATTATTCTTCAGAGCAATGATGTTGCCGATGCTGAATAGTCTTGAGCTGCAGTTCTTCTAATGGCCACTAGAGGCTGCCTTCAAGGAAACTCTAACTATATTTAAACATCTCTTTGGAAGTACAAGTCCGACATGCTTGGCCACAGTAATACTGCTCGAGTAAAGGCAAAGACATGTCTGAATTAAGCGCAGATGCTTTGTGGGTTTTATTAAATGTTCCCACAATAAAACAATAAGTAGAATCAGCCATATATAATATAATCTCAGTTAGAACCAGATGGCAGCGGAAAACAAACGCACATTCTGGAGCTAAAAGGGTTAAACTAGCAAAGTAGCAAAATAATGTAGTTATCTCGAAGCATAATAAGTCTCCTGCACTTAAGGGAGACATAATGTTGTATTATTTTAAATGATTAATATGTTTTCAAGCGAGAAAGTAACCGTTTCGATTCCCAATATGTGGTCACTTTATCCAAATAAAGTTGGTTTGGAAATTAGCTTGGATTGTTTTGGGAGATGTTAAAGCCGCTACATAGAGCCTTGAAACGTCTCGTTTGCTTTGCATATTAAAGTGAACCCATTAACCTTTAATAGTGAAACTATTACTACACAAAAGAGTCATCATAAGCAAAATGTACTTAAATTGACTTAACGTCTCTTCAAGGCAGAGCTTTCAATTCTAATACGATGATGGATAGTTTCGTGAATAATAATACATCATATTTGAAGTGTAATATATTTTGTGAGTAACATAACCAGTAACATTATGTCGCAATGTGTTTTTTTCCGCTGAAGTAGAAGTACACAGTAAGTAAAGCTGAGTTGCATAATTTGAGCTTCAAAGACCTCCTGTTAGTTATTTCGGGATACAATGAGTGTCATGATTCAATATTCTTCATATATAAACAAAATAAAGCTACAGCTGTTTGGGGCCTTTGTAGTTGGGGGCCAGACATTCGGCCCGTTCTGAACAGACTCGTTCTCAACGGGCAGAAAGCAGTCCTGTGTTAAAACAATGCTGCACTGGTGGAGGCATGTTGTTTCAGGTACCAGTGACACAATGCAATCTGATGCAGGACGCAGGAATAACTGATTACTGCATTTCAAGGCTTATCAGATGTTTACAATACTCAAGGACAGGAGTTTATCACAGTAGAAAAATGACGTTCAAAGAAATCTACCAGGAATGTGCACTTGCACAAGACGCAGCGTCTTGCCAAAGGATACACACACACACACAGACACACACACACACACACACACACACACACACACACACACACACACACACACACACACACACACACACACACACACACACACACACTTCAAAGGAATACACATGAAACAGAATACAAGTAAATGCAACATTATCATAACTCATAGACCCAATGGAAAACCACACAAAATAAAACCAAAGTTGCAATAAACAGTAGCTTTCATCTCCATCCAAAGAAAGGCAGGCTGTACCTGTGGTGTGTGAATGTTAGCTAGTCCTGATGGGCAGGTGGCACCTTGCTTGGTAGCTCCTCCCATCAGTGTGTGAATGGGTGAATGATGACATGTAGTGTTAAAGAGCTTTGAGTGGTCGGAAGACTAGAAAAGTACGGTACAAGTATTACTATTTAAAAAATAAAGGTTTCTTTCTGCTCTGCTGATACTTTCTCTCTCTCTTTCCACATCAGTTGAGATGTGTGTGTGTGTGTGTGTGTGTGTGTGTGTGTGTGTGTGTGTGTGTAAATGTTATTAATAACGGTTAATAAATGCTCTTATGTGTCTGCATCAGTGGTTCAGGTTTCACAGCTAATGCAACAACGTCAGCAGTCTGGAAACACAATTTCTTCCACTCAGTCATGCCTCCCTTTCACTCTCCCTCCGATATCGTCTTTCATGATTTTCAGAAAGCCCCCAGACACACACACACATCCCCACTCTTTTCCTGGAATACTGGAGCGCAACTTCCTGGTTCCGGAGTTATTCGACCTGTCTGATGGGACCGTTGGAGGAGACGGACACACAGAGAAGGCAGAAGGACAGGAATCGTATTAGTCCAATCAGATTGCTGCGCTCCTCTGAAGCCTCGTGTAACGTTCTGGTCACATTCCCTGCTCTCGAGTCGTGCTCCTTAATTCCCCTGCTCCAGGACTGTGAGTCATCTCGGACCGACGTCCCGAATATGCAGACTGAAAAGTCCAGACAGATAATTTGAGGTGTAAGTCTGATTCTTACATTCCACTCCTGACCTGAGACAAGACAGAAACCAGGCTGAGCCATCCGGGAGGTCACGACCCCCCACAGGAGGCTTCTGTCAAGAAAAAAAGTCCAGAGAAACAGAAAGCCTTCACCAGAAGAGCCGTGGCTTTGACGTGAAGTTGGAAGCTTCCACATAGATCTGACAGTCAAGCCAGTCTCTTTATAGGGATAAACAGTTCACGGGCTGAACATAAACAATAGAGAGGCAAAGTCCCGCCCCTTTCAGGGTCTTATTTCGCCAGAAATATGTACGGTAGTCAATGGCCAGAAACAAATAATTTTTTTATATGATTTTGAATCGTATCATGAATGACACATAATGTGAGTCGATTTAAAAAGATTCTGCACGTCAAGAAAGAAGCGTTTGGTCGTAAAATGTCACGACTGAAAATATGTAATTAGAAAGACTACACACCCAAAAGTTGCGTTAGTGACATCTCTTGCTGAAGCTATGACGCCTGTGTGTTCGATGTAGAGACGCCGTATACGTCTCTGATAGCGGCAGCAACCTGTCAATCACAGTAGCCCCGCCCTAAAGCATCCCCTGCTTTATGGTCTGTTTGACTCT
The DNA here is from genome assembly GCA_016806645.1 of Ophiodon elongatus. Taxonomy (NCBI): domain Eukaryota; kingdom Metazoa; phylum Chordata; class Actinopteri; order Perciformes; family Hexagrammidae; genus Ophiodon; species Ophiodon elongatus. The sequence goes on from JACSYO010001460.1 coordinate 503,592, forward strand.
AAATGGACCATAATTTACTAAATGAACATCATGCTGTATTGAAGAAGACTTGAAACTAGAGATTGAGACATAAACTCATGTTTACAATGTTTACTGAGGGAATAAATCAAGAGAGAAGTAGAGTAATTTTCTATAGACTTCTATACAACCAGAGGAGTCGCCCCCTGCTGGTCAGTAGAGAGAATGCAAGTTTAAGACAACTTGTTTTTACTTTTCAGAACCTCAGGTTGCTGCCTGGTAGAGCCCAAAATAATAATTCATGAATTAGCCTCAGAGGGCTTTAAAATCTGTACACATACGACATCCTCTGTCCCAGGACGTCTCATCGGTTCAGGAAAAACTCCCCAAAAAACTTTACTGGAAATATAAAGGAAGAAACCTTCAGGAGAGCAACAGAGGAGGATCCTCTATCAGGATGGACAGAAGTACAACTGATGTCATGTGTACAGAATGAACAGCATAACAGAGTTATAACACGTTCAATGAATATGATATAATGATTCATATAATAAGAGTAATAAGCAAAATAATAAATGGACTGATAGTAATAATAGCAGCAGTGGATATCGTAGAATAATAATGATTACAAAAGTATTAATGTTATCAGTAATAAGAATAGAAATGTGACTAATAATAATACTAATAGTAGTAACAGTGAGTGTCAGGCAGGGCCAGGGTCCAGGTGTGACCCCGATCCTTGAACCTGCAGGGAGAGACAGCACAAAGACTCTGGGGAAGAAGCAGCGTTAGTGATGATACAGTAGAGCTCACACCTCACATCATAGCTTCACTGGACCAGGAGAGCACCACGTTCATTAACAACTCCACCAGCTCCACCTACTACACCTACACATCCAGGTCCCGTCTCCCCGTGGGCCACGTTGAGATGACAGAACGCTTGTTTCAGTGCAGACCTGAGATCAGATTCAAACCACGAGTTAATGACTTTAACACACACACACAAACTGCTAGGAACAAAGAATGACTTAACAGAAGTGCAACTGAAACCCTACCATAAAAGAAATGTAGAAAAGTACACACGTTGACCTTTTGACCTCTCTCTCCTGTAGTCCCTTCACCACCCAGACAGTCGCGTGGGCGTCATTTAATCTTCTTCTTCTTGTCCCGGTCTGTTCCTGCACACTTCCTGCCCACTCTCTCTCTCTCTCTCTCTCTCTCTCTCCTTTCAGCCCCTCGCTGATCATTAACCTCCCTCCTTGTCGCACGCCCACGCCGCTCGTCCTGATTTCGTCCTGGCGGCGGTGCGTCTGCTGTCAAGCCCCTTCACAGAGGCTCTGGAGGGAGAAATGGATGAGGGGTTCATTGGAGGCAGTCATAATGGAGGGGTAATGAGAAGGTGTGCAAACTGTGAAACGGACACTTCATGAGCAAACATTTGACAAAGACATGAAGAGATAAGATTACGTTTGGATTTACCTCGGGGGAAATTGCTGTGCAAAGTTGGAAGAGTGCAAATATAAAAGTGTGAGATAACAGCGAAGTGCAAAGAATACAAGCAAAAAGCCAAAGTCTACAGAGCAACTGTTGCTGATCGGCCACCTGAACGGCAACTCTGGAATTCCGTAAAGATTTTACCCTAAAAACGTTATGAATTAGATTATATTTTTTAACGTCCTCACTCTGGAACAATTCAAAAAGGAAAAAGACAATCCTTGTAAAGAACACAAGTAAACACAAACACTATATAACAAACAAACCCGGCCATGTGCACAGTAGCAGGTCATTGTCCCGCGCGCTCACAGAAAGAACATTGTGCTGTCGTCATGGCTACCGCTGCTTCCTGTCCTGCTGGACCGGCCGGGTTTGTCCGACCAGAAGGCCTCCTGTCTGCCTTAACCTCATTTCTATAACAGATCAGCTCATTCATTCAATTAGCACACACACACACACACACACACACACACACACACACACACACACACACACACACACACACACACACACACGTGCACTCTCGCTTGCACATTCTGCCATCAGAAATCCATGGCCTCCCCAATCCAATTGTCGAAAAAGAAGTACACCGATTCCCAAAAGTCTCCGTGATCGGGGCTCCACCGGTCGATTGGAAACCTTTTGATTCATTAAAAGTCCCCTTCCCTACCCCCCCCCCCCCCCACACTCCCCTCCTACCTCCCCCCCTGTGAGTGAAATGTGTAAAGAAGAGATATACAGTCTGATCAATGATCTTTAAGGCGACGATCGGTGTTGGTGAACCGGGCTGAACGCTGCCGGAGAAGGAGAGATGAAGCTAGTCAGTGTTGGATGCTCACGGCTCCAGGCGGGGAACCCAGACGCTCAGCTGCTTTCATAACTCTATCTGTTTGGTAGGTTTGGCCCTCGTTTAATATCCGTGACGTTAACATTGTACTGCTGCGAAAAACGAGCAATAAAATATAACTTTTTTTCCCGGTGATCCACTTTTTTAAGAATGACAAACCCTCCCCCCGACCCTCAACGGGCCTCATCTGCACAGTTCATCCTGAAGAGGTAAAGCAGCCCTGTGGAAGAGACACGTTTGATAAATCACAACTTTGTTTCATGCGTATGAAAGCATATACAGATGTTGAATACTTTATAAGAATTAACAGGCTCCGTCTTTTCATTTCCTCTCATCAGTTAACAATATATACACTGAGGCAGAGTTTTTAAGCTAGCCTTTTGTATTACACTCAATGTTATAAATATAGAATACAATAATCAGAACAATAGCAACGTCCCCGTGTGGCTCGGAGGTGAACTGCAGATATAAACGCTACACATGAAAGACGATGGAAGACATTCTGCACATTTTATTGGCGACCCCAAATAAAACCTCCTGCGACCCACCGGTGGGCCCCCGACCCGTTGGGCCCCCGACCCGTTGGGCCCCCGACCCGTTGGGCCCCCGACCCGGTGGGCCCCCGACCCATTGAGCCCCCGACCCATTGGGCCCCCGACCCGGTCTTTGGTGACGCCCCTCCTGTAAGCTGATCTCGTTGGGAAGAGAACACGAAGGTGACGGTGGAACATTTGTTCTCCAGCGGTCTTTGTCTCGTGTTATGACTTTCATTTTCAGCTGCTAATAAAGTGGTTTTATTGATGGAGCCAAACTGCCTTTTCTTTCTTCAGTAATATTTTTCTTACTGTCCATTCATTGAATAACGCTCACCGTTATGTGGTCACGTGCATGAGGAGTGTAAATGTAGGTTTCATATAGTTTAACCAGTAAAATACAGCAAGTGAACTGTTTGAGTCCCAGACGGGATCAGAGTGGATTCTCTGGGCCTCCTTAGTGCCTGTGTGGTCCCAATAAGGACCCGGAACCAGGTCCATCAATGACCCACGTTCACAATACATCTCTGTGTGCAGTGCAAGGGGGGGTCTCTCTGGGAAGTGATGTGACATGTACTCATATTCAGATCAGCTTATAAATAATTGTCTTCCATGAGGAATAGTCCTGAAACAACCTCATGTTTTTTTGTGGAGCTGTTGAAGACAACACGAGGGCTTTAGTCCCTCTGCAGGCTTACAGAGAGGTGTTCCGGGCCCAGCAGCACTGTGGAGTTCCAGGAGGCCGAGAGGACATCGGAGCAGCTCTCTGGAGGAGGTGCTCCTGCAGCGGGCCGGCTCACACAGCTCCCCTTCTCCCTTCTCCCTTCTCCCTTCTCCCTTCTCCTCTCCGCTCTCGGCTCTGACAGATCCGCGCTGCTATCAGATTGATGGGCCCGTTTGATTGAAGTCCCTTTGTCGCACTAATGTCACGGCGAGTGATGGATGAGGCGCGTGCGTCGGCGCCAGCGCGCGCGCGCGCCAACAACTATACACTCCTGAACCGAAAAGCCCCCTCCCCTCCCTTACATACACATGGGGTCCCCCCCCCTCCCCTCCCCGTTCACTGTGTGACCGGCTGACAAACTTCTGTCCTCCGGTCACCACAGGCGACGTGACGACGAGCCACGTGACCCGCGGCGGAGGTAAGAAAAGAACACGGTAGAGAGAGAGAGAGAGAGAGAGAGAGAGAGAGAGACATTCGTGGGGGGTGAATACGGAGAAATAGGACAGAACAGAATGGAGGAGGACGGAGAGCGACCTGCGCGGAGGTGAAAGAGGTGACTCGACTCTTTCCCGTCTTCTCGCGGTGTTTCGCCGCCGTCACGGACGGAGACACGCGGGTTGAGTGAGCCGTTGACAGCGTCGAGGCCTCCCGTTTACGCACAGCGCACCACGGCAGAGCGCGTGACTCGTGTGTTACTCCACTTTGGGAGTTTCTGCTGTTTGTATTCATTGTTTTTACTCAACTATTTTACAGAAATATTTTCCTTTTATTGTGGAATTTTTATTTTTATTTTTCTTGCTTTATTTTTTCTTGTGATTTACTTTTTCGTTTGTTGATGTTTTTTCTCACTCCCTTCTGTTGACTTCCTCCGCTCCTGCTTCTTGCTGATCATTTTGAACTGCTCTGTCTGCATGGACAACATGAACTCGTTTGTGGAGTACTCCATTTGTAACCGACCGGGGACCGGCGCCTACGCTGCGCCGAAATCCGGTTACAACCCTTATCATCACCATCTGCATCACCATCCTCTGGAGCAGCATCAGGGCTTCCCGGTGACCTCCGGCCCCTTCCACGCGGGGCCCACCGGCTCTCCGGCTCCCGTTAAAGGGACGAGAGGTGACAGTGGCACCGTGGGAGCGACGTACACCGGGGATGCGCGACTGTACGGGGGCTCTGGGGCGCACGGGGCGACCCAGCAGCAGCATCATCAGCAACATCATCATCATGAACAGCAACCGCATCAGCAGACCCACAACGGCTACCATCATCAGCTTCACCCGACCCAGAGCTTACAAAGCGGAACACTGTCTGCCTATAGCACCGGGAGCAGCGGCAACACCGGGGCCTATGCGGGCCAGGCGTGCGCCACAAACCCGGAGTACTCTAACGCGGTAGGCCCTCCCAACACCGTTCACCCCCAGTATTTCATGGAGGAGCCCGTGGCCTCCTCCTACTACCATCAATCATCCTTCCCCAGCTCGGCCCCCACCGTCGGCCCCAGCTACGGGGCCCTGGCCGGGGCCTACTGCGGGCCTCAGGGCGCTGTGGCCGGGCCACAGTACCCGCAGCAGCTCGGCGGGGGTCTGGACGCAGCGGGCTACCTGGGGCTTCAACACGGGGGAGGTTACGGGGAGCTGCCGGTCTCCCAGGACCGAGAGAGGGGAGACGAGGAGGGCCAGCAGCCCGGACAGGGGCAGACCTTCGACTGGATGAAGGTGAAGAGGAACCCGCCTAAAACAGGTATGGAGACCACCGGTCAGCCACAGCGTGTGGAGGGGCCTGCACTCCGTCATATGCAGCATGAAGACGCGGGGCAGTGGCCTCGTTTGCATTTATCATCGCTGTCACGTCTTATGAAATGTGGCAGCCAAAACATATCCAAAGGAAGCTTTTTTTCCCCCAAAAGAATGTTTTATGAATAGCTGAGATGAGGCCTATAGTCAGCCATAAAATATAAATATAAAAATGTGTGGGGAACAGGTAATTAAAATGATTGCATTTCGTTGTAACAGCACGAGCGTACACGTTTCTCTACTTCTGAAGAATAACGAAATGAATGTTAATTTTCCTGTAGGCCTCAGTTTTTCATGTTTCTGTACACACACAGATGTCGGGCTTTTCTAATGTAAATGCTACTTCCAGTCTGTTCTTCCCTTTTCTTTTCACTCAGGTCTCAATTCGTTTCACTGTAAACCAATGGGAAATTAGGAACACAAAGAAAAGTCGTATAGTGTGCCATCGATGTATTTTTTATTTTTTTTGGTGGTTGTCCAACATCAAGATAGGTCACACACACACTGTTAAAGTAAATACTAATAACGTGATTAATCATAATAAGGAGTATTGTGATTTAATTTCACAGATCTTTCAACACAATAAAACATGTCGGCATCACGGCCCAACGCTCTCACAACGACCGCGATGGCTACAGTTTTCCTTACGAACGCACATTTAATCTATAATAAATAAATCGAATTCATTATTATTTTAAGATGACCAATTGTTTGCTGAATATATTTTCAAGTGAAAAAAATAAACGGTGCAGCTTTAATAATGTGAAGGTACCACGGCCTGGGGGTTCTTCTCATATGGCTCGTGGTATTCCTGACGGGACGTAAACGGACTGCTCGTGTTTCCTCTGGTTGAAAGTAAAATACAATAGAAACCGCGTTTGTGTGTTTTTAGAACTTATTCAGTCTGCAGTCATATCTCAGGCCAGATAGCAGGTCTGGTCCGGGTCCACGGAGGCCCCCCGACGTCTGATAGCCCCCCCCCCCCCTCTCTCTCTCTCTCTCTCTCTCTCTCTCTCTCTCTCTCTCTCTTAATGGACATAGCAGACGGTTACTTCACCCTATGAAGTCTGTCCTGCTCTGTTATCTTTTACCCCCCCACCCTCCTCCATTACACCCCACCTCTCCATCCCTCCGCCCGTCTGCTCGCGAGCCCTCCCTCTTCCCCTCCTTTGTATTCCCTCTTGATTTTAAACTTATTTTGCTGTAAAACAATTTTGGGATTCGCAGATAATGAGACACAATAATAAATAGACATGATCCGGAATACATATTAATAAATAAAAACATAAACACACATCATACGACATAAAAAAAAGAAGAAAAGAAAGGGGGCTATAGGCAAGAGGAGCAGTTTACTTCTTGATTCATATTAAACTTGAAAGGCATGCCGGGTAAAATATAACAGCAGCTTCCAGACGAGGACACATTTAATTCATTCGGGCCAAACTCAGTGTTCTCTGTGTTGTTAGCATCTAAGAGCATCTACCATTTATTAATCATACAAACACAATAAGTCCTGTGACACATTAATAACAGCATGTCTCTCCCCCTCCCCCTCTCCCCCTCCCCCCAGCCAAAGTGTCGGACTTCGGCCTCGCGGGCGCGCACAACAACGCCATGCGCACCAACTTCAGCACGCGGCAGCTCACGGAGCTGGAGAAGGAGTTCCACTTCAGCAAGTACCTGACGCGGGCGCGGCGCGTGGAGATCGCGGCCACGCTCGAGCTCAACGAGACGCAGGTGAAGATCTGGTTTCAGAATCGGCGCATGAAGCAGAAGAAGCGCGAGCGCGAGGGCGCCACGGCCACGGCGCGCTCCTCCTCCTCCTCCTCCTCCTCTTCCTCCTCCTCCTCCTCCTCCGGGGCCGACGGAGGCTTCAACAAGGACCCGGAGGACACCGATCACTCCTCCGCGTCCACGTCTCCGGGCGCGTCCCCGAGCTCGGAGACGTAGTCCGCGCGGACGATGTGACTGGTTCTGTGGCGTTGCACGATGGGATGCTACCTGTGTTCAAGTCGTCAGCATCTACTTGTGCATTGGTTACTGACTAACTACATATCCCAGAATTCCTTTTTAAATGCCACCCAGCGCCTGGAGGAGATCCAGAGAAACTAGATCAAGCCTTTCTGGCATTTTTGCTGCTCGGCCAGTAGTTTTTATATAGAGAATAAACATGTTTCCTTCAAATATATGAACCACAGTTACTTATTGAGAAGTCAAAAAGCACTACAGATGGATAGTTGATGTTTTGACCTCAAGAGCTGCACTAGTGTAACACACGAGGACCTGTACCACCACCACCAGCACACACACGGCATCATGCTGATAATGACTGGCGATGCAAACATGGCCCAACTTGGGGGAAGTCTTAGCAATAACAATAATAATGAAAAAACAACTCAGATAAAGCTCCCGCCACCTATCTGGGATGTCAAGTGGGCGGGTGACGTTGTCCAGTGGAACTCTGCAGGTTCCTCCAAACCAAACCAGAACCACGTAGTTCATGCTTCATGCTTCGGCACGGAGACAAACAAGTTGCAAGAGGTTCCCAACTCGGGGTTTGGGACCTCGCGAGATAAGTCTGCAGCTATAATTAAAGGCACTAATTTGGTGACACAAAATTATTATTTTTTTCGGGATTTTTTGTTGTTGAATTACTGGATATGTTTACATCTTCAGGCTTCTAAAATATCTTTGTAATGAACAATCTTCAAAGGAAAACTGAACACATTTCACGTGTGTACTCTCAGGCCATAACCTTTGCTGTAAGGTGCTGAATTTGAAAATCAGAACATTAATATAGCAGCAAACCACTCTCTGTGAACACCATTGCCTTTGTTTGTGCCGTCCGAGCTGCGGTCCCCGCGTCATGGATGAGTTCTGAGTCTGGAGTTGAGGGCCCTGGGTCACCACGGCCCCGGTGGCCCTTCGGTGCAGTGACTGTCCCGGCAGGCGTGGATCACACGTCTTGGCTCTGTCCAAACCGGGATAATCCAAAACCCCGGGCCACTTTTAAGTCTTGAGAATGTGTGTCTTCGGGAGGCGTATTCTCAAACCGCCCCCCTCGCTGACGGAGGAGCTGCTTGTGGTGCTGAAATGTTTGTTGGACTAAAACCTTGTGAGAGTCTGGAAGGGACATATATTTTTGGGATTATCTACTTTTCATGTGACGGTAGATGAATATAGTGTCCGGTGTACATGGTAATGATGATGATGATGATGATGATGATTATGATGATGATGATGAGGATGATGAGGATGATGAGGATGGGATGCACTTTGCCATCTTTATACGATGTCTGATGTACAGGGTTTAACTGGTATTGGGTTATTTAAGGTGGATAATACATTGTTTCTATTTTTTTTTCTTTTTTTTTTACATTTTCTATTTTTTTACATGTTGTTTTTTTAGTAGAAACAAACCCCATGGCAGATTTAAATCATTATGGGATGCTAAAACCCCCACTGAAAGCCTTCGTGATTGATGTCAATGGGAAGAAACTCAGGGATACACAGCTGTGCTGACGTGACAATTCCACGTAAAAAACCTGTTAATTAATTATGTAAAACACGTTGAGCTTTGGTCCATCTTGAACCCGCAGACCAGTGTGAGTCCAGCCTCACTAAATGAGCCTTAGGATCAGGAATACAGGGAGCCTCTGAGGGCAAAAACACACCTACGTCTTATGTGCTTGCAGCTATTTTTCTTCCGCTTTTAGAACCTTTAACAAAATGTATTTTTGAACATTGTGAGCGTCACCTGACCCAGTGCAGCTCAGGCCTTTGCACTGTGGGACTACAGGGTACCTCTGGGGACAAGGTGCTGGATTCAGACATTCATCTGAACGTTCTTTCAGTTTGAATGGTGATTTACAGGATTGTGTCTTGAACATGTTAGTTAGACTCAGGGGCTAATTTTTTATGTGTATGTGTGTGTGTGTGTGTGTGTGTGTGTGTGTGTGTGTGAGTGTGTGTGTGTGTGTGTGTGTGTGTGTAAGCAATTGGGGGAGATGGGGGGTGGGGGGGATATTAAAAAAAACTACTGAAAAAGAAAGCTGAAGCCTGTGAAGATATGGGAAAATTGGGGGAAATAATGTTTTACTGCCTGCCCTTTCCCCCGTGAGAATAACTTATTGGAATGCATTTTTATGTTATTGATTTACAGATTATGGGGAGAAAAAAAAGGTGTGTGTAAGTGAACGGGGTGTTCTCCCCGTGGACATCTTTCCTTGTTTCTGCTGAAGGCCCTGATACTTATAAAAGCTGACAAAATGACTTCATGTGAACTGTCCTGCTCTCGACTTAGATCGTAAACATCAGAGTGAACCTCGCCGCGTGGGGAACGTCGTCGGGTTGAAGGACGGCCTCTACTGGGAACTGATTCTTTTTTCATAATGACGTCTGTTGTTTTGAGAGGAGAGCAGACTGGCTGAGTTTTATCAGTTGTGTTGCCGTGGAGACACCAATCATGTTCCTGTCTGTCTTTTTCTACCCGGAGCTACCTCAATTAAAGACTCTTCTGTCAATCCGCTGCAGTGGCGCTCCTGCCTTTGTCTTCTTTACGCTGACCGCGAACTGTGTCGTACTTTGTATGCTATAAATATAATATAAATCCATTCATTTAACATATTGCAGAAATTTTGCCACACACGTTTCCAGCATTTGAAAGCAGTGCTACTGGGAACTGAGGGCCAGAGGCAGGAAGTCAAAGGAATGCAGCGGATCCTCATACAGCGGTTAGTTTCAGATCTTATGAAAAGTTACTCCTCATATTTCGTGCGTTTCCTTTCGGCTCATTATATGCATGCTTATCTTTTCAAAAGTAAACTTCTGTCTTCACGAGAAGCTACTCGGTTAGCTTTAGGTAAAGCTCGCCGTAGCTACATCACAGAAGTTACGCAAAGACAAAATCAAAGTTGACTTCTCGTCTCCCGCGGGGAAGGACCGGGGGTCTCCTGTCGGACCCATCCACCTCCATTCCCTCCTGCCAGCCGTGTGTGTGCTTTAGCTGCCTTTAGACTTCCTCGTCCACGATTCACGCGAATAACGTGCAAAACACATTTCGTGGGTTTTCGGTACTTTCCGTAAGGTAAAGCTACGGACCTTGGAGGAGACCAGGTTATTAGTTAGGGGGAGGGAAAGATCGTGGTTTGGGTCATGGTAACCACGAAACATACTTAAGTACGGACGTTACGTTGTGTTCTGGTGTCGCGCGGCGCACGACTATCGGCCTCCGGGTGAAACGACAACCGCCTTTTGTTTGACGGAAAAGGAAGAGAAGATCAAAGAAACACGACTTCCAGGGAACTTCATGCATTTCAATAAGCATTCAGGCCTCTCGCATCCAAATGGCCGCATGCCCTCTGGTTGACCCACATACACACACACACACACACACACACACACACATGCAGGGCTACAGTGAGGAATGTAGCGGGGCTTTCCGGGTGGCTCGGCGACCTGTCGACCTTTGGAGAGCCTCTGGGATATCTAAACATGTAAACACACTCCTCCTCCTCCTCCTCTTCTTACCCATCTTCATCTCCCTCTCCTCTCTGCCGGACTGAAGGTGCCTGTCCTGGAGCCTGGGTGGCGGGCTCAGTCATCACGTGATCACACACACCGAACTCAAACCTCCCTTGGCTCCTCCTCCACAGCCACACCTCGCCCTGTGCAGCACATCACAACAGTTGTTGTCAGATGTTTTGGTAAAAACTGCTTTTTCTAAAAACCCGCCTCATCTTCGACTGCAGTTAGTAGTCATCTACGTTCCCCAATGTCCAACTACCAGGAACCAGTTTTCAGCTGTGACCGGGTGTAGACTGTGGGCTGAAGCAGCATCGGGTTATATTACTTTTAAAAGTAACAAAAACTAAGTCGTCAGTTTTGTGTTGCCAGAAAGCCCAACCCCTTGCCATTCCATGCGCATGTTGGCTATTTGGTCCAGAGGGCACGAAGCCCACACGTATACCTGAGGAACGTATTGACTCTAAGGTCACTGCGTGGCCTCGTCTGCAGCACCGGTCACTCTGTAGACATGCAGGGACTTGTGGGTATTACCGGGTACTCTGTGGTTCATTTGTAATTTAAAGAATAAAAACAACAGAAAAAAACATGGATTTTTTTTTCTTTTTTTCATCTTCCTTTTTTGTTGACGGAAACAAACGACATTAAAACCAAATTCAAACATAACATTTTGTGTAAATCCGTGTTCCGTTCGTTCTTTGGGTTTTTTCCGTTTCAAAACCGATTCAGAAAAACAAAAAAACATAGAATTTTTTACAGAAAAAAATGCAATAAACGTGAAAACAGAACAAGTAGCGCCATGTTACCCTTAGCACTGGGTGATAGTCTGCCATTGGCCGCCTATTTCATTCTCCTCCCATTTTTGCTATTACCTGTTCTGAGAGCATCCTGGGCTTAGTGGATGAGGCGATCGTGATTGGTTTAAAGAAATACCAAAACAAGCCATGCTAGAACGATAGTGGGTCCAGCCAGACCTCTTTGACTTTGTGGACATAGGTCCAGTTGGCATTGGATGTAAATTGTGAGGTGTGGAATCACTCCACGTGAACGTAATTCCTCTGGATACTGGGCTAGAATCTTTACGAGTTTTCTATTTCTTCCTCAAATAAATACTAGAAGTTGGTCTCTGTGTTCTTTGTATTTGTTTCTTCTTCTCTTTGTACGTGGTTCCTCTGGCAGGAAGCTCTCCTGCACTCAATCTACTTGTCCAAAAGGAGTACAACTGCTACTGATTAATCTCTGACCATAATGACGTCGTTAGGGCATACACACCTTTGGACTGGAAGCTTGTGTTACAAACATGGGGCTGTGGAGTTCAAAAGATGTGTCCATTTGCTGGTCATGGAGTCTCACGAAAGATGCGATTCACGGTGATGCATTATGGGAATTGTAGGACTCATGATACGAAATAAAAGTCAGGATATCTCAGGCCTTGTTGTGCTTCAATTAGCAACCAATCAATGCCTTAAAAGTCTCTGAAAAAAAGAAGAAGAAGATCTGGTCTCTGTGGCTCCGGTATCAGGACTGTAATAAGCCGGTCTAAGAGGGGCGGCCTGCTGGTCTACCTGTGTACCTGTCTACCTGTCTATTGCTCTTCACCGGAGTACAGCTGGACAACAATAACCATGTTCGTTCATTATGATCATTTTGGGGGAGTGGCTTTGGAGGGAGGCCTGACGAGCTGTCAGTGTTGCCGACTTGGCAACTTTCTCACTAGAGTTAGGGGCTTTTGGAGCTTGCGCTGCTAGCTGCTATCATTGGAAAACAGTTGGCAACACTGAGCTGGGTTTTTCTGTTGGATAAAGTTTTTCTTTAACCCGTACTCTTGATGGTTTCTGAAGATTAACAACCTTTAAGGGGAGAATAAGAAAATGGTGCTGTTTGAGGACAGAAGGAATAGGAAGAAGGGGGGCGGGGGGATGCTGAAGATAATTACATTGGTGAATCAGAGAACGAGGAAATAATCGTGCTTATTGAGGCCGAGAGGACAGAAATAGAGAGAGAGAGAGAGAGAGAGAGAGGGAGAGAGAGAGAGAGACCTTGAGAAAGAGTGGAGATTCTTTCAGGGTGACCTCATACGGTCTGACCCCCAACTTCTGTTTTCCTTTCCATAACTCATCTCAAGTTCAACACAGAGCTGTTTGCCAGAGTGTGTGTGTGTGTGTGTGTGTGTGTGTGTGTGTGTGTGTGTGTGTGTGTTCATGCCCGCACAATGAGCAGTCAAAGATAAAGTGGTGTGGCTGCAGTTCAAGAGTTCAGTATCAATCAAATAGACGAGTGCACACACACACACACACACACACACACACACACACACACACACACACACTAGGCAAAGTTCTTAGCGTAAGGCATTAAAATAAGCTTAAATTATGAATTTTTAGAACACATTTATTAAATTGTATAAATGTAATACATAAATAAATCATTAAATTATAAATTATTATATTCTTTCTTTTTTATTCTGAACATGAACTTATATATTTTGGTCTTTCGTAGGCTTTGGCAGCTCTAAATTTTAGTTTTTTAGCAGCAAAATGCTCAGAAATCTGCACGTTTTATTTATTGGAAAAATATTTTAAATGCTTAAAAACCTCTTCTTCTTCTTCTTCTTCTTCTTCTTCTTCTTCTTCTTCTTCTTCTTCTTCTTCTTCTTCTTCTTCTTCTTCTTCTTCAACTTCTTCTTCTTCTTCTTCTTCTTCACTCCTGGCCTTTGTCACCGCACTGGACCTGACAGGAATGTCATGGCCTGATAACCTCCTGCTCCCTGCTCCCCCTCTGACCCCCAACAGTCCAGCCTGTTGACAAAAACAACAACAAAAAAAGCCAAATTTCTGTCTCTGCAGCGAAACCTTTGGCTCGTGTCTTCTTGTAACAGACCCAACATGTGGATTCCATCTCTTGACTCTGCAGTTCATAATGTTGTATTAAAAAGATACTGAGACACTGAAAACCCTCACAGTAGAAAGACTGGTGAGGCTCCATTTTGGGGACCCACTGTCCTTTAAGTGAGGATCCAGGATCCAGGGGGGTGTGTGTGTGTGTGTGTGTGTGTGTGTGTGTGTGTGTGTGTGTGTGTGTGTGTGTGTGTGTGTGTGTGGGGGTCGTTGAGATGATTCCAGGGATCTTGCATGGATCGTGAGTGTGAACCAGGAGGATCATAAAAGGGCTTTAATGATTTGTATCCCCCTGTCGTGTTGGGGGCCCCGCCCACTCTCTCACAGCTCACAAACACACACCCAACGGTTATCTGCTAGATACTTAATGACTTTGAGAGATTTGATGAGAATCGCTCGTGAAAATTGATTTTTAATACTGATCCAGAAAATGGCTGCTCAGGGGTTTCAGAGACTCCAGCTGTGAAACCTGGGAGAAACGTCTTTATTTATGTTTTACATTTACAGCAGTGATCGTCTGTTAGACCCCGAACAATGACGAGGTTGAGAGGATTTGAGGAGTCTTTGGGGGGGTGCTGAGGGGTTTCCTCAGAAGGGTTTCACGGGTCCTGATGGGGTTTCTGTGTTTTCTAAAATGTTCCAGTTTTGGATCGGTCTAATGTGGATCAGTCGGAACCAGATTGTGGTCTAAAGCAGGCCCCAAAGAATGTTTTATAGCGTTTTCTAATGTTATCACTCATATCACAACAATACAGTGTCAGTGGCCATGATAGGAAAATGAACAGGAACTTTAATAAACGTGGGTGAAGCAGGTCGTTCCAGTGAGGAGGAGGTGTTCGTCTATCTTCTATAATTTCCAAAAGGAGTCGTAGGTTATGAATGCCTCGGGCCCTAAGGTGGTTCATCAGGTGGGTTTCAGGCTCATCTCGGCCCTCAGGAGCCTTTCGGGGAGAGGAGGTCTGTGCAGATGTGTTTTCTCCGGAGCAGCAGGCCCGACTCAGCGGGGCTGCAGAGCTGCTCTGTGGGCAGAGCTGACCTCTGGATGACCCCGACAGACAGGAGCCATCACACACACACACACACACACACACACACACACACACACACACACACACACACACACACACACACACACACACTCCACCGGCCTGAACACACCAGAGAAACACACTCCAGTGTCTGTTTGCTCTTTATGTCTCAGCTCGGCCTTCTCTTTTTATTTTCAAGTGTCACTGTAATCTATTTAAAACGATGCCTTTGGATTGGAACTATCACCGTTATTTAAATTAAGGTGTTTCGTATTTTATAATGTTTCTGTGACATTTAATGAATTAAATCTAATTGGAGTCATTCTTTAATTGACATCTACATTAATGTACTGTATTTTTTCATTGCATAAAACAATAATACACATGTACAATGTATGGAAATTGTCACTACTGATTAGTATTTTTGGGAACATATAGGAAATACATTTCCCATATTGCCAGTACAGCTCAATAACATAGACCTGAAAATAAGGCAAAACATATGTCAAAAACACAACATCACAATTAATAATATAAACAATAATAATTATTATTGGAATTATTATTTTATTTTTACAGAGTGAAAGAGTAATTATATGAAATCTGTGGATGACAATACAACAATAAATACTTTATTTGTAAATGTATAATAAAGTGTATTGTTTTAGTATTGTAATAATTTGTTTTCTCAAAACCTATTATTTTCTTACAAATTATACGACTTACAAATAGCACATTTTAAATGTAATTACTGTGATGAATAATATGCAAAAGAAAAAAGGTGATGTCATGTTTTTTTTTTTACATTACATTCACAAAACCTTAATAGATTTAAAACATGTACTGATAGATTTCATGGAGCAATTAAATTCTATATTATTGTTCATTTTTCCCCTTCAGCTCGGCTGACCCGTGTTCATCAGCGACTGTAACGAGTGTGTGTGTTCAGCCCGGCTGAGATACAGCAGACGGTGTTAACGTCCATCTCAGAGGACCAAGAGGAACATCTGCATCAAATAAAAACTGAAAATGCAAGAAATCCCCGTTTTATTTTCGTTTGTTCCCACATGAAACAAACACACGCAAATACTCGTCAAGTGTGGGTTACATTATTTTATTAACTTTCACCAATAAAGTAGACATTGATAGGTTACAAAACAATGTTTCAATTAAGTTTAAAAAAAGTTTTTGGAAATAATAAAACCACTTTCATAAACGTTGAGTTTAACCTGCAAATTATAACCAGCTGATTATCAGGATGTTTTACAGGAAGTGGGGACGAGATTTCTGGGCAGTTTGATTCATAAAAAAAACTAAATGTACACATCTGGCTTCGATGAGTCTCTCTCTCTCACACACACACACACACACGCACACACGCACACACGCACACACGCACACACGCACGCACGCACACACACACACACACACACACACACACACACACACACACACACACACACACACATAAAGTAGGCTTTGATAAGGTTTCTCTGCCCTGAAGCTTTGCACTGATCTCGAATCAGAAATCAAACTTTTACTGACCAGTTGACAACTCAAGATAATAGAATTAAAATGTAGTTTACCGACCCTATACTGCCAGACTGGTGTGTGTGTGTGTGTGTTTATACCATACAGGCCTGGACACCTATGACTGTTTGCCTTAGCTAACATTGTGTACCCCATGACCCTTTGTCCTCAGCGCACACACACACACACACACACACACACACACACACACACACACACACACACACACACACACACACACACACACACACACAGACACACACACACACACACACATACACACACACACGCTCACCAGAGTCTGCATGCTGTGTTAGCTTCAGATAAACAAGCTATTGTGTTGCATTCTTTCAGCACCCTCTGTGTGTGTGTGTGTGTGTGTGTGTGTGTGTGTGTGTGTGTGTGTGTGTGTGTATTGAGAGAAAGAAACGAGGGGGGGAAGACAGGAACAGCTAAAGTGCATGAGCTATCCTCAACGCTTGGGCGAAAGTAAGGGCACATCCATCACACAGTGACAACAAGCACACACACACACACACACACACACACACACACACACACACACACACACACACACACACACACTCACACAACACCACAAAATGACAACGCCAATATTTAATGAACGATGGTGTTTGACATGAAATCAATCAGTAATTGGGTAATAACAGTTACTTAAGTGAGACTGCTGTTGACGATGAACCTGAGCAGGCAGCTCTGAGGCCACACACGCGCACAGAGAGAGGAATACTGTTTCCTTGAAGCTGGGGTGGGACTGAGAAAAAGCAAGCAGCGTTTACCTTGACTGACCTTTGGAACACTACTGAGGGCGGATCAGATGGAGAACTTTGAGGAGCTTTGAGACTGTCGGAGAATAGAAGATCCAGACGTTTCCTCGTCACGATTCCACGTCAGCCCGTGTCCGTGGGACCGTCCTTGCGGAAAGTACAACCAAGGCTTGAGGCACCTGTCAATCAGAGCCCCACAATGCCACTGTCTTTTTGAGTTTAGCCAAAGACAAGCTGGGATTCTTTAAATTATAGGTGAAGCCAATGCAGAAGCACCTTAAACTTGCTTTCTAACTTATCGCCACCAGGGGGCGACTCCTCTGGTTGTATAGAAGTCTATAGAAAATGACTCTATTTCTCTCTTGATTTATTCCCTCAGTAAACATTGTAAACATGAGTTTATGGTCTCAATCTCTAGTTTCAAGTCTTCTTCAATACAGCATGATGTTCATTTAGTGGTCCATTTAGAGTCAAACAGACCATAAAGCAGAGTATAATTTAGGGCGGGGCTACTCCGGTCTGGGAGTTGCCCGGGTTTTCATCATATAACGCGAACTCCTTTTGTGTTTCGGGTTTTTGTGAAGTTCAAATGTCTAATTCAGTGTGTTCTAAGTTGTACTTAACTCCCCTATCTAATGTTACTTCTGGCTCCACAAAGCCCAAACGGCGACCAAAAAAAACCAAGATGATGACGGCCAAATGCCAAAACCAGGCTTCAAAACCACAGACCACGAACTGTGGTAGGTGGATTTGGTTGCCCTCTGAGCTGTGGTGATCAAGTCTTTCTGCAGTTCAGTAGAACCATATGTGTTTATTTATCCTCTGATCTCACAAGTTCACAAATCACTTTGCAATATTAATTGAGACCGCAACTGTTCCTCATATTTGAGGAAAAATGGTAAAACATGACAGAGAAACAGAGGAATTACAACCACAGGCCGATCCTGCACCACACAGGAGGTCGGGATGGTGGGAATCTGTGTCCTGTCTTTGGCTCACAATCAAAGGTTGCCTTTTTATTTACCATAACCATAATCTCTCCATAACCTCCACCTGGTCTTTGAGTTCCTTATCATTAAACATAATCCAAGGTTTCACTGAGTTGTCCAATACGGATCTTGTCCGGTTACAGGGCTAGGTAGAACCTGCAACCGCAGTCTTACGAAAAGTTTTTCCTCAAATGTTGGACGAATGTCCAACAACACAATCACAAATTTGGTTAGGTTTAGGCAATAAATCTCCTTGTTAAGGTTTAGGAAGAGATCACAACCTCTGGTTTCACAGGGGACACAGATAGCGGTCTCCCGGGTAAAAGTCCAGTGCTTTTGGACCCATATGAATATACATACAAATTACAGTGTATTACTTTTCATCAAAGAACAGCCTGGGTAGAAATATGGGTCTTGTACTACGATATCATAAAGATGGATGGTTACTGTGTGGTATATGTTTCACCCACTTTTTAATGAACACACAACACACCTCATGTTACCTCATGTCAGTGTTGAGGGTAGATCCCAACACTCTAATGCACATACATGTTACCCTGATTACCTTTTCTCTAGTTTATGATCAGTAGATGGATTTATTAATAGTTTGGTCTTTGAATTCATGCTAAAATCAGATCTGTGTTTTTAAAGTCTGACTGGAACCAGACGAAGACCACATGAAAAAGTGGGTCTCGGCCTAGCTTTTGGTCCGCACCAGAGGCGCCCAGCATTAGACCACACATACAATTGTTGAGAAAAATAACATTTATTTCTTGGGACCTTGAGTCTAAAGTCCAAAAATTCCATTCAAATTTCATAAAAAAGAAATCAAAGCCAATCTGCGAGCAATGTTAATGATGATTTGTTGTTGTGCTTTGAGAGATCAATATCCATGTAGAAATGTTCACACCGGAGACAGATCCGGCCTGTATTGAGTGCTGTCCACCTGTGATTGGCTGACTCGGGTTACATTCAGTTACACCGTGTGAAGACGGCCCGTTGGTCTCCGGTCTGTGCTGCTTCCTGGAGGCCAGACGGTGAGGTCATGACCGCGCGTTACGATCGATCAGCAACAGTTTGACCACACGTACACCTCAGAGACTCGCCCTGGGGAAGCACACGCCGTTATAAGACCTGAGGTTGCCAGGTGAGAAGACTTTATCCTCCTTTTATGGCTCCGGTGCAGCCAATGATTGAGATCTTGTCTTATGCCTGTTACGTTATTGTTGTTGGGTGAGTTGTAGGGCTGTCGGGTTTGGAGTGGTTCCCCCTTTATGGCGTCTATTGGCGCACGGGTCGAGACCTTTCGTCATCTTCGCCTGTATCCTTATCGTTGCCAGGTCACTTATAAGGTCACCAGTTTGTGACTCACCACTGAGCTCCTTCTTTTTGTCTTCTTATCCTGTCAGCTCCAGCCTTGAAGTTACCAGTTTGGGAGAACCTCACTATTTGTCTCCACTTACTGCACGACTTTCCGTTGGTCTCGCTGTAGCCGCTGGGTCATTGGTTAATTGCCAGGTTTGCAGTGGTCAATCCTCCTTTTATGGCTCCCTGTGACTTGAGACTGAGCTCTGTCCTGAGTTTGTTTCTGTCCTTACTGTTATTACCGACGTGGGCGACATTTACATCATTGTGTCTTAAAGTATGCTTCGGGGACATTATGGGTCACGGTCGTTGATTCGTCATGGTCTCCTTTTGCTGACTCAGCAGTGATCTAGGTCAAACATGTGTCAGCACCTGGAGAGGCAGATATTACCTTGTGCTCTTCTGTCCGTTTGTTTTCAACATAAACTGAACAAAAAAAAGATGACCGAAACGCCGGCTAATCCTGTGTTTCCCGAAAGCACTCTGTTCAAAAGCAAGCCTGACGAGATTGGTTTTAGTCTGATCTCCGGTGGAATTGCCAATAAGAAATTGTATTTGCAAGTGAGTCCCATTCTGACATTTTTACCACATTTCCTAACAAATGAACAACTTTTGTTTTTTGACTAAATATATGCTATTTGTGTCCTTTTGGGGTCTCCAAATGGTGGAGTAGAGTGCTCCATCACCAACGTGAAGGAGGACACATACCGTCTTGTGGCTTTGGCCAGAAAACATCCTCCAGCTGACCGAACTGACCAAGCTGCAGGCATATTACTACCCTGAAAATGTAAAGAATGAGAAGATGTTTGTCTGTGTATGAATTAGATTCCATATCACTAAGACTAATACAATTTTTTTATATTTTTGAGAGTAAAATCCAATGAGTTTTCTCTCAGCAGAGACCAGGAACATGACTGCATTAGGGGCACGTATGTACACTGACACAGATCCTTGCCTTTTGTAATCATTCCTCCCGTTCATACTCATATTCACGAAAAAATATACCATTATATAATGCCTCATTTGCACATTTAAGTGTAACATTTCAGTAATTCTTGTAATACAAAAAATTATTGTCTTAATGTAAGTGATCAACTGTGGAAGTGTCACGGTGATATCTATTAGTTAAACTTTTAATCTAAACACCTGCAGTGAGCCTTCAAAATGTCTGTAATTGTACAATATATATCTTTAAAGGCCAACTCTCCGCTTTAGTAGCCCTCACATACAACTGAAACGTTCCTGTTTCACTGCTATCTGTATTTTGAAAGTTTTTACACATGGGTTTCTTCATATATCATTCAGAGCCTGATTTATACAACATTTTATCCTAAAAACATGGAGAAAAAAGATTTTTTTTATGGCTGTTGACAGTATTTTATGATTCATGGAGTGATAGAAAAAAGATATCCAAAAATCCCCTCAGTAAAAAACTTTGACTCTAATGTCAAAAAAAGAAAAATTAAACAAAACTTCTAAACCTGGCTTTGCCTAATGTTCTAAAAACAGCCTCATTTGCATAAATAAATGTTAAATATAACATTTTAGAAAACTTGTAATACAAAAAGGATTTGTCTCAATGTTAGTAATCAACTGGGGAAGTTTGATATCTATTTGTTACAAAAAAAACATGGAAACAATATAGCCACGTGTGAACTGCACATTGAAATAAATTAAAGTCAAATGAAATCACATAACACCTATACAGTTTGATAAGTGAATATCCTCCCCTACGCTGCCTGTAACTTACAGAACTGTGAAATGAAGTTTAACCCACGGACCCCAGATAACACTTTATAACAGTCTGAGAGGTGAAACGTCAGCTCGTTCTACCATGACGACATCAGGTCAAAGAAAGGTCAACAGTTATGGCTCAAGAGACAATACTGAGAAAAATGAATGTTGGGACGTACAAAACGGACAGCTGAGACATTAAAGGAAACTGTAAAAAATGAGATCAACTTGACCTGGAAGACGGAGACAAAAAGAGAGCGAGGACAGAAGGTTAAAGGTGGTCAAACATCCGCCCCGTCATTCTTTCTGTTTTTTCCCAGCTATTTTTCTTTTTGCTGTTCATTCAACCTTCCTGTTGTCCTTCCATTTTGTCCTTCATCCGTCGCTCCGACTAATAATACAGCAATTGATTACAAATTTCAGTATTTTTTATTGATCGAAAAAAGCCAAAATAGAAGATTTTTTGGTAGAAGTAAACAATAGAGCCACCAAAAGGGCTATCTCTGGCATTCAAACCACGTAGAAAAGAAAGACAACATTGAAAAAATGGGAATGTTTATTCTACAACAACAGTTCCAAACATGTGACGCAGGCTTCTCTCAACCCGTGTGTCCTCTTTCAGCGGTTGACCTGACACCCTGTCCTGACAGTATCACCACCACTCTCCATCTGTGTGTGTGTGTGTGTGTGTGTGTGTGTGTGTGTGTGTGTGTGTGTGTGTGTGTGTGTGTGTGTGTGTGTGTGTGTGTGTGTGTGTTTGTGTTTACAGAGATAGCTCCTCTGAATCAGGTTTCGTTGACCCCTGTTGACCTTTGCTGGGGTCACAGTGAGGTTGGGCCAAGAGATTCTTGACATGTCTCCTCTTCAACACCTGACCCAGCACATAACCAGGAGTGTGTGTGTGTGTGTGTGTGTATGTGTGTGATTTACTCATGTTGTGGGGACATAACTTTCTTTACACACTCATATTGTGGGGACTCGCCTTCCTTTGGGGACATATTGTAAGTCCCCATGACGTAAATCTTCACATTTCGGACTACAGCTAGAGTTTCGCTTAAGGGTGAGTCTCCAGGAAATGAATGTAAGTCAATGTGATGTCATCTAAGGTGATGAAAATACGACTGTGTGTGTGTGTGTGTGTGTGTGTGTGTGTATGTGAGTGTGTGGGAGCAGTGCCACAAATCTTGGCCACAAAAAACCCGGCAGTTATATGTGTTGTGCAGGTTACAGTGTGCTGACAGCGGAGACAGTTTTATACGAATGACTCCACAGAGCTAACATCATGACAGGATTGAATTCAGCTGTTAACACCGAGACCGTAGTAAAGGTTATCAAACGGAAACCTGTCAGTGTCAAATAAATCCTTTGAATTCAGTGAAAATGCCTGAGTAACAACATGAAAACAAATGATTAATTGAAGCTTTTGCATATCACTGACATATTAAATATTAAAAAGATAGGTTTTACAGATCCACATACGACTACCATGAAGTATCCCTCCACCGCAGTTCAGAAAGGATCATTCACTAATATGTGGGTGGAAATGTCAAAATAACCTTTTGACACGTGCACACTGGCTCATTTGGTTCTTACCCCCGTGCGTATGTCAGGGAATCAGACTCGTTATCTACAATCAGCATACTGCCACGCCCCCATTTCTCTGTTGAAGGAAATATATTTTTCTCAAGGTGTATTATGGAGAAAGTCGTTGTAAGAGGATTTTCATGACTAAACATCGGCTACGTGAGTCCAATTTTATGGCATTAGAAAAAGGTGTGAGAAGCCAAGTCATTAAAAACAGTGAAACCAAAAAACGCTACATTTGAATATGGACATTCTCATGAAGCCGATTGTAAGCTATGACTGGGACACTAGGGAAATATGGTAACATATTTTAAATTCTGACAATAATTGATAGGGCGTCAACATTATAGTTACCTGATACATCTGACCACTGCATTAGTAAATTTACGATTTTAAATATTGTTGTTTATTCAAGTCTTTTTTTTATAAATTAATGCTGTTTTAATATGCATGTGTGTACTGACAAATTCAAGAAAATATTGATGAATCCCAGATTTGTCCCATTGTCTGGGGAGAAAAACAGAAACGGACATTTTTAATAGAGGAATTTATTATTAATATATTAACTATAAATTATTAAAGCGGCATTTCTGTTGAGTGAAGCCGATGTGGAAGTGTCTCTCTCCACTCACCAGCAGGGGGCGACTCCTGTGGTTGCAAAAAGAAGTCAGTATTGTGTTGAAGTGTATTTTAATGAATTGTATTTTAATAAAGAAAAGATGTGCAAGGGTGTTGAAGGAAGATGTCCCGGGGTGTAAGAGTCAGAGTCAGTGGGGGTCCCGGGAAGAAAATGTTCTTGTGGCGTGAGGTCCTGGTCCTGATGGACCGCAGCCTCCTGCCAGAGGGACGGGACTCCAACAGTTTGTGTCCGTGGTGAGAGGGGTCTAGAAGTCTATAGAAAATGACTCTACTTCTCTCTTGATTTATTCCCTCAGTAAACATTGTAAACATGAGTTTATGTCTCAATCTCTAGTTTCAAGTCTTCTTCAATACAGCATGATGTTCATTTAGTAGATTATGGTCCATTTAGAGTCAAACAGACCATAAAGCAGGGGATGCTTTAGGGCGGGGCTACAAGGTGATTGACAGGTCTCTGTCGGCTACGGTGTCTCTATGTCAATCCTCTGCCTTCTGTTCATTGGTTTTAAATGAAAAACAACATGGCGAAGGCCGTAATCCAAGATGGCGACGGTGAAGTCACCAAACTCAAGGCTTCATAACATCAGTCCACTAACCAACGGGTGACGTCACCATGACTACGTCCACTTCTTACACACAGTCTGTGGTTTTACAACAACTAATAACCCTTTCAACATACAAGTTGTCATCTGAATATCTTGTGGTATTCTGTAGTGGAAAACATTTCAGAATACTGTGTTTGGCATGGCCCCGTGAAATAAATTGTACAAGCTTATGCACTAGATGTGTTTGTGATTTAAGTGTGATTATCAGAATTCATTCCAATGTGAGGTAAAGTAGGTTGCTCACACACACACACACACACACACACACACACACACACACACACACACACACACACACACAGACAGCCCTGGGACAAACTCTACCTGTGGAGTGAGTGGGAGGCTGACATGGTGAAGTGTCGGCCTGCAGTGTGTGTTTGTGTGTGTGTGTGTGTGTGTGCGTGTGTGTGCGTGTGTGTGTGTGTGTGTGTGCGCGTTCAGGGGTCAGAGTGTTAGAGGTTGCAGGGAGGACAGGCAGAGGTGACGCCGCATCTTGTCTGCAGCACGGCATGGTGGGAAATATGAGAACAGAGTTGGAGGAGAGAGAGGGAGAGGTTAGCTTGTCATCACCATCGTGTGGGTTATCTGAGACTAGAATGAGTGGAGGGATTGGGGGGAGGGGGGGTGTCAGTGAAGGAGGTGGCAGGATAGAGGGAGAGTGGGGAGAAGAGAGTTTAGGAGGTTAATGAATTATTATTTATTTTCAACGCTATTTTGGAATATTTTAATGAACATCATACGGTAGTTGATCTTTTTTACGTCTTTGTCTCAGGATGTAGTGGGTGTCGCTTGGCTTTTCCTTTTACATTCACAAAGGTAACTTTAATGGATAAGCTCAGATCTCATGGAATCACAAAGGTCAGGTTTTTAAAATGAGTCTTGAGGAGATGAGGATAGAAAGAAATAGTCCACTGTTTTCTTATATTGGGATATTTTAGAGCCTACATGTATACATTTTAATCTTAAACAGTGTCCACATTCAACACTCGCTGTGTTTGCAATTAAATGTACTCAACATGTACATTTGAACCTTAAAGAATAAGGTTAGTGTTATTCTATATTTTTCTTATTGTCAACAAATCCCATGAATTAAATCAAACCAACAATGTGTTCTTTCGTCTCTCAGTCTTAGGAATTTCCTAAAGCAGTAGGACACTGTAGTATTTTAACAAGCCTTACTCAAACAGGAGGAAGTGCATTTGTCGGGGGACTACTTTAGTGGCGGATTAACACTGCTATGTCTATACTGTGTGAAACGTTTATAGTCTGCAAATCAATCAGTGTCATTTTGTGTTTGTCGTCTGAGTTTGTAAATCTAATCATTCCATACCCTTTTGTGGGATGATTAAACATCACAGTGCATTACCTTTTTTCATAGGTAGAGCTACAAACAGTGTATGAGAACAGACTAAACATATATTCTCCCAACAAGCTTGTTAGTCACATAAGTATTGCTTGAGAATAATAAAATGGAACATGGAAAATTATTTTTAAGAGGGTCGATTCAGGATTATTGGAGGATATCTATTTTACAGTTCCGGGTGAACATCATGCTGTATTGAAGAAGACTTGAAACTAGAGATTGAGACCATAAACTCATGTTTACAATGTTTACTGAGGGAATAAATCAAGAGAGAAATAGAGACATTTTCTATAGACTTCTATACAACCAGAGGAGTCGCCCCCTGGTGGTCAGGAGAGAGAATGTACGTTTTAAGACACTTCCACATTGGGTTCACTTGGCAGATCCGGAGGTTGCCGTCTGTTTGCATCAAGAAAAACTTTCAGTGTTGTTCTTTGCTCATCTTTTAATGAAGAAATGCTCTTCAGTGCTGATAGAACTGATGTTAGTGCAGCATCTACGTTAACCTCCTTAGAAGCCACCATTGTTGTTGTCACCGCTCAATTTCACGTCTCACTGACCTGATCCACGACCCGAGCTCATGACAGGACGCTGAGTGGTTCGCCGAGATCCTTCAGTTTCTTTGTTAGGGAATCATAGCTGGTTGGTTTACTTCATTTGGTAGTTGGTTTAGTGTCTTTACTTACCAAAACCAGGCTTCAGTGCTAAAAAGTGGACAGTCATGTTTCCCCTCATAGATTCAGACGTGACGGTTGACCAGCAGAATAACACAGACAAATACAAGCCACCGACAGCCTGCTGCTTCTCACGACCATCCATCCAGCACGGCGTGCGGGATGCCAGAGGAAACATTAGCTCTCCGCGGCGCCGCGGCATCCGTCCTCCTCGTTAGCGCTGAGCAGCGCCTGGCGGCGGGCGGGACACAAACCCCACGGAAGGAGTTCGCATTCGGCCCGAGGCAGGTGAGCCCCGCGGTGCAGGTGAGCCCCGCGGTGCGGCTCGTCCACGGGGCTCTGTGGCCTGGGCTTCATTCATCACCTTGCTGACACATTCCTGCTGTCTGCCTGAGGCTCTCTCTCTCACACACACACACACACACACACACACACACACACACACACACACACACACACACACACACACACACACAGCGGGCTGTTGTACTCCCACACAGTGCCATGCGGTCACACTGACAACCCTGCTCACCCAGAACACAGAGTCCATTCTGTTCGTTAGCCCGGAGGTGAAGAACACTGGGAGTCAATGTCAGTTGTTTTTCAGGAGATAAATGGTTTAACAATTGTGAAACACAGAGATTTCTACACATGAAGAATTAGCTGCGTGATAAATTAAACTATGTGACACAAACACTGCCATGGATGAGGGGTTGATTAATTGTGCCTAGCAGTCGTAGCTAAGCAGTGTTTGACCATACTGTTTGGAGAGTACAGTAGCAACAATGTTGGGAAAAAACAACTGTATGCTGCTGGATTTTCTTCTTTTTTGCTGTGTAAGCTAGCTAGCTAACAAGCGGAGGTCATGTGTCCAGTTGGTTCCCAGTAACTGAGACCCGACCCGGGCTTGAATCTTCACAAGTCTGACGAGGGTCCTGTTTGCTCTCGGTCTCAGGCCTAAAATAAATATGTAAATATGTCTAATACCCGAGTGGAGCTGAGAGTATATCTCTATCAGCTCTGATTCTGTGGTGGACCCTGTGCTCGAAGTGGACCCATACTCACCGGTGGCATCGGCACTTTCACTGGCTCTGAATGTCCAGAGGTCACTTTCGTATTGGGTCTCTTTTATTTACTGATTTAAAAAAAAAAAATGTTTGTATGCAGATTTGTGATTATATTTGTGAAAATGCATTATATATTGGTTTTGTGTACAGGGACAAGAATGGTCTATTTTTTTGCTTTTGTCAAAACCACATCATGGTTGGGCTTAAAATAACTACAAACAGTTTTGGATATATATTCTATGTCACTCGGTATGACTGTTGCTTAGTCGTGTCGATGCATTTAATTTGTGTCTTCACCACAAAAAAGGATCCGAATTGACTTCCCATTTCCATTTTCATAGGGACGACACATAACACATGAATAATTTGTGTCCACGAAAACCAGCAGATTGCAGTTTGTGACTATTTCATGACCTGCCATGATACTGGGCTGACCTGCCTAATATATGCTCTAAGTGCTCGTCACCGGAGTCTTCCACAAGCTACCAGCACCACAGCTGTGAGAACTAACAATAGCCATGCTCGTTGTTTACGTTAACGCTGATATCTTTACTTTCATAATGATAATTATGGGGGAGTGGCTTTGGAGGGAGTTCTGAAGGGACGACCTGTCAGTGTTGCCGACTTGGCGTCTTTCTCTCTAGATTTAGAGACTTTAGTAGTGGATTACCAAGCCTAGCTTTGAGTGACGGACCATCATAACGTCTGATGACACGACAGTCTGTCGGTCATTTGGTGTGCAGCAAGAACACCTTTCTTGCTACCAATTAATTACATATAAGTTAATTCACCTAATAGCAGTTGTTTCTCAAAAAAGTAATCATTAACCACTCTATGAAATTGGATTATGAGTTACTCAAGAACTGCTCGTTAACGGTTCAATAGTGGGGTTCCTCATTTCCTCCCTGGTAGCTACTCAACATATTGTGCACCGTATTGTAAAATATAGGATCAGCTCCGTTCTGGTTCAGCAGTTTGGCGTTGATGAACAAGTTCCACTTTGCTGACCAATGAGCAGTGAGGAAACAGAGCGTTACTTCCTGGTTTTCAGGTTATTGGCTTGTACATAAAGAGAAAGGCAGATGCTCTGGCACACGTTCTACCAGCAGCATGGGGAAGGAGCTTGACTTAGTGTATGTGTGTGTGTGTGTGTGTGTGTGTGTGTGTGAGGCAGCAGTGTGGAAGACGGATGAGTGTGTGAATTCATCTGACTTCCTGTGTAGCAGTCAGCTGGAAGCTTTTGACTTGATTAAAGCCTTTGTGTGTGTGTGTGTGCGTGTGTGCGTGTGTGTGTGTGTGTGTGTGTGTGCGTGTGTGCGTGTGTGTGTGTGTGTGTGCGTGTGCGTGTGTGTGTGTGCGCGTGTGTGTGTGTGTGTGCGTGTGTGTGTGTGCGTGTGTGTGTGCGTGTGTGTGTGAGAGTGTGTGAGAGAGAGAAAGCGAGAGACAATGACAGACACAGAGAAGAAAGAGCAATATGGAAGGATGTGGTTTGTGTGTGTGGTAGCATGATTATGCACCATCAACACACACGCAGCCCTCAGTGTCAGAGTCCGCATGTGCTGCGTACAGTACGTGTGTCTGAGTCCACGAACCAGATGCTGCTCGCTGTGAGAGACACGACTGTCTGGCACAGAGAGATGAACACCACCTGGACGAGAGAGAGAGAGAGAGAGAGAGAGAGAGAGTGTCACAAATATGTTTCACACCACCATGACATCCACAAATAAAAAAAAAATAAAAAAATACAGAAGAAACGGTGTAAAAAAACTACCAGGAAAATAACAAGTGGATACAGGAAATAGTTTGACTTTGAAGGCAAAGGCGCCAACGCAGGGTGCAAGAACGGCAATCTTTCCGTTTCACTGCATGTTGCACGACAGTATGTGTGCGAAGTTGGGTAAGTATTGGTCTCAGTCTTTATCAAACTGTACGATCTAAATGTTGAAGCACATCAGAGGAAGTGGATTTAGGGTGAAAGTGTATCTGAAAATGGTGCTCACGTCGACGCGTCGGCGAGTGTACGAATACAAATACAATCCCATTCTGCCATGAAATAAACCAATAACATTATGAGTATATTTGAGAACAATATTGTCACGGTAACATAAAAAGTAAGCCCTAGCCGGAGTACCTTACTCCAGCAGGTGTTGGAGGTCATCACAAAGGAAGTGACTTAAACTGACGTTTGTTTAACATTAACAAATTACATTCAATTTAAACTAAACCAAACTCATACTGTATGGAAATTGGAAGATGCACATTCACTTCCAAGTAATAATAGACAATGTTAATAGAGGAAGAGTAAATGAAAATACATGTTCTGGGTTTGATATTAGACCACAAAATCTTTTGGAAACCTCATTTAATAAATGTGACAGCTAAATTGGCAAGGGGCGTTGCAGTTCAGGGGAAAACAAGGCCCAGTCTGGATCCTAAAGCTCCACCAGCTTGTATGTATGATAGCATGTAGTATATCACAAACACAACAACATGTTGTTTGTTTCAGTCGTATGCTTTGAAGATGGTGGATCTGGTGGAATTTAGGATGGCACCAAGAAATGATTTTCTTCCTGGCTACATATGGACTGGATGGAATGGACCAAACAAACAAATCTAACAAACACAGGACTTTCCTCCAGGAGTCCGCTGTTCATGTCCCGCGCAAAACTAGTCCTTCAAGTTAATGTCAACTTGACTCTTTTCCCAACCTGAAGTGCTTTTGTTGTCTCAACCTAACTTTCTGTGAAGACAGAAGTTTATTTTGAAAAGACATCAACACAATTAAGACCCTAATAATACCAAATAGGGCTACAAGTCCTTCATTGAAGTCCTATTTTAGGAGATCCATAAAGGAAAGTTTATAGTTTCTGACAGCGTCATGAATTAAGGGACTTACTAAAGTCAAGGAATGGGGGAAATAAACAGGTTTTGCCATAAAAGTTCAACCTTTCAAATGCTGCAGCAATGTAGGTTTTGGGGCATTGACACCAATTGTGTGTGTGTGTGTGTGTGTGTGTTTGAAAGGAGGAGTCTCTCTGTCCCTCAGGTCTATTGCTGTGCTGTCTCATCAATAACCTTCATATTGACAGGTGAAGGGACACACACACACACACTCAGGCAGGGACACCCCCACAGTGTGACGACTCTCTCTGTGGGAGTGAGTGAGTGAGTGTGTGTGTGTGTGTGTGTGTGTGTGTGTGTGTGTGTGTGTGTGTACCAGTGTTTCTAAAGCGGCAATGTGAATGGGGTTTTCAGGTTTAGGAAATATCTGTGTGTGTCCTCAGCTCTGTCTGTGAGCAGGTGGTCAGTCCAGTCTCATCTGCCTTCCCCTCTGTCACACACACACACACACGCACACACACACACACACACACACACACACACACACGCACACACGCGCACACACACACACACACACACACATACAGCAGAGCAGCTGTCTTGGAAAGGACAGATGAAGAAAGTTGTGTATACGTGTGTGTGTGTGTGAATATGTATGTGTGTGTGTTGTGTGTGTGTGCATGTGTGTGTGTGTGGAGGGAGCGGGGGGGGGGGGGGGGAGTAAGAGTTTTATAAGAGGGAATGAAGAAACAGAGAGAGTCACTGTGGAAACAGAGACTTTTATAGATAGTTTTATGTGTGTGTGTGTGTGTGTGTGTGTGTGTG
>JACSYO010001461.1:0-20000 GCA_016806645.1 Ophiodon elongatus
TAACTTAACCGATCCTTTAACAAAACGGTGATGTTATGAGGGCCCTTGTTGTTCAATACGTACATTTAAAAGTGATTGCTGCCGCATCTCCCGCTGCTGGTTCACTCGTCGCCATGGTGATTAAGATCTCATCATAATTTATCGGCTGCATTTGAAGGAGCCTGTAAACGGGACAGCTTCGTCGCAGCCGCTGTGACGCGTTCAGTCTACAGATGCAGCGTCGCTGGATTATGACGCAGCTGGCGCATGGAATGGCATGACGTCATATATCAAAGCCCTTATGGATCAAAGCGTTCGTCCAGAAAGTCTATACCCCCGAGTTTATTTGAGCTATATTTATCACAAGCCAGTAGAAGTGTTTGAGGACTTTCAAGAGACAACAGGACGCAGAATAACGTGAGAAAGACAAATGTCT
Organism: Ophiodon elongatus; assembly: GCA_016806645.1. Classification (NCBI taxonomy): domain Eukaryota; kingdom Metazoa; phylum Chordata; class Actinopteri; order Perciformes; family Hexagrammidae; genus Ophiodon; species Ophiodon elongatus. The sequence goes on from JACSYO010001461.1 coordinate 416, forward strand.
CAAAATAATTTAAACGCTGCTCTATCAGGTCCAGAGATGGAGGAATCACATCAACTCAATGTGTCAGCGTTTCCCCAAAAGTATTCACAGGATCAGCTTGATAAGGAGGTGTTTAAGACTGTTAAAACACAATTTGCTCACGTCCAGATGGAGCTCTATAGATCCAATAATGCTTTGAAAAAGAAGGAACAGGAATTATCTGAAGTCAGGGTTATGAATGACTCAGTAAGGGAGGAAAATATCAGGCTCACAAGAAAGCTGGAAGAATCTGAGTTTGAATTTATTCAGAGGGAAAATATTATTGTTGAAGTAGCCCAACTTAAATGTCGGAAGAATCAAAATCAAACAGAGATTCACACTCTGAGGGCAACTATTGATGACCGTAAGCTGCTTGTAGAGGAGGTTCAGCAAGACAGAGATGCACAATCGCAACGCCTAAATGAGACGAACAAAAAGATCACAAACCTTTTGGCAACTTTGCAGAATGACGAGGAAAGAGAGACCTCTCTGATCGAGCAGAATAAGTTAATTACTGATAAACTGGCCCTGCTTGAATTTCAGACAGACAGTAAACAGGCAAATAATGATAGGGTGAACCATGGGGTGATTGCTGAGGTGGCCCGCCTCGAATCTCCGAGAGAGAAAAACCAAGGAGACATTGAAGGTTTATGTTTAACAGAGCGTGACCTTCAGTGTCAAGTAAGAGAAGGTCACAGAGCCAACAAGGATAAAGATGAGGTAATAGACCAACAGAAGCTAGCGCTGCAGGATTTTCAGAAAGATGAAATCTTTCTAAGTAAGCAGAATGACAGCATCTGTGATGAGCTCGCTCAACTTAAGTCTCTGATGGCTAAACAGACAAATAATGATAATCTTCAGGAAAATGAGAAAATCCTAACTCAGAAGAACCAGAGCTTGATTGCTGAGGTGGCCCTTCTTGAATCTCTTGGAGAGGAAAAACAAGGAAACATTGAACGTTTATGTTCAACAGAGAGTGACCTTCAGTGTCAAGTAAGACAAGGTCACAGAGCCAACAAGGATAAAGATGATGTTATTGACCGACAGAAGCAGGACAATGTAGAAAATCTGTCAGAGAACAAACAATTGAAGCGAGCACTAAATGATTTTCAGGTAAAGGAAATATTTCTCAGTGAGCAGAATGAGAGCACAGGTAATGAGCTCGCTCAATTTAAGTCTCTGACGGCAAAACAAAATAACGAGAATACATCTGACGATCAAACAGATGAGAGTAACGTTACATCTGACGATCAAACAGATGAGAGTAACGTTACATCTGACGATCAAACAGATGAGAGTAACGTTACATCTGACGATCAAACAGATGAGAGTAACGTTACACCTGACGATCAAACAGATGAGAGTACACCTGAAGACCTGAAGACCAGACCTTCGTGGTTTAGCCGTGCTAAAAGTCTAATGAAAGTAGGATTGTATGTTGGCGCTAGTATCGGGGTTACGCTTCTTCAAGTAGGAATATATACAATGTATGATAACTACACTACATCCCTTGACTGCTGCCCGATGGAATCTGTCTGCAACTTGCTACAGAGCGTCGGCAATCTTCATTACATCACACCTCCTCCCTTCTAAACAGGACAAACTACAAAGCAGGACAACTTCCAACTCCAAAGGAAATTCTACAGACTTCCCAGTCAATATTCAGCAAACTTCTAAACTATTCATTTCTAAATATTAATTATGAATATAATAGCTATTCTTAATTTCTATTTAGAAATGTAAGGATGGCACGGTGGTGCAGTGGTGAACTGTGATAGTTCATATTGAGTGACCTCACCTAATGTGAATTGTGATAGTTCATATTGAGTGTCCTCGCCTAAAGTGAACTGTGATAGTTCATATTGAGTGACCTCGCCTAATGTGAACTGTGATAGTTCATATTGAGTGACCTCGCCTAAAGTGAACTGTGATAGTTCATATTGAGTGACCTCGCCTAATGTGAACTGTGATAGTTCATATTGAGTGTCCTCTCCTAATGTGAACTGTGATAGTTCATATTGAGTGTCCTCTCCTAATGTGAACTGTGATAGTTCATATTGAGTGTCCTCTCCTAATGTGAACTGTGATAGTTCATATTGAGTGTCCTCGCCTAATGTGAACTGTGATAGTTCATATTGAGTGACCTCGCCTAATGTGAACTGTGATAGTTCATATTGAGTGTCCTCTCCTAATGTGAACTGTGATAGTTCATATTGAGTGACCTCGCCTAATGTGAATTGTGATGGTTCATATTGAAGAGAACGAATGGATGGTTTTCTGAATGCTTTCAGAAAAAGAAAAAGAAAAATTAATGAAATAAAATAAAAACTTAATTAGTAAAATTAATAGAAATTAAATAACAACTTTTGATTATCAAAAATAATGACAAAAATCAAAATACAAAATGAACACTTTACTTACAAATACAAATATATAACATGCATGTACACACAGACACATATTGTGTAAAATATTAGTCAAGTTTCTCAAAAAAGTAGATCCTAGAATGTTGATAGAGTTCAAAGGTAATAATATATTGTGTTTAGCAAAAGAAAAATGAAAAAAAATACAAAGATTATGGTACAAATCTGACTAAGCAATATCTGTATTTGTAGTGCAATGTATGTAACATATATAGCATGTGAAGTGTAGGTAAGGCACAGAAATCATTACTTTATGGTGGTGTGAGTGTAACAGGGGGTATCGGACCCAAATGCAACACACCAGATTCAGGGATCTTTGAGCTTTTAATTCAATCTCCGGAAACAGCAGACAGAGTAACACAGGATCAGGATCAGGATCAAAAAGGCTGGAGAGCCTGATATGAAAACAGAAGAAACGGAAGAACAATCTGGCAACGTGTGTCTGGGAGGCAGAAGTTTATATATGGGCTTGATTACTGAATAGAGTGAGGAGGGTGTGGAGCTGAACTGTGACAGTGAGGAAGATAAAGTGGAGTAGCAGAGTCTCACAGCTTGATAACTATAGTCCCGAGTTGAAAAATGTCAACTTTTTTATCGCAACCATTTTGCGTCTGTGCATTGACTTTGTATGTAATCTGCTCATTACATCAGGTTGCTAAAATTGGCGAAGCGAGCTCTGAGACGCAGCAAAGGTAATGTTAGCTAGACTGAGTTCAAGTAGCTGTAGTAACGTTAGCTAGCTAGCAGTATCCATTAGCATTTATACAGAGTATGGACATTTAATGACAGAGTATTTCGACGGATTTAACATACATCGCACTTCCTCCCTTCTAACAGGACAAACTAACCGACAACTTCCAACTCCAATGGACATCCTGATAACAGATTCCCCAGTCAAGATTCAGCTCATTTCTAAATATATATTATGAATATCATAGATATTCTTAATTTCTATTTATGAATGTGAGAATGTCACAATGGGGAAGTGGTGATCACTGTCACCTCACAGGACAGTGTGTTCTGTGGAGAGTTTACATGTTCTCTTGTGTCTCTGGGGGGTTCTCCAGGTGACCAAAGACATGAGTTTGAGACTTGAGTTTGAATGAGGACCTCTCCCCTAATGTGAACTGTGAGAGCTCACATTGAGCGAGAGGTTAAGAGAATGAATGAATGAATGAATGCTTTCATAAAAATAAATGAAAAATAAATATAAAAACTACTTTAATGTCGAATTAATATAATTTAAATAAGAACCCTTGATTATCAAAATAATGTCAAAAATCTAAATACAAAATTAATACTTTACTTTCAAAGAAACATATAAAACGTTTATGTACACACAGACGAATATTGTGTGAAATATTCCTGTAAAGTTTCTCAAAAAATGAGAATCTTGATAGAGTTCAAAGGTAAATAATAATATATGTTTTGCAAAAGACAAATGAAAAAAGAGAGTAAATATGGTATAAATTTGACTATGCGATATCTGCAACACTACCTTTGACCCAAACTTCTGGTGATTTGAATTTAGAGAGTCATTAGAGCGAGCAGTGAATATAGTGAGTATTATGGTCTGTGAACATGATTATTGAACTGTGAACATCTCAGATAATGTTTCATTTGGTCTGTTTCATGACGTCAGGTTGTTAAAATTGGCAAAGCGAGCTCTGAGACGTTACCTAGCTAGACCTCAAGTAGCTGTAGTAACGTTAGCTAGCTAGCAGTATCCATTAGCATTTATACAGAGTATGGACATTTAATGACATCGAGTATTTCGACGGATTTAACATACGTCGCACTTCCTCCCTTCTAACAGGACAAACTACCCGACAACTTCCAACTCCAATGGACATCCTGACAACGGATTCCCCAGTCAAGATTCAGCTCATTTCTAAATATATATTATGAATATGATAGATATTCTTAATTTCTATTTATGAATGTGAGAATGTCACGATGGGGAAGTGGTGATCACTGTCACCTCACAGGACAGTGTGTTCTGTGGAGAGTTTACATGTTCTCTTGTGTCTCTGGGGGGTTCTCCAGGTGACCAAAGACATGAGTTTGAGACTTGAGTTTGAATGAGGACCTCTCCCCTAATGTGAACTGTGAGAGCTCACATTGAGCGAGAGGTTAAGAGAATGAATGCTTTCAAAAAAATAAATGAAAAATAAATATAAAAACTACTTTAACGTTGTATTCATATAATTTAAATAAGAACCCTTGATTATCAAAATAATGACAAAAATCTAAATACAAAATTAATATTTTACTTCCAAAGAAACATATAAAACGTTTATGTACACACAGACAAATATTGTGTGAAATATTCCTGTAAAGTTTCTCAAAAAAGGAGAATCTTGATAGAGTTCAAAGGTAAATAATGTGTTTTGCAAAAGACAAATGAAAAAAGAGAGTAAATATGGTATAAATTTGACTATGCGATATCTGCAACACTACCTTTGACCCAAACTTCTGGTGATTTGAATTTAGAGGTCATTAGAGCGAGCAGTGAATATAGTGAGTATTATGGTCTGTGAACATGATTATTGAACTGTGAACATCTCAGATAATGTTTCATTCGGTCTGTTTCATGACGTCAGGTTGTTAAAATTGACAAAGCGAGCTCTGAGACGTTACCTAGCTAGACCTCAAGTAGCTGTAGTAACGTTAGCTAGCTAGCAGCATATCCATTAGCATTTATACAGAGTATGGACATTTAATGACATCGAGTATTTCGACGGATTTAACATACGTCGCACTTCCTCCCTTCTAACAGGACAAACTACCCGACAACTTCCAACTCCAATGGACATCTTGACAGCGGATTCTCCAGTCAAGATTACACAATAATGTCTAATTTGAGGTATATGATTTTGTGCTGTATGTATTGAAGTAGCCAACAGTTGTATTAACATCTGTATGTAGTCAACAACTGACTGTCACATTAAATAAAGAAAGAGTCTGTCCACTGTTGGTTAAAGGCTCTGGTTAAGCTGACTTTTCTCCAACTATCGGGTCTCTCTCCTGTCTCTCCCGTGTGTGAATATGGCCCTCGAGTCGAGGTCGACGTACTTTGTCTGTGTATAATAAAATCATGGATAATTTAGAACTGACTGAGTGATTGAGAAGTGAGCGCGAGGCTGCGAGTGATTCTCTGTGGTGTGTTACGCAGCTGCTGCTGCTATCGTGATGTTGAAACGTATAATACTGTAAAAACTGTGTTTGGCTTTAACCCCCACATATGCATGATAAACTGTCTGCTTGTTGAAATGAAGCTTTCCGTGAGTTATGGCCATTAACTTACGTGCCCGCTGACCTGTGTATGTTGCTGTAAAGTGATTCTAACTAGATAATAGACTATAGGTTTAGCCAGAGAGACAGGTTAACCCAGGAAATATATTTAAAAGTTATACTAAACCAACCATATTAATAAAAATAAATAAGAGATAAATCTGGAGATAAAGAGGTAGATTAAAAGAGGAAAATAAAAGTGCCGCTGGGAAGTTTACGTATTAAGGTATATCCATATATATATATATATATATATATATATATATATATATATAAAATACAACGAGTATTGTGTGCATAATTTTGCTGGTGGCACTGGTGCGTGCGTTATAAGATAATTAACATAATATATAATAAATAATAATAATAATATATATTATAATATATCATATATTATATTTATATAATATAAATATAATAAGAATAAAGGAATAATATGTTGTCGATCCCATAAAAGATAAATAAATACAGAGTTTAAACCGTGTTTTCAGAAAACCTAAAACAGAAATAAAGAAATAAAAGAAGAGAAAAATAAAATAAACAAATAGGCAAAGAGGGGATAAAAGAAAACTAGTAAAGACTGTAAAAATGAGACCTTAGAGAGAGATATCAAATACATGAGGAACTTATATTAAATAAATAAATAAATAATAATAAAATAACTAACGTAATAAAGAGAAGTGATTACATTAAATAACTGAGCGAAAGCGCTTGAGATAGTTGACTCTGAGGTGACGTTGTGTGAGGTCTGGCCGGGTGTGTCGGTCAAGGCTGTGTGCGGTCAAACGCTGGTGTGAGACGGAGGAAGCATTTCCTTTGATATTTAATTTGGCAAATGAGTCGTGTATTTTCCTCATAGAGGGGGGGAAATAAAAACATTAGAAACGATATATGGTTCGAAGCTGTCCTGTGTCGGACAAACGCGATCGTCGTGTTAACGAACTCCCGTGAGTTCGGGTGGCTGGTGGATTGGCGCCAATTTGGGTGAAAGTTCACGCGCGCACGTGCGCTCCTCGTCTGATAACAGACAAGGAGGGAGAAAAGAGAAAGGAGAGGAGTGTAGTCAGAGCTACAGCTCTCTCTCTCTCTCTCTCTCTCTCCTCTTTCCTTGGTTTAAAATAATTGTAATTAACGTGAAAATTATATTTACATAAAAATAGAAGAAATAAAAGGTGATACCAAAACTAATTATATATGCGGATTATTGGGTGTTGGCCGCTCACTGAAAATTGGTCAAATTAAAATAAGATTGTTGTGTGTGTGTGAGATTGAGACAGAACTGCGTGCACTTTTGGGTGTGACAGTTCATTCTGCTGCGGTGAATCTGGTGGATTAAGGGACAGACTCTGACGAATTTGTTATTGACATATCAGGAAGGTGTTATGGCCATTCTATTGATTTAAGTTATCGGGTTGTCTACTCCATATATATATATATATTAAATAAAGTGAATTTAGTGTTAGGCCTTGCAAAGACATACGTGTCACTTATCATAAAATAAAAGCCTACGTCGGGTGGGTAGTGAGCATAAATACATTTTGAGTTGGATAAGTGCCGTCCACGAGCGCATCCACTACAGTTAAAATAAGCAGGATGGAGGTGCTAACTCCGTTGTTCCAGGACGGACAAAAACACAGAATGCCGGCTGTGTAAGAAGGCCAAAGAGGCATGTTTTGAACTCTTAGATAAACACGGCCATGAGACAAAAGAAAACTCCCTAACGAATCCTATCAGCAGGTCACAAAGGTCAGAGCCTGAGATCCCGGAGGGGGGGTGTCACGCCCCCTCCCTACAAACACGATACCAAAGGCGGAAACAGGTATCCCGTCATTCAGTCCTCCAGGGGGGAGTACTTCCGGCCTCCATCGAGCCCGCCCCCAAAGGAAAGCACCTCCCAGCCACCTAGGTGTTCAGCTGGTGGACAATCAGAGGTACTACACCCACAACCTGCTCAAGCCCCACCAGCTGCAACTGCCCCTGCAGGCGAGAGTGATATGAGTGCAATACCACCACCAGCAACATGGAACACAGTTTGTGTGCAACCACTGCCCATCGGGCCGATGCCATTCAAAATAATGACTGTTCCTGCTGCTATTCCCGAAGGACACCCATGGTCACTGAATAATATGTAGGGCCTCACCAGGACAAGTGCTCATCCAACTCAAACCAAATGCCAACCCTCCGAAGAAACGACAATAGCCTCTGTCTTAACAACAGACGTCAGGCATAAGAGAAACCATTTCCGGTCTGCTCAAAGCAGGATTGTTATAACCGACTAGTAGTCCGTGTAACACTCCTCTTTATCCAGTGTGAACCAGACTCCATGGCAGTCCTGGAGCATCTGGCCAAGGGGGGGACACAAAGTCAGCAAAAATAAACTTCAGGTCTGTTAAACAAAGGTTAAATATCTTGGACGGGAACTAGAGGGTCCTACTCAATCCATTGCAGCAGAACATCTCGAGGTGATTTCTGAATCTCCACGACCCACAACGATCAAAAAGACGGTCCTTTTTAGGAATGGCGGGCTACAGCCGTCTGTAGATTTCAGATTATGCTCTCAAGTCGCAACCTTTTCGAAATTTGATTAAATTGGCCGTTCAGAACAAAACTACTCACCTGCAATGGTCAGACATTGCAGAGAACGCGTGTGTAGACTTGAAAATTGATCTCATCAGTGCACCGGCCTTGACGAATCCTGACTACTCGAAACCTTTTCAGCAGTTATGGCTTAACAGGGGTGCCTCAAAGGATCCTGCGTCTGGGGTGTTTAGGTCTCATACTGGTTTGTTGGTCGCACCGGTTTCACTCCTTCCTCAGTTGTATTTGGTGGCTCATGGGGTTTCCATGTAGCCAGGGGGGAGGTAATGAAGGTACTACAGGCCACCTGGGGGTCCCCATACATGCTTTTTGCAGTCGTGTGCAATCTGCGCAGAACATAACATCAGAAAGTCGCACATTGCTCCGATAGGCCATATTCCAGCTCCAGAGGGCCAACTCAGGCATATTGTTATTGATTGCATTGATATGATCAGACCAGTGAACAGGAAACGATATGTGTTGGTGGTGATTGACAGATTCAGCAGGTGGTTTGAAGCCTGCCCAGCAGCCAAAGCTGATGCTAGGACTGTAGCTAAGTTTCTAACCAGAGAAGTCATTCAAGGTTCGGGATCCCAGACGAGATAAGCTCTGACAATGGCACGCACTTTGACAACGCGATAGTTAAGATATGTCAGTCATTGAGGATCAAGCAGAGATAACTTGACAAAAGGGGAATAATAATAAGAATATAAAATGATTTAATTTAATATGTAGGTTCACTAAATTAGCTAAACCAGAGATTAGGTTGTGTGTACCATCCCCAATCCCAGGGATTGGTAGAAAGAGCTAATGGTACGCTAAAAGCAAAACTAGCCCGAATCTGCAGGGAAACTAAAATGGACTGGCTGACTGCTTTGCCGCTTGCACGAATGAGCATGAGAATGCAAACTAACCGCACCACTTGTTTTAATGTTTAAATGAATGTTCTTAATTGTTTTAAATCTTCTTTTCTATTGCATTATGTTTTGATGCTTAATGGTTTTATGAGAAGTACTTTGAATTACCTTGTTGTTGAAGATGTGCTATGTAAATAAACTTGCCTTGCCTTGCATGATATGCTAACAGGATGAAATAGCCATATTAGACCGAAAGGGAGGAGCTAAAGATAACATTGACCAAAATCAGGGTTGTATTAAAGAACCCCCGTTCGCAATGTATACCATGTAACCTTATATAATCTCGCTTGCATTGCTTATCAGGTCTAACGGCCTGGAGAAAAACAGCATTTTCTGCCATTGACTAGTCAGTTGCTCTAAGTGACGAAGTAGAAGATAACCCTTATAAAAGGGCATTCTTTTCTTATATACGTGTATGATGAAATGTTAGTTGGTAACTAGATATAAGGAGTAGCACCCCCCACTGTCCGCATCCCCAAGAAGACCGACCCACAGCAGCTCATGCATCATCAAAAAGGTGTTAGTAACCTTATGCATGAGTGGTGCCCTGCTGTGCGTAAAGTACATGAACCAGAAGATTCAGAGGATAAAACTAGTGCTGGGCAAAGATGAAAAAATGTAATCGATTAATCGCATGATTTTTCTGTGATTAACAGCGATTAATCGCATTATGCGCAAAATTCTATAATTAATTAAAAACTAGTGTATTGCATGCTTTTATTTTAAAGTAATGTTATCAGAACAATATAACAGGCACTCTCGGAGCAACAGCAAGTTAACATACAGGATATAAATCTGTTTTCTTTTTTTTTCTGAACAGGTACCAGAAGAAACATTTGTCTTTTATCAGGGAACAGCATAAACCGTCTATGTTCAGGAGTAAGGGTCCAAAGGGGTCTAGGGTCCCTGTTAGAGGGGGGTAAAGTGGTCTAAGGTCCCTGTTAGAGTGAGGTAAAGTGGTCTAAGGGTCCATGTTAGAGTGAGGTAAAGGGGTCTAAGGGTCCCTGTTAGAGTGAGGTAAAGTGGTCTAAGGGTCCCTGTTAGAGGTCTAAGGGTCCCTGTTAGAGGTCTAAGGGTCCCTGTTAGAGTGAGGTAAAGGGGTCTAAGGGTCCCTGTTAGTGGTCTAAGGGTCCCTGTTAGAGATCTAAGGGTCCCTGTTAGAGGTCTAAGGGTCCCTGTTAGAGGGAGGTAAAGTGGTCTAAGGGTCCCTGTTAGTGGTCTAAGGGTCCCTGTTAGAGATCTAAGGGTCCCTGTTAGAGGTCTAAGGGTCCCTGTTAGTGGTCTAAGGGTCCCTGTTAGAGGTCTAAGGGTCCCTGTTAGAGGGAGGTAAAGTGGTCTAAGGGTCCCTGTTAGTGGTCTAAGGGTCCCTGTTAGAGATCTAAGGGTCCCTGTTAGAGGTCTAAGGGTCCCTGTTAGTGGTCTAAGGGTCCTGTTAGAGGTCTAAGGGTCCCTGTTAGAGGGAGGTAAAGTGGTCTAGGGTTGTTGGTGTTAGTGGTCTAAGGGTCCCTGTTAGAGGTCTAAGGGTCCCTGTTAGAGGGAGGTAAAGTGGTCTAGCACAAAAAAAAAGTACACAGCTGGAATGTACTGTGCAGGGGACTTTTTAGTCTGTAAAGCCTCTGGATTTCCTTTAGAGAATCTCAGTCAAAGAAAGAAAAAAACACTTTCAGTGATGCAGGTTGAGCAGTTACACTCAGAGTTACACTCAGAAACGTTCCGTTTCATACAGCTTGTGTATTCTCCTCCCGACGGTGCGTCTTGAGGGAGGCTCATACGCGCCGTCATTCGTTGTGATTCTCAGGACGCTCCTCAGACCGACGTCTTCCCCTCCAGTAGTCGAGCTGCAGTCCGTTGCTATCCACTCGGCCGAGGCATTTGTTCATTTCTCCCGCATGCCGCATCCAAAGTAGTCTGCCAAAGTTTCGCTCCACTGGTTGTTTGGGTAGCTAACGCTAGTTAGCATCGATGCTGTGTAATGTACAAATTGTTAAATCTTGAGTCTTTTTTTGTTTTACTTTACTGTTAGTACTTGTAAGTTATGAGCACGTAACACCCATCCTACACTCACTACACTGGCTCCCTGTCTCATTCCGGATTGACTACAAAGTCCTACTACTCACCCATAAATGCATAAATGGACATGCACCTCCCTACCTACAAGAACTCATTACTCCCCAAACCTCCACCCGCACCCTCAGATCCACAAACAGATCGCTCCTTCGGGTCCCAAACACCAAGCTCCACACCTTGGGGGACCGGGCCTTTTGCTCGGCAGCGCCCCGCCTTTGGTACAGTCTCCCTGACCACATAAGGGCCACACAGACACTGGACTCTTTTAAGACTGGCCTAAAAACCTTTTTATTCAGGAAGGCGTTTTTTACTCTGTGTTAAATCACTGTCAGCTATTTCTTTTTTATTACAGTCTGTTTTAACTATGTTTTTTAAATATAGTCTGTTTTAACTATGTTTTTAACTATGTACTATGTACTATGTACTGGCTCTGTGCACTCTGAGATTCTTTATGAATGAAAAGTGCGTTACAAATTAAATGCATTATTATTATAATTATTATTATTATTATTTACCATTTGTTACGACCCCTACCTTCCACTCGGGTTTGGGTCCTGTTTGATGTTTCTTTGTTTTTCAAGCTGTTCATCGTCAGCTGATGAGCCACACCTGAGCCTGGTGGGAGTTCTGGCTATAAAGACACACTACCTGAGGATAGATGGGTACTGGCTGAGGGCAGGAGATTATTAATTCTGTGTGGCTGAAGGCAACAAGGCTCTAAAGCCTTGGTGCCACAGCACACAGACTAAACTCCTGCGGGGTTAATAATAATAATAACTAGAAAATTTCAGAGACATTTTGACTGTGTGGCTGCTACTGCCATAAGACGTTGCAATATATATACGGAAACATTACCAGTAGTAAGATGTGTATACACGCTAGCGCACAAGCATTGTACTAGCATCGTGTTAGCATTGTGCTAACATCGCGTTAGCATTGCGCTAACATCGTGTTAGCATCATGTTAGCATCTAGTTAGCATCGCACTAGGTTTGCACTAGATTTGAGCTCACATCGCATTAGCATCATGTTAGCATATCATTAGCATCTCGTTAGCATCATGTTAGCATTTCATTAGCATCACGTTAGCATTGCAATAGCATTGCGCTAGCATTAAGTTAGCATTGGCATCGCGTTAGCGTCACGCTAGATAGGTGGAGGTCTTACAATGCCTTTGACTGAACATCTCCAAGTCATTTATGTATGTGTTTGTGTAACGGAGTTAAGAATGCACCTTGTTTATCATTTAACAATCCTGTTGAGTTTATGTGAATTTTATCTTTATGAGTTATTTTTATTTAGCTTTATTTTGTAAATCTGTTTCCTGCGGAAATTACGTCTCCTCTTCTGCGCTTCCTAGATTCCCGTAGTCCCGTCTTCCCCTCACAACGGTCTTGTGTATTGTGAGGGTAAGTTGTGTGGAAAATGATATCACACTATTTTGTTGTGTCCTTCAAAAATGTACCCATTTATGTTCCAAACGCTGATGTCTGTTAATGCGATCACGGTATCCAGGTGTTACATGTCAAAATATATGTTTTTGTGGCTGTTTCATTTAGCCTCTGTGCCGGCATTTTGTTACTTCAGGCCGTTGATATATATTTTCCGTGTAAATCCCGTTGTTTTGCATGTTTAGGAAGCAGAAGCAGAAAAAGAGAGACCGAAGGACAATTTGTGTTTTGTTATATTGTCCTCTACAGGTATGTGTTTTCCTTTGTTTAACGTTATAATTTTCGCTGTGTTTGCTGAGTCACTGTAGCTCACGCAGCTGTTTATTTTATCCACTTGGTGTCGCTGTTTCCCTCTTAGATATTATTCATGTTTTTGAAAATAATTGTTGTAATTTAGGTTTAATGTTTTATTTAGTCTCAACGGTCTTGTGTATTGTGAGGGAAGCAGAAAAAGAGAGACCGAAGGACAATTTGTGTTTTGTTATATTGTCCTCTACAGTAATAAATGCTGAAAACCCATCGTTGAGAACTCCTTCATTGCCCAATCAACATCTGTTACATGTGCATGTGTCAATGGTCCGTGTACGTTTTGATAGTCCGTTTTACGGTTCAGTCGGAAATACGGAAATACCATGGTTTCTTCGTTTTCTGTTTGAAACCGAAAATGGAAAAGTACTTCCGTTTTTGTCGTCTGAATCCAAACTCGAAAAACGAGCCGATTTTGTGTTTTGCAAATCCTTCTTTAGTTTTTTTCTTTTGAAGAGAGACGCAACGCAAAATGTAAAAATAAAAGCCAAGGCAATAGAGTGATAGATATTCTTATTTAGTCTTCTATGATGCAAACACATACCAGGGTAACGTTAGAAGAAAATTAATTAATCAATATAAATAAATAAACCTGGGTATGTTAGCTACAGTAGTGACTACAGGCGGTTTAATATTCATGTATCCATGTACACAGCAAGAATCAACTTTCAATTCATCGTTGCATTGTTTAATGCAACACAGTTTGTTATATAGTTTAATCAAAGTCATTTTTGTGTGCACAGTTGTTGCTGTTAGCATCATATGTTTCATCATGTTTATTTCCTCTGATATTTAATTTGCATGGTTAATTTGCAACTTAGTTGTATACATCATGTATTTACTTGTTATATTTGTGTCATTTTAGAACCAAACATTCCTCCATGGAAGAGTGAGCATGTGTTGATCACGAGGCGATAAATAACGATAATTGAAAAATAAAGAGACAGTTCGTTTATTCTTATTAAACAACCTTCAATGGACCTCTCTTCAGTTACCACCCAGTCATAGCACCACCTGTGCTTCACATTTTACCTTCATTACTACATCATCACTGTTACTGTCATCATCATAAACATCAAACCTTTTCTGTTTTAACTCTGCTGTCAGTGTCTTAGCCCCTCTGACTAGATCACATCATCATAATGTAGCACTTTGGTCTAAAGAATGATATTGCACTGTGCTGTGTGTGAACACTGTTGTAGGAGTTCACTATGAGTTATTGTATCAGACTGAAACATGGAGAGCACAGCTACTCTCACATTTCTAAGATGTCTCGCATAGTTTAAAGTAGTCAAATGATTGTTAGGCGTCGTTGCCTGTTTTTAGCCGTATGTCTATATCTGGAAATCTACATTTAGATAAGTCATATTCATTGTATGTGTTCACACTTAAAGCTGATTCTGATTATATAAATAACAACATATTAATTGAGGTAGTTTGCTGTTCCTGTAAAACTGAGCAACAGGTCTATTGGGTTCCCTAGGTTACATGTCGGTCACTAACACATTTACATCAGCAGGTGTTAGTACAACTGTTGGCTACTTCAATACATGTAGCACAAAATCATATAGCGCAAATTAGACATTATTGTGTAATCTTGACTGGGGAATCCGTTGTCAGGATGTCCATTGGAGTTGGAAGTCGTCGGGTAGTTTGTCCTGTTAGAAGGGAGGAAGTGCGACGTATGTTAAATCCGTCGAAATACTCGATGTCATTAAATGTCCATACTCTGTATAAATGCTAATGGCTATGCTGTTAGCTAGCTAACGTTACTACAGCTACTTGAGGTCTAGCTAGATAACGTCTCAGAGCTCGCTTTGCCAATTTTAACAACCTGACGTCATGAAACAGACCAAATGAAACATTATCTGAGATGTTCACAGTTCAATAATCATGTTCACAGACCATAATACTCACTATATTCACTGCTCGCTCTAATGACTCTAAATTCAAATTACCAGAAGTTTGGGTCAAAGGTAGTGTTGCAGATATCGCAGTAAAATTTATACCATATTTACTCTCTTTTTTCATTTGTCTTTTGCAAAACACATATTATTATTTACCTTTGAACTCTATCAAGATTCTCCTTTTTTGAGACACTTTAAAGGAATATTTCACACAATATTCGTCTGTGTGTACATAAACGTTTTATATGTTTCTTTGGAAGTAATGTGTTCATTTTGTATTTTGATTTTTGTCATTATTTTGATAACCAAGGGTTCTTATTTAAATTATATTAATTCGACATTAAAGTAGTTTTTATATTTATTTTTCATTTATTTTTATGAAAGCATTCATTCATTCATTCATTCTCTTAACCTCTCACTCAATGTGAGCTCTCACAGTTCACATTAGGGGAGAGGTCCTCATTCAAACTCAAGTCTCAAACTCATGTCTTTGGTCACCTGGAGAACCCCCCAGAGACACAAGAGAACATGTAAACTCTCCACAGAACACACTGTCCTGTGAGGTGACAGTGATCACCACTTCCCCATCGTGACATTCTCACATTCATGAATAGAAATTAAGAATATCTATCATATTCATAATATATATTTAGAAATGAGCTGAATCTTGACTGGGGAATCCGTTGTCAGGATGTCCATTGGAGTTGGAAGTCGTCGGGTAGTTTGTCCTGTTAGAAGGGAGGAAGTGCGACGTATGTTAAATCCGTCGAAATACTCGATGTCATTAAATGTCCATACTCTGTATAAATGCTAATGGATACTGCTAGCTAGCTAACGTTACTACAGCTACTTGAGGTCTAGCTAGATAACGTCTCAGAGCTCGCTTTGCCAATTTTAACAACCTGACGTCATGAAACAGACCAAATGAAACATTATCTGAGATGTTCACAGTTCAATAATCATGTTCACAGACCATAATACTCACTATATTCACTGCTCGCTCTAATGACTCTAAATTCAAATTACCAGAAGTTTGGGTCAAAGGTAGTGTTGCAGATATCGCATAGTCAAATTTATACCATATTTACTCTCTTTTTTCATTTGTCTTTTGCAAAACACATATTATTATTTACCTTTGAACTCTATCAAGATTCTCCTTTTTTGAGACACTTTAAAGGAATATTTCACACAATATTCGTCTGTGTGTACATAAACGTTTTATATGTTTCTTTGGAAGTAATGTGTTCATTTTGTATTTTGATTTTTGTCATTATTTTGATAACCAAGGGTTCTTATTTAAATTATATTAATTCGACATTAAAGTAGTTTTTATATTTATTTTTCATTTATTTTTATGAAAGCATTCATTCATTCATTCATTCTCTTAACCTCTCACTCAATGTGAGCTCTCACAGTTCACATTAGGGGAGAGGTCCTCATTCAAACTCAAGTCTCAAACTCATGTCTTTGGTCACCTGGAGAACCCCCCAGAGACACAAGAGAACATGTAAACTCTCCACAGAACACACTGTCCTGTGAGGTGACAGTGATCACCACTTCCCCATCATGACATTCTCACATTCATGAATAGAAATTAAGAATATCTATCATATTCATAATATATATTTAGAAATGAGCTGAATCTTGACTGGGGAATCCGTTGTCAGGATGTCCATTGGAGTTGGAAGTCGTCGGGTAGTTTGTCCTGTTAGAAGGGAGGAAATGCGACGTATGTTAAATCCGTCGAAATACTCGGTCATTAAATGTCCATACTCTGTAAAAATGCTAATGGATATCCTGCTAGCTAGCTAACATTACCTTTCCTGGCTATGTTTCTAGCTAGCTTACATCTCAGAGCTCGCTTCGCCAATTTTAACAACCTGACGTCATGAAACATTATCTGAGATGTTCACAGTTCAATAATCATGTTCACAGACCATAATACTCACTAAATTCACTGCTCGCTCTAATGACTCTCTAAATTCAAATCACCAGAAGTTTGGGTCAAAGGTAGTGTTGCAGATATCGCATAGTCAAATTTATACCATATTTACTCTCTTTTTTTCATTTGTATTTTGCAAAACACATATTATTATTTACCTTTGAACTCTATCAAGATTCTCATTTTTTGAGAAACTTTACAGGAATATTTCACACGATATTTGTCTGTGTGTACATAAACGTTTTATATGTTTCTTTGGAAGTAAAGTGTTAATTTTGTATTTAGATTTTTGTCATTATTTTGATAATCAAGGGTTCTTATTTAAATTATATTAAGTCGAAGTTAAAGTAGATTTTATTTTTATTTTTCATTTTTATTTTTTAATGCATTCATTCTCTTAACCTCTCGCTCAATGTGAGCTCTCTCAGTTCACATTAGGGGAGAGGTCCTCGTTCAATCTGTCCTGTTTAGAAGGGAGGAGGTGTGATGTAATGAAGATTGCCGACGCTCTGTAGCAAGTTGCAGACAGATTCCAACGGGCAGCAGTCAAGGGATGTAGTGTAGTTGACATACATTGTATATATTCCTAGTTGAAGAAGCGTAACCCCGATACTAGCGCCAACATACAATCCTACTTTCATTAGACTTTTAGCACGACGTAACCACGAAGGTCTGGTCTTCAGGTCTTCAGGTGTACTCTCATCTGTTTGATTGTCAGGTGTAACGTTACTCTCATCTGTTTGATTGTCAGGTGTAACGTTCCTCTCATCTGTTTGATCGTCAGGTGTAATCTCGTCAAGGCTCTCATCTCTCTGATTCTCAGATGAGTCTGTACTTTCAGGAAAACAGCATTCCTCTCTCAAATTCTTTGAATTTCTTTGTTTTTGCACAATTGTCTTCAGTTTTTCATTCTCGTCATATTGTTTAGCCGTCAGAAACTTAAGTTCAGTGAGCTCATCCAAGATGCTCTCATTCTGTTCACTCAGAAAGATTATCTTTTTCTGAAAATCCTGCAGTGCTAGACTCAAATGTTTGATCTCTGACAGATTTTCTACATTGGTCCGCTTCTGTTGGTCTATTACCTCATCTTTATCCCTGTTGGCTCTGTGACTTTCTCTTACTTGACACTCAAGGTCACGCTCACTAAAACACCTATATTCAATGTCTCCTTGTTTTTCCTCTCCAAGAGATTCGAGGCGGGCCACCTCAGCAATCAAGCTCTGGATCTTCTGAGTTAGGATTTTCTCATTTTCCTGCATATCGTCAACTTCTGCCTCCAAATCATCAATCTTTGTCTGTTTACTTTCTGTCTGATATTTAAGCAGGGCCAGTTTATCAATAATTAACTTATTCAGCTTGATCGCAGAGATCTCTCTTTCCTCGTAATCTTGCAAAGTTGACAAAAGGTTTTTAAACTTTTTGTTCGTTGTCTCATTCAGGTGTTTCAATTGGGCCACCTCGTCAATATTGTCTTGCTGAACCTCCTCTACAAGCAGCTCAAGGTCATCAACATTTGCCTTCAGACCGTTAATCTCTGCTTGGTTTCGATTCTTCAGACATTTAAGTTTGGCTACCTCAGCAATCATAATTTGATTGGTAATAAATTCAAACTGATACTCTTCCAGCTTTCTTGTGAGCCTGACATTTTCCTCCCTTACTGAGTCATTCGTAACCCTGACTTCAGATAATTCCTGCTCCTTCATTTTCAAAGCATTATTGGATCTATCGAGCTCTATCTGGACGTGAACCAATTGTGCTTTAACAGTCTTAAACACCTCCTTATCAAGATGATCCTGTGAATACTTTTGGGGAAACGCTGACACATTGAGTTGATGTGATTCCTCCATCTCTGGACCTGGTAGAGCAGCGTTTAAATTATTTTGAGACATTTGTCTTTCTCACGTTATTCTGCGTCCTGTTGTCTCTTGAAAGTCCTCAAACACTTCTACTGGCTTGTGATAAATATAGCTCAAATAAACTCGGGGGTATAGACTTTCTGGACGAACGCTTTGACCCATAAAGACTTTGATATATGACGTCATGCCATTCCATGCGCCAGCTGCGTCATAATCCAGCGACGCTGCATCTGTAGACTGGACGCGTCACAGCGGCTGCGACGAAGCTGTCCCGTTTAAAGGCTCCTTCAAATGCAGTCGATAAATTAAGATGAGATCTTAATCACCATGGCGACGAGTGAACCAGCAGCGGGAGATGCGGCAGCAATCACTTTTAAATGTACGTATTGAAAAACAAGGGCCCTCATAACATCACCGTTTTGTTAAAGGATCGGTTAAGTTACGTGACGATAGTAAGAGACAAGCGAGCTAACGTCACTGGAGCCGCTGCGCTGTGAACAGCAGCTCGGCTGCTCGCATCCGACCGCATCTTGTAAAGTCTGTCACGAGGTTAAAGGAGCAACGTGAGCAGGGAGACGGGTTGTGAACCTGGAACATCACTTTCAAAGTCCAGTAACGTTTCACGCGTTGAGGTTAACGACACGGCTAAACTGAACTTGGTTATTTTGCTACTTTTGTTTTGTGGTGTGAAGCAAAACTAACTATTTACATTTTGTTATGTTTGAGGGAGCCAGGAGCAAACGGCTCAGTTCATCAAGCTGAGGGGGAGAATGGTGCCTCTTCACCGGGGACAAGAGTTCAGCAAGTATCGTTAAGCCATTAGTCCAT
>JACSYO010001461.1:22500-50000 GCA_016806645.1 Ophiodon elongatus
CAGACTCGTGAGTTCTCAGACTCAACTCACCCCCTGAACTGACAACGAATACACATCTTGGGTGCTGATAGTTTTAAGGTCCCTTGTCCTTCCTGAGAAGCTAAGCCCAACCCACACCTTTTGTTTCACTGTTATTTCCTGTAACAGAGTATATAATCCTGACCAGAACCGACTCTGGTAAAACTCATCTGCACCAGCCACAGAATTGGACCTGAAAGAAACTTTTCTTCAACACACCCCAGGGGTGGGCTGGCCATAGGGGATACCGGGGAAATCCCCGGTAGGCCGACGGGGTTGGGCTGGTCCAATACCGGCCCACCTCCATCACCAACCGGCCCTCCCTCTGACATCGCCGACCCCGACTATATTCTATGCTTCCTTCTATGCAGAACACGTTAAATGTACTCTAATACCTAAAGTCAATAATCACTGACTGACATGTATACTACTCCTTGCGATCTGTATTCACACTCATGGTTTCCATCTTCTTTACTCATCTAATCTCTTCCGTCAGCTCATCGGATGGTTGCGGCTGCAGAAGCAGAGCTGAAGGATATGACCAGAGATTTCCAGAGTGTCAAGACAGCGGCCGACAAATTCGTCCAGTGGGCCAACAATCAACTACAGGAGCAGAGTGAGGAGACTGAGCTGGAGGTGGAGACCACTCTGCCACGGAAACGGGGAAGAAGGAAGAAATCCATGCTTGGAGAGATGTCCCGAGATGAGGCTGTGACTGATGCCGAAACATCATACAAGATTGAGGTCCACAATCGAATCATGGACACAGTCGCAGGAAGCATGCACTAGCGGTTCCTCAAGAATGGCACTTTGTATGCTGATCTGGCACTTCTGGACCCGAAAAACGTCAGCCAGGTAACATCTTACGGCGATAGTTTCCCAGAGGCAGCACTCCAAGAGTTGAGCAAGTGTTTGCTGCCATTTGGTGACAGAGCAACAGTGGCTGAGTTACAAAGCGAGCTCAAAAGTCTGGCACGACAGTGGGATAGGCTTAAGGCAGGGGTGTCCAAACTTTTTGCAAAGAGGGCCAAATTTCATAAAGTGAAGATGTCCGGGGGCCAATAGTTCCTTCTGACATTTTTTTAATCACAAAAGTTACATGAAAATACACACTGTTATAAAACAATTTTCATTGTCACAATTACCTTTATTTTTCAAATGACAATGTAACCATATATAAGCCACTCAGACAGACGTGAACAACTCTAAAAACACAATTCTGCCTTTCATTCAGGCAGATAACATTGAACAAACTGTATAGAATACCTTCAATTTCCATGAGTTAAATATCTTTGCCTCATGAACATTTTGGGGTGTCCAAACTTTTTGCAAAGAGGGCCAAATTTCATAAAGTGAAGATGTCCGGGGGCCAATAGTTCCTTCTGACATTTTTTTAATCACAAAAGTTACATGAAAATACACACTGTTATAAAACAATTTTCATTGTCACAATTACCTTTATTTTTCAAATGACAATGTAACCATATATAAGCCACTCAGACAGACGTGAACAACTCTAAAAACACAATTCTGCCTTTCATTCAGGCAGATAACATTGAACAAACTGTATAGAATACCTTCAATTTCCATGAGTTAAATATCTTTGCCTCATGAACATTTTAAACAGGAGTTATAAGTAATGCAAAGTGGTCTGTTATCATTAAACTTTAAAACAAGTGAATTTTGCCTTTGTCTTTTACAAGATCTTTCAGAAAGCAATAGTTTGTGTCACATCTACAGGTACATAACATCAACAGTTATAACACATATCTTATTCAAGAGTTTAATAACATAAGTGCCATAAGTCCAAGTGCATTAGTGTGCTTTAGGCTTTTCACTGTTAATAGTGACAGATGTTACCGTTCAAAACACTCAATTTCAGATTGATCAAGGAACAGATAACTTGCTGACACTAATGAGAAGGGTGATACTGACATCTAGATTTCAGTAAAGAGACCAGGTCTGGCTTGAGAGCAGTGGTTGAGATGCGTAAAATGTCACGCAAGTGGGAGTCACTCATCCTTGACCTCAATCGGTTCTTGTTAAAGTTCATGACTGAGAATGTTTCCTCACACAAATATGTGGAGCCGAATAAGCTCAGCATTTTCTTAGCGAATGACCGCATTTCTGGAAACCTGCTTTTGTCCAGCTGCCGGTAAAAGTCAACAAGAGAACACTGCTGGTGTTTTCCGCGGCACTCATCGTCACACTGCAGCTCAATGAGCTCCAGCTGCAGCTGTGGAGGAGCATCATTAGCGTCCACGGAGAAGGGAGACGAGAACAGCAACATGTCCTTTTCAATAACTGCAAAGTCCCGAAAGTGTTTGTTAAATTCCACAGAAAGAGATGCGATAGCTGTTGCGTAACTCTTCATTTGCGCACCGATGTTGTCCTGTTGGAAACTGCCAATGACCTCTTTCAAAGCTGGGAAGTGCGCGGTGCAGGGCTCTGTTTGGGACAAGTGTCTTTGGAAAAGTTGCAGTTTGGTTCCAAAGGCCGTGATGTGAGCATATAGCTGGCTCACCACTTTTTTTCCTTGAAGATTAACATTCAGCGCATTCAGATGCTTTGTTATGTCAACCAAAAAAGCCAGATTTGCCAGCCATACAGGATCGGACAGTTCTTCCATTGGTTGTCCCTTCTCACCCAAAAAATGTCCAATTTCCTCTTTGAGAGAGAAAAATCGCTGCAGTGCGGACCCCCGACTTAGCCACCTCACATCGTTGTGATATATTACGTCACCGTATTCAGCCTGGATGTCACGCAAGAACTGCTGAAACTGTCGGTGGGTTAGAGCTTCAGAGCGAATAGAATTGATTGCCTTTGCCGCTGGTTTCATAACATCGTCAAATTTGAGATGTTTGGCGCAGAGAGCCTGCTGGTGAATGATACAGTGAAGTTTGATAGCGCTACCTGCTTCTTCGCTGACTTTATTGCAGATCAATGTGGACAATCCACTTCGCTCACCAGCCATGGCAGGTGCACCATCGGTAATGATCCCAGAAACTTTACTCCACGGTAGTTTCATATCATCAACAGCTTCACAAACAGAAACGAATAAATCTGTTCCTCTGGTTTGCCCTTTAAGGCTTTTGAGGTCAAGCAGCTCCTCTGTCATGTTCATGTTGTCATCAACTCCTCTTAAAAAAATAAGTAGTTGTGCAGTGTCAGATGCATCGGTGCTTTCATCGCAGGCTAATGAGAAATAATCAAAAGCCCCTCCCCTGTCCCCCAGTTGTCTCTGAATATCTGACGATATGTCCTCAATTCTCCGTGCCACGGTGTTGCGTGCCAGGCAAACATTCATAAATTCTTGCTTCTTCTCGGGGCAAATGTTCTCCACCATTTTCATGACACAGTCTTTGATGAACGCACCTTCAGTAAAAGGTTTGCCATGTTTAGCTATTAACATGGCCACTTCGTAGCTGGCTTTTGTTATGTTTTCCTTTGACTCAGAGGCCCGCGTGAAGAATCGCTGTTGTGATGCCAGAGCAGCTTGGAGTTGCTTCACTTTTTCAGCGCGGTCATTCCCTGTTAGCTTGTCGTACGTTGTAGCATGTTTAGTCTCGTAGTGTCTCTTTACGTTGAAATCCTTAAACAAGGCAACCGCCTCTTTACAAATTAGACAAACACAATTGCCTCGATTTTCAGTGAAGAAGTATTGCAATTCCCGCCGCTCCTGAAAGCGGCGGCCCTCACTGTCAACTTTTCTCTCTTTTTTTTGCGGTCGCCATGGCAGAAATGATTCGAGAAGGGTTCGCGGTACGGATGCAGAGCCAGATAGCATTAGAATAGTGCTGCCACCGTGTGGTGAAAGGAGGAATTTCAACTTTACATTTGTATGATTTATTTATTCTGACAGAGCTAGCGAGCCATAACTAACACATTATAAGACCGAAGCTGCGGGCCGTATGAAATCCGGCCCGCGGGCCGGACTTTGGACATGCCTGGCTTAAGGCATCAGTATTTGAGGAGTACACAACCAAGACAACAGAACCCGGGCCGGAGGATGCTGAAGATGAGGCAGAGATGGTTTACAAAAAGTGCTCATCTTGCAAGGACTGTCCAATCTGTTGCTACCGAGTTCTGAAGCAGTACAACCTCCTGACAGATGCATACCACATCATCGGCCTTGCATACAGGTTCCTGCTTACCCTCTCTGTCACACAGGTAGCATGCGGCTGCATGGGCGGACTGGGGGAAAAAAGTGGCCCGGGAGTTACTGTCAGACTGGTGTTACCGATTAACTGTTTTTTGAATTAACTGGTTTTGTTCGCGTGCGTGAGGCAGATGTGACGGCAGATCTGCCTCACGCACGCGACCAAAACCAGTTAATTCAAAAAACAGTTAATCGGTAACACCGGCCCACTCAATACACGGTGCGATGCCCACTCGATGCATCGCACGTATCGACCAGTCAGTGCCACAACTTACCATCATATCACTGTCACCAAGGGGCGTTTCTAGAATTCAAGGAAAGGGGGGGCTTAGCCCCAAGTGGAGTGGCTTGTTTGCGCGCCTGGCAATTTTTTTCGGGCCGCGGATATCCAATGTTTTAGACAGTTCACACTCTTGCTCACTGGAGACAGTTTCTAACAAAATAGCTAGCTAGCTTAGTGTTAACATAGCCCACTACAATATTCCCTTTCATTTGCCTCAAGTAAACCTAAATTTTAGCAGATAACAATCGTTAACAACTACAGATAGCCACATTCTGTAACCAACGTAACCTGTACTTTCAATTTCACTCCGTGCATTATTTACTCTGGCTAAACTCCTCGGCTATAATCCTGGCTGCCGTTGACGAGAGACGTTACTCGGCAGTGAGAAAGCAGCGCAGCAGCCTCCCCAAGGTCCTAGTGCCCGGGGATTATATCATTAAGGCCGGCGATGTCAGAGGGAGGGCCGGTTGGTGATGGAGGTGGGCCGGTATTGGACCAGCCCAACCCCGTCGGCCTACCGGGGATTTCCCCGGTATCCCCTATGGCCAGCCCACCCCTGCATGCGAGCGAAGCTTTTCGATGCTGAAATATATCAAAAACAGGCTCAGGAGCTCACTCTCTCAACAGCACCGGAAGGCTTTTATGTTGATGGATACTCAGACAGATGTTTTGCAGATGCTGGACAGTGAGAAAATCATAGATGGTGTTGCAGAAAAGAGTGAGCTGCTGCAAAAACTACTCATGTAGTGAGGTAATAATAACACAGGAGTATACTGATATTGTTTTTTATTACCATGTGACTATAATGCAGAGTTAGTTTAGGTTCTGTTACTTAACTTATTGTTTTTGTTACTGCCCCTGTATTAATTCATCCTGATTCTGGTGTCGGGGCCGTCCTTTCTCAGCGGTTTCCCGAGATCAAAAGCTGCACCCCTGCGCCTTCTTCTCCCGGCACCTTTCACCCGCCAAGCGCAACTATGATGTGGGCAACCGAGGACTATTGGCTGTGGTTCTTGCACTCGAGGAGTGGAGGCACTGATTGAAGGGAGCTGAGCAACCATTTTGTAGTTTGGACAGACCATAAAAATCTCTCTTACCTCCGCTCTGCCAAGAGATTAAACTCCCGCCAGGCTCGGTGGGCTTTGGTCCTGGGAAGGTTCATCTTCACACTCACCTACCGCCCTGGTTCACGCAACACCAAACCCGATGCTCTCTCTCGTCAGTCCACCACGGATAGACCCACCTTTGAGTCTGAAGCCATTCTCCCCCCTTCTTGTGTGGTGGCCGCGGTCTCATGGGGAGTTGAGTCTCTCGTCCGGGAGGCCCAGCGCTCCCATCCGGATCCAGGTGACGGTCCTCCCAACTGTCTGTTTGTGCCTGAAGCTGTCAGGTCACAAGTCTTACAATGGGGTCATTCTTCCAAACTCACCTGCCATCCTGGGTTCCACCGCACTTTTGCCTTCATTAAACAACTTGGCCATCCATGTCCCAAGACACCCGTGCCTTCGTGTCAGCCTGCTCCGTCTATGCCCGCAGCAAGGCATCCCATCAACCCCCGGCTGGTGAGTTGCGCCTTTTGCCTATCGCCCGCCGTCCCTGTTCCCATATAGCAGTGGATTTTGTCACTGGCCTGCCCCCATCTGAAGGGAGCACCACCATACTAACTATTGTGGACCGTTTTTCCGAGGCTGTGCATTTCATTCCCCTCCCCAAATTGCCTTCGGCCACTAAAACTGCTAACCTCCTGGTCCTCCATGTCTTCCGACTTCACGGCATTCCCCAGGACATCGTGTCTGACCGAGGGCAGCAGTTTTCATCTCGGGTCTGGAAAGCCTTCTGTTGGGCTCTGCCATTACCCATTAAAACCCATTCCTTCACCAACTCTGCCGTCTCTGTGTCAGCTCTTGGGTCCAATTTAACCAACCGTAATATTACTCATGTTTTTGTCACAGTATGAACACAGTGAAAATAGATGTAATGTTTGTTTTTAAATGTTTAGGTGCTAATCGGGCGGAATCAGAAACAGAAGGAAGTGGTTGGCTATTTTAACTGCATTTCAACTTTGACAACTGCTCACTTGGTGTGGCTCTGACAATTTATTTTCTTTTGTATTTATACATGTTTGTCTGTTTGTCTAGATGACACCCTGGAACAAAATCACTGTTTGAGGAATATAGAGATCCTTACAGGACAGGGCCTGGAAAAGAGAAGCCCTGGGTCATTGGTGCGTACCATTTTAAACATTACACTACAGCAAATACTACATACATACAAGACAAATAATGACAAATCATCTGGTATTTCATTGGTACTCTGCTGGAGCAGCCCGCGTTGTATGAAGATGACATAAACACCCCAGAAAATCTACAAAGGTACACTCAATTCCATTTTCTGAAACCTCTGCACAGCACAACTACACACACACACACACACACACACACACACACACACACACACACACACACACACACACACACACACACACACACACACACACACACACACTTCTAGAAGAGAAAGAGCCTGTCCATCCTCTCCTCTACAACCTCATATCTTCTTACATTAGCTCCAATAGCTCATTCTTTCTCTCTTTCTCTGGCTTGGCCCTGGCTGGCTTTCCTCCCCCTCCTGGTCACCCACTGCTTTACTTGGCCCTGGTGTTTCCTCAGGGATGGAGACAATTAGGACAAGGTGGGGGTGTTATAGAAGGACTCTGTCCCAACACCTCATCCATGAGCACAAACCACGGCCAAGTTGCAGCAGTGGGTTTCCCACTCAATCCCTCTCCTGACCCTGGATACTTACAATCCGAAGGCAGAGGAAATCAATCAAGAGAGTAAACAAGAACAACAGAAGATAAACAAATGTCAGCAAACGTGTTTATTGACTTGTAGTAACACATACTTTGTATTTCTGTTGTCCCATTTCTTTTCTGTTTGCAAGGGAGTCACCCTCCCCTGCAGGCACATTTTCTCCAAAATTGTCCTAATCACATTGAGAAAATGCTGAAAGACAAACAGTTATCAATAATGTTAACACAAGGAAGCAAACTTAGAAGATTGACACATTTTACACAGCAGGATATAAACAAATTCACATAGAAATCATTTACTTGGATGCCTTATTTTGTTTTTTAAAAAGAAAAGAAAAAGTTGACAGTCACAACTTGCATCTCTGTGACAGCAATACAAAAAACACAAGGGTTTTGTCCCATCTACTGGTGGTCTTATTAGGAAAGGCTTTGTATAAGATGAGCGCTCATTTAACTGTAACCTTAAGTACAAGATGGTCAAATGGAGATTTTACAAATGGACTAATGGCTTAACGATACTTGCTGAACTCTTGTCCCCGGTGAAGAGGCACCATTCTCCCCCTCAGCTTGATGAACTGAGCCGTTTGCTCCTGGCTCCCTCAAACATAACAAAATGTAAATAGTTAGTTTTGCTTCACACCACAAAACAAAAGTAGCAAAATAACCAAGTTCAGTTTAGCCGTGTCGTTAACCTCAACGCGTGAAACGTTACTGGACTTTGAAAGTGATGTTCCAGGTTCACAACCCGTCTCCCTGCTCACGTTGCTCCTTTAACCTCGTGACAGACTTTACAAGATGCGGTCGGATGCGAGCAGCCGAGCTGCTGTTCACAGCGCAGCGGCTCCAGTGACGTTAGCTCGCTTGTCTCTTACTATCGTCACGTAACTTAACCGATCCTTTAACAAAACGGTGATGTTATGAGGGCCCTTGTTGTTCAATACGTACATTTAAAAGTGATTGCTGCCGCATCTCCCGCTGCTGGTTCACTCGTCGCCATGGTGATTAAGATCTCATCATAATTTATCGGCTGCATTTGAAGGAGCCTGTAAACGGGACAGCTTCGTCGCAGCCGCTGTGACGCGTTCAGTCTACAGATGCAGCGTCGCTGGATTATGACGCAGCTGGCGCATGGAATGGCATGACGTCATATATCAAAGCCCTTATGGATCAAAGCGTTCGTCCAGAAAGTCTATACCCCCGAGTTTATTTGAGCTATATTTATCACAAGCCAGTAGAAGTGTTTGAGGACTTTCAAGAGACAACAGGACGCAGAATAACGTGAGAAAGACAAATGTCTCAAAATAATTTAAACGCTGCTCTATCAGGTCCAGAGATGGAGGAATCACATCAACTCAATGTGTCAGCGTTTCCCCAAAAGTATTCACAGGATCAGCTTGATAAGGAGGTGTTTAAGACTGTTAAAACACAATTTGCTCACGTCCAGATGGAGCTCTATAGATCCAATAATGCTTTGAAAAAGAAGGAACAGGAATTATCTGAAGTCAGGGTTATGAATGACTCAGTAAGGGAGGAAAATATCAGGCTCACAAGAAAGCTGGAAGAATCTGAGTTTGAATTTATTCAGAGGGAAAATATTATTGTTGAAGTAGCCCAACTTAAATGTCGGAAGAATCAAAATCAAACAGAGATTCACACTCTGAGGGCAACTATTGATGACCGTAAGCTGCTTGTAGAGGAGGTTCAGCAAGACAGAGATGCACAATCGCAACGCCTAAATGAGACGAACAAAAAGATCACAAACCTTTTGGCAACTTTGCAGAATGACGAGGAAAGAGAGACCTCTCTGATCGAGCAGAATAAGTTAATTACTGATAAACTGGCCCTGCTTGAATTTCAGACAGACAGTAAACAGGCAAATAATGATAGGGTGAACCATGGGGTGATTGCTGAGGTGGCCCGCCTCGAATCTCCGAGAGAGAAAAACCAAGGAGACATTGAAGGTTTATGTTTAACAGAGCGTGACCTTCAGTGTCAAGTAAGAGAAGGTCACAGAGCCAACAAGGATAAAGATGAGGTAATAGACCAACAGAAGCTAGCGCTGCAGGATTTTCAGAAAGATGAAATCTTTCTAAGTAAGCAGAATGACAGCATCTGTGATGAGCTCGCTCAACTTAAGTCTCTGATGGCTAAACAGACAAATAATGATAATCTTCAGGAAAATGAGAAAATCCTAACTCAGAAGAACCAGAGCTTGATTGCTGAGGTGGCCCTTCTTGAATCTCTTGGAGAGGAAAAACAAGGAAACATTGAACGTTTATGTTCAACAGAGAGTGACCTTCAGTGTCAAGTAAGACAAGGTCACAGAGCCAACAAGGATAAAGATGATGTTATTGACCGACAGAAGCAGGACAATGTAGAAAATCTGTCAGAGAACAAACAATTGAAGCGAGCACTAAATGATTTTCAGGTAAAGGAAATATTTCTCAGTGAGCAGAATGAGAGCACAGGTAATGAGCTCGCTCAATTTAAGTCTCTGACGGCAAAACAAAATAACGAGAATACATCTGACGATCAAACAGATGAGAGTAACGTTACATCTGACGATCAAACAGATGAGAGTAACGTTACATCTGACGATCAAACAGATGAGAGTAACGTTACATCTGACGATCAAACAGATGAGAGTAACGTTACACCTGACGATCAAACAGATGAGAGTACACCTGAAGACCTGAAGACCAGACCTTCGTGGTTTAGCCGTGCTAAAAGTCTAATGAAAGTAGGATTGTATGTTGGCGCTAGTATCGGGGTTACGCTTCTTCAAGTAGGAATATATACAATGTATGATAACTACACTACATCCCTTGACTGCTGCCCGATGGAATCTGTCTGCAACTTGCTACAGAGCGTCGGCAATCTTCATTACATCACACCTCCTCCCTTCTAAACAGGACAAACTACAAAGCAGGACAACTTCCAACTCCAAAGGAAATTCTACAGACTTCCCAGTCAATATTCAGCAAACTTCTAAACTATTCATTTCTAAATATTAATTATGAATATAATAGCTATTCTTAATTTCTATTTAGAAATGTAAGGATGGCACGGTGGTGCAGTGGTGAACTGTGATAGTTCATATTGAGTGACCTCACCTAATGTGAATTGTGATAGTTCATATTGAGTGTCCTCGCCTAAAGTGAACTGTGATAGTTCATATTGAGTGACCTCGCCTAATGTGAACTGTGATAGTTCATATTGAGTGACCTCGCCTAAAGTGAACTGTGATAGTTCATATTGAGTGACCTCGCCTAATGTGAACTGTGATAGTTCATATTGAGTGTCCTCTCCTAATGTGAACTGTGATAGTTCATATTGAGTGTCCTCTCCTAATGTGAACTGTGATAGTTCATATTGAGTGTCCTCTCCTAATGTGAACTGTGATAGTTCATATTGAGTGTCCTCGCCTAATGTGAACTGTGATAGTTCATATTGAGTGACCTCGCCTAATGTGAACTGTGATAGTTCATATTGAGTGTCCTCTCCTAATGTGAACTGTGATAGTTCATATTGAGTGACCTCGCCTAATGTGAATTGTGATGGTTCATATTGAAGAGAACGAATGGATGGTTTTCTGAATGCTTTCAGAAAAAGAAAAAGAAAAATTAATGAAATAAAATAAAAACTTAATTAGTAAAATTAATAGAAATTAAATAACAACTTTTGATTATCAAAAATAATGACAAAAATCAAAATACAAAATGAACACTTTACTTACAAATACAAATATATAACATGCATGTACACACAGACACATATTGTGTAAAATATTAGTCAAGTTTCTCAAAAAAGTAGATCCTAGAATGTTGATAGAGTTCAAAGGTAATAATATATTGTGTTTAGCAAAAGAAAAATGAAAAAAAATACAAAGATTATGGTACAAATCTGACTAAGCAATATCTGTATTTGTAGTGCAATGTATGTAACATATATAGCATGTGAAGTGTAGGTAAGGCACAGAAATCATTACTTTATGGTGGTGTGAGTGTAACAGGGGGTATCGGACCCAAATGCAACACACCAGATTCAGGGATCTTTGAGCTTTTAATTCAATCTCCGGAAACAGCAGACAGAGTAACACAGGATCAGGATCAGGATCAAAAAGGCTGGAGAGCCTGATATGAAAACAGAAGAAACGGAAGAACAATCTGGCAACGTGTGTCTGGGAGGCAGAAGTTTATATATGGGCTTGATTACTGAATAGAGTGAGGAGGGTGTGGAGCTGAACTGTGACAGTGAGGAAGATAAAGTGGAGTAGCAGAGTCTCACAGCTTGATAACTATAGTCCCGAGTTGAAAAATGTCAACTTTTTTATCGCAACCATTTTGCGTCTGTGCATTGACTTTGTATGTAATCTGCTCATTACATCAGGTTGCTAAAATTGGCGAAGCGAGCTCTGAGACGCAGCAAAGGTAATGTTAGCTAGACTGAGTTCAAGTAGCTGTAGTAACGTTAGCTAGCTAGCAGTATCCATTAGCATTTATACAGAGTATGGACATTTAATGACAGAGTATTTCGACGGATTTAACATACATCGCACTTCCTCCCTTCTAACAGGACAAACTAACCGACAACTTCCAACTCCAATGGACATCCTGATAACAGATTCCCCAGTCAAGATTCAGCTCATTTCTAAATATATATTATGAATATCATAGATATTCTTAATTTCTATTTATGAATGTGAGAATGTCACAATGGGGAAGTGGTGATCACTGTCACCTCACAGGACAGTGTGTTCTGTGGAGAGTTTACATGTTCTCTTGTGTCTCTGGGGGGTTCTCCAGGTGACCAAAGACATGAGTTTGAGACTTGAGTTTGAATGAGGACCTCTCCCCTAATGTGAACTGTGAGAGCTCACATTGAGCGAGAGGTTAAGAGAATGAATGAATGAATGAATGCTTTCATAAAAATAAATGAAAAATAAATATAAAAACTACTTTAATGTCGAATTAATATAATTTAAATAAGAACCCTTGATTATCAAAATAATGTCAAAAATCTAAATACAAAATTAATACTTTACTTTCAAAGAAACATATAAAACGTTTATGTACACACAGACGAATATTGTGTGAAATATTCCTGTAAAGTTTCTCAAAAAATGAGAATCTTGATAGAGTTCAAAGGTAAATAATAATATATGTTTTGCAAAAGACAAATGAAAAAAGAGAGTAAATATGGTATAAATTTGACTATGCGATATCTGCAACACTACCTTTGACCCAAACTTCTGGTGATTTGAATTTAGAGAGTCATTAGAGCGAGCAGTGAATATAGTGAGTATTATGGTCTGTGAACATGATTATTGAACTGTGAACATCTCAGATAATGTTTCATTTGGTCTGTTTCATGACGTCAGGTTGTTAAAATTGGCAAAGCGAGCTCTGAGACGTTACCTAGCTAGACCTCAAGTAGCTGTAGTAACGTTAGCTAGCTAGCAGTATCCATTAGCATTTATACAGAGTATGGACATTTAATGACATCGAGTATTTCGACGGATTTAACATACGTCGCACTTCCTCCCTTCTAACAGGACAAACTACCCGACAACTTCCAACTCCAATGGACATCCTGACAACGGATTCCCCAGTCAAGATTCAGCTCATTTCTAAATATATATTATGAATATGATAGATATTCTTAATTTCTATTTATGAATGTGAGAATGTCACGATGGGGAAGTGGTGATCACTGTCACCTCACAGGACAGTGTGTTCTGTGGAGAGTTTACATGTTCTCTTGTGTCTCTGGGGGGTTCTCCAGGTGACCAAAGACATGAGTTTGAGACTTGAGTTTGAATGAGGACCTCTCCCCTAATGTGAACTGTGAGAGCTCACATTGAGCGAGAGGTTAAGAGAATGAATGCTTTCAAAAAAATAAATGAAAAATAAATATAAAAACTACTTTAACGTTGTATTCATATAATTTAAATAAGAACCCTTGATTATCAAAATAATGACAAAAATCTAAATACAAAATTAATATTTTACTTCCAAAGAAACATATAAAACGTTTATGTACACACAGACAAATATTGTGTGAAATATTCCTGTAAAGTTTCTCAAAAAAGGAGAATCTTGATAGAGTTCAAAGGTAAATAATGTGTTTTGCAAAAGACAAATGAAAAAAGAGAGTAAATATGGTATAAATTTGACTATGCGATATCTGCAACACTACCTTTGACCCAAACTTCTGGTGATTTGAATTTAGAGGTCATTAGAGCGAGCAGTGAATATAGTGAGTATTATGGTCTGTGAACATGATTATTGAACTGTGAACATCTCAGATAATGTTTCATTCGGTCTGTTTCATGACGTCAGGTTGTTAAAATTGACAAAGCGAGCTCTGAGACGTTACCTAGCTAGACCTCAAGTAGCTGTAGTAACGTTAGCTAGCTAGCAGCATATCCATTAGCATTTATACAGAGTATGGACATTTAATGACATCGAGTATTTCGACGGATTTAACATACGTCGCACTTCCTCCCTTCTAACAGGACAAACTACCCGACAACTTCCAACTCCAATGGACATCTTGACAGCGGATTCTCCAGTCAAGATTACACAATAATGTCTAATTTGAGGTATATGATTTTGTGCTGTATGTATTGAAGTAGCCAACAGTTGTATTAACATCTGTATGTAGTCAACAACTGACTGTCACATTAAATAAAGAAAGAGTCTGTCCACTGTTGGTTAAAGGCTCTGGTTAAGCTGACTTTTCTCCAACTATCGGGTCTCTCTCCTGTCTCTCCCGTGTGTGAATATGGCCCTCGAGTCGAGGTCGACGTACTTTGTCTGTGTATAATAAAATCATGGATAATTTAGAACTGACTGAGTGATTGAGAAGTGAGCGCGAGGCTGCGAGTGATTCTCTGTGGTGTGTTACGCAGCTGCTGCTGCTATCGTGATGTTGAAACGTATAATACTGTAAAAACTGTGTTTGGCTTTAACCCCCACATATGCATGATAAACTGTCTGCTTGTTGAAATGAAGCTTTCCGTGAGTTATGGCCATTAACTTACGTGCCCGCTGACCTGTGTATGTTGCTGTAAAGTGATTCTAACTAGATAATAGACTATAGGTTTAGCCAGAGAGACAGGTTAACCCAGGAAATATATTTAAAAGTTATACTAAACCAACCATATTAATAAAAATAAATAAGAGATAAATCTGGAGATAAAGAGGTAGATTAAAAGAGGAAAATAAAAGTGCCGCTGGGAAGTTTACGTATTAAGGTATATCCATATATATATATATATATATATATATATATATATATATATAAAATACAACGAGTATTGTGTGCATAATTTTGCTGGTGGCACTGGTGCGTGCGTTATAAGATAATTAACATAATATATAATAAATAATAATAATAATATATATTATAATATATCATATATTATATTTATATAATATAAATATAATAAGAATAAAGGAATAATATGTTGTCGATCCCATAAAAGATAAATAAATACAGAGTTTAAACCGTGTTTTCAGAAAACCTAAAACAGAAATAAAGAAATAAAAGAAGAGAAAAATAAAATAAACAAATAGGCAAAGAGGGGATAAAAGAAAACTAGTAAAGACTGTAAAAATGAGACCTTAGAGAGAGATATCAAATACATGAGGAACTTATATTAAATAAATAAATAAATAATAATAAAATAACTAACGTAATAAAGAGAAGTGATTACATTAAATAACTGAGCGAAAGCGCTTGAGATAGTTGACTCTGAGGTGACGTTGTGTGAGGTCTGGCCGGGTGTGTCGGTCAAGGCTGTGTGCGGTCAAACGCTGGTGTGAGACGGAGGAAGCATTTCCTTTGATATTTAATTTGGCAAATGAGTCGTGTATTTTCCTCATAGAGGGGGGGAAATAAAAACATTAGAAACGATATATGGTTCGAAGCTGTCCTGTGTCGGACAAACGCGATCGTCGTGTTAACGAACTCCCGTGAGTTCGGGTGGCTGGTGGATTGGCGCCAATTTGGGTGAAAGTTCACGCGCGCACGTGCGCTCCTCGTCTGATAACAGACAAGGAGGGAGAAAAGAGAAAGGAGAGGAGTGTAGTCAGAGCTACAGCTCTCTCTCTCTCTCTCTCTCTCTCCTCTTTCCTTGGTTTAAAATAATTGTAATTAACGTGAAAATTATATTTACATAAAAATAGAAGAAATAAAAGGTGATACCAAAACTAATTATATATGCGGATTATTGGGTGTTGGCCGCTCACTGAAAATTGGTCAAATTAAAATAAGATTGTTGTGTGTGTGTGAGATTGAGACAGAACTGCGTGCACTTTTGGGTGTGACAGTTCATTCTGCTGCGGTGAATCTGGTGGATTAAGGGACAGACTCTGACGAATTTGTTATTGACATATCAGGAAGGTGTTATGGCCATTCTATTGATTTAAGTTATCGGGTTGTCTACTCCATATATATATATATATTAAATAAAGTGAATTTAGTGTTAGGCCTTGCAAAGACATACGTGTCACTTATCATAAAATAAAAGCCTACGTCGGGTGGGTAGTGAGCATAAATACATTTTGAGTTGGATAAGTGCCGTCCACGAGCGCATCCACTACAGTTAAAATAAGCAGGATGGAGGTGCTAACTCCGTTGTTCCAGGACGGACAAAAACACAGAATGCCGGCTGTGTAAGAAGGCCAAAGAGGCATGTTTTGAACTCTTAGATAAACACGGCCATGAGACAAAAGAAAACTCCCTAACGAATCCTATCAGCAGGTCACAAAGGTCAGAGCCTGAGATCCCGGAGGGGGGGTGTCACGCCCCCTCCCTACAAACACGATACCAAAGGCGGAAACAGGTATCCCGTCATTCAGTCCTCCAGGGGGGAGTACTTCCGGCCTCCATCGAGCCCGCCCCCAAAGGAAAGCACCTCCCAGCCACCTAGGTGTTCAGCTGGTGGACAATCAGAGGTACTACACCCACAACCTGCTCAAGCCCCACCAGCTGCAACTGCCCCTGCAGGCGAGAGTGATATGAGTGCAATACCACCACCAGCAACATGGAACACAGTTTGTGTGCAACCACTGCCCATCGGGCCGATGCCATTCAAAATAATGACTGTTCCTGCTGCTATTCCCGAAGGACACCCATGGTCACTGAATAATATGTAGGGCCTCACCAGGACAAGTGCTCATCCAACTCAAACCAAATGCCAACCCTCCGAAGAAACGACAATAGCCTCTGTCTTAACAACAGACGTCAGGCATAAGAGAAACCATTTCCGGTCTGCTCAAAGCAGGATTGTTATAACCGACTAGTAGTCCGTGTAACACTCCTCTTTATCCAGTGTGAACCAGACTCCATGGCAGTCCTGGAGCATCTGGCCAAGGGGGGGACACAAAGTCAGCAAAAATAAACTTCAGGTCTGTTAAACAAAGGTTAAATATCTTGGACGGGAACTAGAGGGTCCTACTCAATCCATTGCAGCAGAACATCTCGAGGTGATTTCTGAATCTCCACGACCCACAACGATCAAAAAGACGGTCCTTTTTAGGAATGGCGGGCTACAGCCGTCTGTAGATTTCAGATTATGCTCTCAAGTCGCAACCTTTTCGAAATTTGATTAAATTGGCCGTTCAGAACAAAACTACTCACCTGCAATGGTCAGACATTGCAGAGAACGCGTGTGTAGACTTGAAAATTGATCTCATCAGTGCACCGGCCTTGACGAATCCTGACTACTCGAAACCTTTTCAGCAGTTATGGCTTAACAGGGGTGCCTCAAAGGATCCTGCGTCTGGGGTGTTTAGGTCTCATACTGGTTTGTTGGTCGCACCGGTTTCACTCCTTCCTCAGTTGTATTTGGTGGCTCATGGGGTTTCCATGTAGCCAGGGGGGAGGTAATGAAGGTACTACAGGCCACCTGGGGGTCCCCATACATGCTTTTTGCAGTCGTGTGCAATCTGCGCAGAACATAACATCAGAAAGTCGCACATTGCTCCGATAGGCCATATTCCAGCTCCAGAGGGCCAACTCAGGCATATTGTTATTGATTGCATTGATATGATCAGACCAGTGAACAGGAAACGATATGTGTTGGTGGTGATTGACAGATTCAGCAGGTGGTTTGAAGCCTGCCCAGCAGCCAAAGCTGATGCTAGGACTGTAGCTAAGTTTCTAACCAGAGAAGTCATTCAAGGTTCGGGATCCCAGACGAGATAAGCTCTGACAATGGCACGCACTTTGACAACGCGATAGTTAAGATATGTCAGTCATTGAGGATCAAGCAGAGATAACTTGACAAAAGGGGAATAATAATAAGAATATAAAATGATTTAATTTAATATGTAGGTTCACTAAATTAGCTAAACCAGAGATTAGGTTGTGTGTACCATCCCCAATCCCAGGGATTGGTAGAAAGAGCTAATGGTACGCTAAAAGCAAAACTAGCCCGAATCTGCAGGGAAACTAAAATGGACTGGCTGACTGCTTTGCCGCTTGCACGAATGAGCATGAGAATGCAAACTAACCGCACCACTTGTTTTAATGTTTAAATGAATGTTCTTAATTGTTTTAAATCTTCTTTTCTATTGCATTATGTTTTGATGCTTAATGGTTTTATGAGAAGTACTTTGAATTACCTTGTTGTTGAAGATGTGCTATGTAAATAAACTTGCCTTGCCTTGCATGATATGCTAACAGGATGAAATAGCCATATTAGACCGAAAGGGAGGAGCTAAAGATAACATTGACCAAAATCAGGGTTGTATTAAAGAACCCCCGTTCGCAATGTATACCATGTAACCTTATATAATCTCGCTTGCATTGCTTATCAGGTCTAACGGCCTGGAGAAAAACAGCATTTTCTGCCATTGACTAGTCAGTTGCTCTAAGTGACGAAGTAGAAGATAACCCTTATAAAAGGGCATTCTTTTCTTATATACGTGTATGATGAAATGTTAGTTGGTAACTAGATATAAGGAGTAGCACCCCCCACTGTCCGCATCCCCAAGAAGACCGACCCACAGCAGCTCATGCATCATCAAAAAGGTGTTAGTAACCTTATGCATGAGTGGTGCCCTGCTGTGCGTAAAGTACATGAACCAGAAGATTCAGAGGATAAAACTAGTGCTGGGCAAAGATGAAAAAATGTAATCGATTAATCGCATGATTTTTCTGTGATTAACAGCGATTAATCGCATTATGCGCAAAATTCTATAATTAATTAAAAACTAGTGTATTGCATGCTTTTATTTTAAAGTAATGTTATCAGAACAATATAACAGGCACTCTCGGAGCAACAGCAAGTTAACATACAGGATATAAATCTGTTTTCTTTTTTTTTCTGAACAGGTACCAGAAGAAACATTTGTCTTTTATCAGGGAACAGCATAAACCGTCTATGTTCAGGAGTAAGGGTCCAAAGGGGTCTAGGGTCCCTGTTAGAGGGGGGTAAAGTGGTCTAAGGTCCCTGTTAGAGTGAGGTAAAGTGGTCTAAGGGTCCATGTTAGAGTGAGGTAAAGGGGTCTAAGGGTCCCTGTTAGAGTGAGGTAAAGTGGTCTAAGGGTCCCTGTTAGAGGTCTAAGGGTCCCTGTTAGAGGTCTAAGGGTCCCTGTTAGAGTGAGGTAAAGGGGTCTAAGGGTCCCTGTTAGTGGTCTAAGGGTCCCTGTTAGAGATCTAAGGGTCCCTGTTAGAGGTCTAAGGGTCCCTGTTAGAGGGAGGTAAAGTGGTCTAAGGGTCCCTGTTAGTGGTCTAAGGGTCCCTGTTAGAGATCTAAGGGTCCCTGTTAGAGGTCTAAGGGTCCCTGTTAGTGGTCTAAGGGTCCCTGTTAGAGGTCTAAGGGTCCCTGTTAGAGGGAGGTAAAGTGGTCTAAGGGTCCCTGTTAGTGGTCTAAGGGTCCCTGTTAGAGATCTAAGGGTCCCTGTTAGAGGTCTAAGGGTCCCTGTTAGTGGTCTAAGGGTCCTGTTAGAGGTCTAAGGGTCCCTGTTAGAGGGAGGTAAAGTGGTCTAGGGTTGTTGGTGTTAGTGGTCTAAGGGTCCCTGTTAGAGGTCTAAGGGTCCCTGTTAGAGGGAGGTAAAGTGGTCTAGCACAAAAAAAAAGTACACAGCTGGAATGTACTGTGCAGGGGACTTTTTAGTCTGTAAAGCCTCTGGATTTCCTTTAGAGAATCTCAGTCAAAGAAAGAAAAAAACACTTTCAGTGATGCAGGTTGAGCAGTTACACTCAGAGTTACACTCAGAAACGTTCCGTTTCATACAGCTTGTGTATTCTCCTCCCGACGGTGCGTCTTGAGGGAGGCTCATACGCGCCGTCATTCGTTGTGATTCTCAGGACGCTCCTCAGACCGACGTCTTCCCCTCCAGTAGTCGAGCTGCAGTCCGTTGCTATCCACTCGGCCGAGGCATTTGTTCATTTCTCCCGCATGCCGCATCCAAAGTAGTCTGCCAAAGTTTCGCTCCACTGGTTGTTTGGGTAGCTAACGCTAGTTAGCATCGATGCTGTGTAATGTACAAATTGTTAAATCTTGAGTCTTTTTTTGTTTTACTTTACTGTTAGTACTTGTAAGTTATGAGCACGTAACACCCATCCTACACTCACTACACTGGCTCCCTGTCTCATTCCGGATTGACTACAAAGTCCTACTACTCACCCATAAATGCATAAATGGACATGCACCTCCCTACCTACAAGAACTCATTACTCCCCAAACCTCCACCCGCACCCTCAGATCCACAAACAGATCGCTCCTTCGGGTCCCAAACACCAAGCTCCACACCTTGGGGGACCGGGCCTTTTGCTCGGCAGCGCCCCGCCTTTGGTACAGTCTCCCTGACCACATAAGGGCCACACAGACACTGGACTCTTTTAAGACTGGCCTAAAAACCTTTTTATTCAGGAAGGCGTTTTTTACTCTGTGTTAAATCACTGTCAGCTATTTCTTTTTTATTACAGTCTGTTTTAACTATGTTTTTTAAATATAGTCTGTTTTAACTATGTTTTTAACTATGTACTATGTACTATGTACTGGCTCTGTGCACTCTGAGATTCTTTATGAATGAAAAGTGCGTTACAAATTAAATGCATTATTATTATAATTATTATTATTATTATTTACCATTTGTTACGACCCCTACCTTCCACTCGGGTTTGGGTCCTGTTTGATGTTTCTTTGTTTTTCAAGCTGTTCATCGTCAGCTGATGAGCCACACCTGAGCCTGGTGGGAGTTCTGGCTATAAAGACACACTACCTGAGGATAGATGGGTACTGGCTGAGGGCAGGAGATTATTAATTCTGTGTGGCTGAAGGCAACAAGGCTCTAAAGCCTTGGTGCCACAGCACACAGACTAAACTCCTGCGGGGTTAATAATAATAATAACTAGAAAATTTCAGAGACATTTTGACTGTGTGGCTGCTACTGCCATAAGACGTTGCAATATATATACGGAAACATTACCAGTAGTAAGATGTGTATACACGCTAGCGCACAAGCATTGTACTAGCATCGTGTTAGCATTGTGCTAACATCGCGTTAGCATTGCGCTAACATCGTGTTAGCATCATGTTAGCATCTAGTTAGCATCGCACTAGGTTTGCACTAGATTTGAGCTCACATCGCATTAGCATCATGTTAGCATATCATTAGCATCTCGTTAGCATCATGTTAGCATTTCATTAGCATCACGTTAGCATTGCAATAGCATTGCGCTAGCATTAAGTTAGCATTGGCATCGCGTTAGCGTCACGCTAGATAGGTGGAGGTCTTACAATGCCTTTGACTGAACATCTCCAAGTCATTTATGTATGTGTTTGTGTAACGGAGTTAAGAATGCACCTTGTTTATCATTTAACAATCCTGTTGAGTTTATGTGAATTTTATCTTTATGAGTTATTTTTATTTAGCTTTATTTTGTAAATCTGTTTCCTGCGGAAATTACGTCTCCTCTTCTGCGCTTCCTAGA
Source organism: Ophiodon elongatus (assembly GCA_016806645.1). Classification (NCBI taxonomy): domain Eukaryota; kingdom Metazoa; phylum Chordata; class Actinopteri; order Perciformes; family Hexagrammidae; genus Ophiodon; species Ophiodon elongatus. Next base: position 43,726 of record JACSYO010001461.1, read on the forward strand.
TTCCCGTAGTCCCGTCTTCCCCTCACAACGGTCTTGTGTATTGTGAGGGTAAGTTGTGTGGAAAATGATATCACACTATTTTGTTGTGTCCTTCAAAAATGTACCCATTTATGTTCCAAACGCTGATGTCTGTTAATGCGATCACGGTATCCAGGTGTTACATGTCAAAATATATGTTTTTGTGGCTGTTTCATTTAGCCTCTGTGCCGGCATTTTGTTACTTCAGGCCGTTGATATATATTTTCCGTGTAAATCCCGTTGTTTTGCATGTTTAGGAAGCAGAAGCAGAAAAAGAGAGACCGAAGGACAATTTGTGTTTTGTTATATTGTCCTCTACAGGTATGTGTTTTCCTTTGTTTAACGTTATAATTTTCGCTGTGTTTGCTGAGTCACTGTAGCTCACGCAGCTGTTTATTTTATCCACTTGGTGTCGCTGTTTCCCTCTTAGATATTATTCATGTTTTTGAAAATAATTGTTGTAATTTAGGTTTAATGTTTTATTTAGTCTCAACGGTCTTGTGTATTGTGAGGGAAGCAGAAAAAGAGAGACCGAAGGACAATTTGTGTTTTGTTATATTGTCCTCTACAGTAATAAATGCTGAAAACCCATCGTTGAGAACTCCTTCATTGCCCAATCAACATCTGTTACATGTGCATGTGTCAATGGTCCGTGTACGTTTTGATAGTCCGTTTTACGGTTCAGTCGGAAATACGGAAATACCATGGTTTCTTCGTTTTCTGTTTGAAACCGAAAATGGAAAAGTACTTCCGTTTTTGTCGTCTGAATCCAAACTCGAAAAACGAGCCGATTTTGTGTTTTGCAAATCCTTCTTTAGTTTTTTTCTTTTGAAGAGAGACGCAACGCAAAATGTAAAAATAAAAGCCAAGGCAATAGAGTGATAGATATTCTTATTTAGTCTTCTATGATGCAAACACATACCAGGGTAACGTTAGAAGAAAATTAATTAATCAATATAAATAAATAAACCTGGGTATGTTAGCTACAGTAGTGACTACAGGCGGTTTAATATTCATGTATCCATGTACACAGCAAGAATCAACTTTCAATTCATCGTTGCATTGTTTAATGCAACACAGTTTGTTATATAGTTTAATCAAAGTCATTTTTGTGTGCACAGTTGTTGCTGTTAGCATCATATGTTTCATCATGTTTATTTCCTCTGATATTTAATTTGCATGGTTAATTTGCAACTTAGTTGTATACATCATGTATTTACTTGTTATATTTGTGTCATTTTAGAACCAAACATTCCTCCATGGAAGAGTGAGCATGTGTTGATCACGAGGCGATAAATAACGATAATTGAAAAATAAAGAGACAGTTCGTTTATTCTTATTAAACAACCTTCAATGGACCTCTCTTCAGTTACCACCCAGTCATAGCACCACCTGTGCTTCACATTTTACCTTCATTACTACATCATCACTGTTACTGTCATCATCATAAACATCAAACCTTTTCTGTTTTAACTCTGCTGTCAGTGTCTTAGCCCCTCTGACTAGATCACATCATCATAATGTAGCACTTTGGTCTAAAGAATGATATTGCACTGTGCTGTGTGTGAACACTGTTGTAGGAGTTCACTATGAGTTATTGTATCAGACTGAAACATGGAGAGCACAGCTACTCTCACATTTCTAAGATGTCTCGCATAGTTTAAAGTAGTCAAATGATTGTTAGGCGTCGTTGCCTGTTTTTAGCCGTATGTCTATATCTGGAAATCTACATTTAGATAAGTCATATTCATTGTATGTGTTCACACTTAAAGCTGATTCTGATTATATAAATAACAACATATTAATTGAGGTAGTTTGCTGTTCCTGTAAAACTGAGCAACAGGTCTATTGGGTTCCCTAGGTTACATGTCGGTCACTAACACATTTACATCAGCAGGTGTTAGTACAACTGTTGGCTACTTCAATACATGTAGCACAAAATCATATAGCGCAAATTAGACATTATTGTGTAATCTTGACTGGGGAATCCGTTGTCAGGATGTCCATTGGAGTTGGAAGTCGTCGGGTAGTTTGTCCTGTTAGAAGGGAGGAAGTGCGACGTATGTTAAATCCGTCGAAATACTCGATGTCATTAAATGTCCATACTCTGTATAAATGCTAATGGCTATGCTGTTAGCTAGCTAACGTTACTACAGCTACTTGAGGTCTAGCTAGATAACGTCTCAGAGCTCGCTTTGCCAATTTTAACAACCTGACGTCATGAAACAGACCAAATGAAACATTATCTGAGATGTTCACAGTTCAATAATCATGTTCACAGACCATAATACTCACTATATTCACTGCTCGCTCTAATGACTCTAAATTCAAATTACCAGAAGTTTGGGTCAAAGGTAGTGTTGCAGATATCGCAGTAAAATTTATACCATATTTACTCTCTTTTTTCATTTGTCTTTTGCAAAACACATATTATTATTTACCTTTGAACTCTATCAAGATTCTCCTTTTTTGAGACACTTTAAAGGAATATTTCACACAATATTCGTCTGTGTGTACATAAACGTTTTATATGTTTCTTTGGAAGTAATGTGTTCATTTTGTATTTTGATTTTTGTCATTATTTTGATAACCAAGGGTTCTTATTTAAATTATATTAATTCGACATTAAAGTAGTTTTTATATTTATTTTTCATTTATTTTTATGAAAGCATTCATTCATTCATTCATTCTCTTAACCTCTCACTCAATGTGAGCTCTCACAGTTCACATTAGGGGAGAGGTCCTCATTCAAACTCAAGTCTCAAACTCATGTCTTTGGTCACCTGGAGAACCCCCCAGAGACACAAGAGAACATGTAAACTCTCCACAGAACACACTGTCCTGTGAGGTGACAGTGATCACCACTTCCCCATCGTGACATTCTCACATTCATGAATAGAAATTAAGAATATCTATCATATTCATAATATATATTTAGAAATGAGCTGAATCTTGACTGGGGAATCCGTTGTCAGGATGTCCATTGGAGTTGGAAGTCGTCGGGTAGTTTGTCCTGTTAGAAGGGAGGAAGTGCGACGTATGTTAAATCCGTCGAAATACTCGATGTCATTAAATGTCCATACTCTGTATAAATGCTAATGGATACTGCTAGCTAGCTAACGTTACTACAGCTACTTGAGGTCTAGCTAGATAACGTCTCAGAGCTCGCTTTGCCAATTTTAACAACCTGACGTCATGAAACAGACCAAATGAAACATTATCTGAGATGTTCACAGTTCAATAATCATGTTCACAGACCATAATACTCACTATATTCACTGCTCGCTCTAATGACTCTAAATTCAAATTACCAGAAGTTTGGGTCAAAGGTAGTGTTGCAGATATCGCATAGTCAAATTTATACCATATTTACTCTCTTTTTTCATTTGTCTTTTGCAAAACACATATTATTATTTACCTTTGAACTCTATCAAGATTCTCCTTTTTTGAGACACTTTAAAGGAATATTTCACACAATATTCGTCTGTGTGTACATAAACGTTTTATATGTTTCTTTGGAAGTAATGTGTTCATTTTGTATTTTGATTTTTGTCATTATTTTGATAACCAAGGGTTCTTATTTAAATTATATTAATTCGACATTAAAGTAGTTTTTATATTTATTTTTCATTTATTTTTATGAAAGCATTCATTCATTCATTCATTCTCTTAACCTCTCACTCAATGTGAGCTCTCACAGTTCACATTAGGGGAGAGGTCCTCATTCAAACTCAAGTCTCAAACTCATGTCTTTGGTCACCTGGAGAACCCCCCAGAGACACAAGAGAACATGTAAACTCTCCACAGAACACACTGTCCTGTGAGGTGACAGTGATCACCACTTCCCCATCATGACATTCTCACATTCATGAATAGAAATTAAGAATATCTATCATATTCATAATATATATTTAGAAATGAGCTGAATCTTGACTGGGGAATCCGTTGTCAGGATGTCCATTGGAGTTGGAAGTCGTCGGGTAGTTTGTCCTGTTAGAAGGGAGGAAATGCGACGTATGTTAAATCCGTCGAAATACTCGGTCATTAAATGTCCATACTCTGTAAAAATGCTAATGGATATCCTGCTAGCTAGCTAACATTACCTTTCCTGGCTATGTTTCTAGCTAGCTTACATCTCAGAGCTCGCTTCGCCAATTTTAACAACCTGACGTCATGAAACATTATCTGAGATGTTCACAGTTCAATAATCATGTTCACAGACCATAATACTCACTAAATTCACTGCTCGCTCTAATGACTCTCTAAATTCAAATCACCAGAAGTTTGGGTCAAAGGTAGTGTTGCAGATATCGCATAGTCAAATTTATACCATATTTACTCTCTTTTTTTCATTTGTATTTTGCAAAACACATATTATTATTTACCTTTGAACTCTATCAAGATTCTCATTTTTTGAGAAACTTTACAGGAATATTTCACACGATATTTGTCTGTGTGTACATAAACGTTTTATATGTTTCTTTGGAAGTAAAGTGTTAATTTTGTATTTAGATTTTTGTCATTATTTTGATAATCAAGGGTTCTTATTTAAATTATATTAAGTCGAAGTTAAAGTAGATTTTATTTTTATTTTTCATTTTTATTTTTTAATGCATTCATTCTCTTAACCTCTCGCTCAATGTGAGCTCTCTCAGTTCACATTAGGGGAGAGGTCCTCGTTCAATCTGTCCTGTTTAGAAGGGAGGAGGTGTGATGTAATGAAGATTGCCGACGCTCTGTAGCAAGTTGCAGACAGATTCCAACGGGCAGCAGTCAAGGGATGTAGTGTAGTTGACATACATTGTATATATTCCTAGTTGAAGAAGCGTAACCCCGATACTAGCGCCAACATACAATCCTACTTTCATTAGACTTTTAGCACGACGTAACCACGAAGGTCTGGTCTTCAGGTCTTCAGGTGTACTCTCATCTGTTTGATTGTCAGGTGTAACGTTACTCTCATCTGTTTGATTGTCAGGTGTAACGTTCCTCTCATCTGTTTGATCGTCAGGTGTAATCTCGTCAAGGCTCTCATCTCTCTGATTCTCAGATGAGTCTGTACTTTCAGGAAAACAGCATTCCTCTCTCAAATTCTTTGAATTTCTTTGTTTTTGCACAATTGTCTTCAGTTTTTCATTCTCGTCATATTGTTTAGCCGTCAGAAACTTAAGTTCAGTGAGCTCATCCAAGATGCTCTCATTCTGTTCACTCAGAAAGATTATCTTTTTCTGAAAATCCTGCAGTGCTAGACTCAAATGTTTGATCTCTGACAGATTTTCTACATTGGTCCGCTTCTGTTGGTCTATTACCTCATCTTTATCCCTGTTGGCTCTGTGACTTTCTCTTACTTGACACTCAAGGTCACGCTCACTAAAACACCTATATTCAATGTCTCCTTGTTTTTCCTCTCCAAGAGATTCGAGGCGGGCCACCTCAGCAATCAAGCTCTGGATCTTCTGAGTTAGGATTTTCTCATTTTCCTGCATATCGTCAACTTCTGCCTCCAAATCATCAATCTTTGTCTGTTTACTTTCTGTCTGATATTTAAGCAGGGCCAGTTTATCAATAATTAACTTATTCAGCTTGATCGCAGAGATCTCTCTTTCCTCGTAATCTTGCAAAGTTGACAAAAGGTTTTTAAACTTTTTGTTCGTTGTCTCATTCAGGTGTTTCAATTGGGCCACCTCGTCAATATTGTCTTGCTGAACCTCCTCTACAAGCAGCTCAAGGTCATCAACATTTGCCTTCAGACCGTTAATCTCTGCTTGGTTTCGATTCTTCAGACATTTAAGTTTGGCTACCTCAGCAATCATAATTTGATTGGTAATAAATTCAAACTGATACTCTTCCAGCTTTCTTGTGAGCCTGACATTTTCCTCCCTTACTGAGTCATTCGTAACCCTGACTTCAGATAATTCCTGCTCCTTCATTTTCAAAGCATTATTGGATCTATCGAGCTCTATCTGGACGTGAACCAATTGTGCTTTAACAGTCTTAAACACCTCCTTATCAAGATGATCCTGTGAATACTTTTGGGGAAACGCTGACACATTGAGTTGATGTGATTCCTCCATCTCTGGACCTGGTAGAGCAGCGTTTAAATTATTTTGAGACATTTGTCTTTCTCACGTTATTCTGCGTCCTGTTGTCTCTTGAAAGTCCTCAAACACTTCTACTGGCTTGTGATAAATATAGCTCAAATAAACTCGGGGGTATAGACTTTCTGGACGAACGCTTTGACCCATAAAGACTTTGAT